>JAOWBW010000581.1:506327-896570 GCA_026119855.1 Campanula takesimana
ACTCTTTCTTGTCTTCCAGCCACCGCCATTGTAGTTGCTATGCAAGGCGCTTCGCCCTATTCTTTCTTATTTCTTAATTTTCTCTAGGCCAGGTTCTTGGGCGCATAAGATAATAAGTATTTCTTTGTTCTGAAGATCTGTGTTATTTTTATGGATCAGATTATACAAAAGGAGAAGAGAGATAAATTACAATCTGAATTAAGACCCAAGCCAGGCTTTCGTATATGACTTGCTTTTTTATTATGGTTAGTTGCAGGTGAATTTCATAGAAATTAGGCTTTGTTTATCACTAGAAACATCCGAAGAAGAAGAATTTAAAAATTGGATAATTTGGTAATTTGAATATTAATCTCATTCCTTATACAGTTTTTATCAAACACCATATAAAAATTTACAGCAGGAGTATTAACCCAGATTATTAATAATCGGGTGATAAATATTACACTGATTAATAGCCGTGCTTATCCATATCAGCCTACCAAACGAGCCCTAAGGGAATTGGTTAAATCCTTGAGGACAAGGATTTTTTTCAAGGAGTGGCGAATGTTATGTTTTGGGGTTTCGGTTAAGTTTGGGGTTAGTTTTGAAATAAAGTTTCTAATGCCGTTTTTTAGTTCAGTTAGTTA
Source organism: Campanula takesimana (assembly GCA_026119855.1). NCBI lineage: Eukaryota > Viridiplantae > Streptophyta > Magnoliopsida > Asterales > Campanulaceae > Campanula > Campanula takesimana. The sequence goes on from JAOWBW010000581.1 coordinate 506,954, forward strand.
GAATAGCTATTAGCTACGTCGTCGTTTGGATATAGGGGGTCGGTTGTCATTTATGTTGTTAAGGGAGGGCAATATAGTCCAACCATGTTTTAGCGGTTTAGGGCCAACTGATGATACACGTTATGTACAACGTGATTATGCTTGTTCAAGGATTATGAATGAAAAAAGACTTTTTCCCAATCTTATCTCTCTCCTCTAAATCTGTTCTTCCCCAATTTTCTCATTTCTATTCTTTTCTAAACCCTCTGATTCCTAAGAATCCATCTAATTCTCTTCTACCCATTCTCTTCAATTAATTCTAATCCCTTTCCCCAATTCGATTTCTTCAAATCAAATTTGGTAAATCAGACCAGTTCATAACAGGGAGTATTGATATTAATATCAGGAAGAAATAAGTGCGTTAGTAAGTACCTGAGTGGTAAAAGGAGGATGAAGGGCAACGACCATTGTTGAATAATGACGCCCAAAATTAATGAAAGGAGGAAGATGATGAAACCCTAATTTTTCAAATAAAATTAAAATACATAGATAGATAGATCAAATTAAAGACAGGAAAGATGAAGGAGAGAGAGGGGAGGGATGAAGAACAAACCATCGTTCGGCAGAGGCGGCGGGGAGGAGGAGGAGGCGCGAGGGGGTAAGCGCATAAGCCGGGTCTTTTCTTCCATCTAACCTCCACCACAAAAACAAGGATAAAAACACCCATATCATTTTTTAGACCCTCAAAATACCCCTATTTTTTTTTTTATTTTTTTTTTTGGTACAATACCACTACATTTTTCTGAACAATAAAGCCCTTTTATCCAGTATTCGTGTCACCCTTCTCCATCTTTTTTATAAGATATTGTCTCTCATTATCATTTTTTTATTTAGGAAAAATTTCTCAAAATTCGAACATTCATTTCGGGACAGGGGTAGTAAAGAGCAAATTCAGATATTCAATTCGAGACAGAGGTAGTAAGTGTAAGTGCAAAGTTTGGCTTTTGGTCATCTTCCTTGCCTTGATGTTATATGGCGTGTGCCCTGTTGGGTGGAGTGGATGCCTGAGATGTGTTAGACAACACATAGTTCACTTCAATTGGACAATTTTAATCCGACATTAAAGATACCCGATAATCTATGAAAGATTGGGAGAGTTTGCTTGAGAACCATTACTAAAGGATCTATAATTGGTTTTAATGCTTAAAAGCCATGTAAGCTTATATTCTCCTCTTAATTTTACTTCTTTTCGCTTCATGTACAATTTATATGCTTCCTTTGTACAATTTAAAATTCATAAAAGGTAAACTAGTCTTATACTTAAATATAGAAGCGGACTTGTTAATAAACTATGATGTTGTTTTATAGTTTTTTTTTTTTTTAGAAAATATAAAAAGTGAGGTAGGGTGATGTGAATATTAAAAACGAGTAGAAGAGAGAAAGAGGTAGGAAATAGTTGAATACTTGTTGTGAGTATAACATGTGAGACTTATTAAATTAAAAAATATTTAAAACCTTTTATTTTAGGATTTTAAAGTATAATTGAGCAATAATAATAATAATTTTAAAGTATAGAATGAGCTGGAGAGAGTATATATTTTCATCTTTCCTTAAGTCAAGTATTTTATTTTATAACATCTAAAGTCTATGCTTGAAATTCATCATTTTATTACAATTATACAAAAAACTTGTCGGGACAGGAATAGTATGATAGTTCTATTTTGTTCCTTTTGTTTTAATAAAATTAGTCTCTTTTTTTTCAAAGCTGTCTTATTTCTAAAATTATAATTTTTGAATTATTATATTTATAAAATTTATAATGCAATTTTTGTGAATTAATTTCTCAAAAATATTAAACAAATATTAGTTTAGGATTTTAAATAATTATGAGCAATAATAATAATAATAATAATAATAATTTTAAAGTATAGAATGAGCTGGAGATAGTATATATTTTCATCTTTCCTTAAGTCAAGTATTTTACTCCCTCTGTCCCAGAAAGATAGTCTCATTTTGACTTATTATGGTAAACAAAAATGAACTTTGACCAAATATTGGTGTTAAACTAATCATCACAATGAAATTCTAAAATGTGTTATTGATAAATCATTTAATGATTAATCAATTACAACTTTTACAATTTCACTGTAATGATTAGATTGACACCCATGTTTGGTCAAAATTCATTTTTGTTGACTATAAAAAGTCAAAATGAGACTATCTTTATGGGACAGAGAGAGTATTTATAACATCTAAAGTCTATGCTTGAAATTCATCATTTTATTACAATTATCCAAAAAAACTTGTCGGAATAGTATGATAGTTCTATTTTGTTCCTTTTGTTTTAATAAAATTAGTCTCTTTTTTTTTCAAAGCAGTCTTATTTCTAAAATTATAATTTTTGAATTATTATATTTATTAAAATTTATAATGCAATTTTTATGAATTAATTTCTCAAAAGTCCTTGAAATAATAAATATCTTTTAACAAAGACATTTTATTTTTTTATTTCTAAAAAATCCACAAGTTGAAATATTATTTCTCAAAGTTCTTTAATTTAAATTTAAGAGTGTTTGAGAGACGTGTCTCAGACCTTAGATGAACCTTAAAAAAATGTCTTAGAAACACGTCTCAAAGCACTGATGGACCTTAATAAAAAATAAAAAAAAAATGTATATTCTTTATTAAGAATCAACGTTTGACTGAAGGACTTTAAAAAAGTATCTCTTTTTTTATATAATTAAAAAATTAAACGAGACTGTCAATCTGGACAAAGAAGGCAAAGCTTAGACCATGTCCAATAGTTTCAACTACCAAAAACATTCAACTACCTTAATATTACGACACCTCATCTTCTCTCTCCATCCACTTAATCATTCAACTACACTCTCAACTACCCCTCCCACAATAAGCTAGTTTAGTTTAAAATTCAACTCCTCCCAACTCATCATTCTATACCCCACCACTTTTTATTTATTTACAATATTTATTTTTATAATTAAAAATAAATATTGATATTAATAATTTATTATTAAAAAATAAATTATTAACGTTTTTAATTATAAATTCGAGATTTATTTTTATTTTTTTTAATTCAAACTTAATTAATTTTTTTCGAAGCAATTAAATAAATATGAGAATATTTTAATTTAATAAAAATAAGAAAAATTACAATAAACTTAGCTCGTTCCACAAATGATGAAAAACCAAAAAAAAACATAGGATTGTAGTAATTTGGTGGAAAATTACTTGAATTCTGAGTGTTGAAATAAGGATTATTCGGATTATTGGGATCCATTTCACTAAAAAGATGATGAATATTTTAAAAACTAAGGGGTTAAAGAAGGATAATGATTTTTTTGAGAGAAAAGAGAGGTTTTTTTTTTGGTGTACAAATAAAATGAAAGTTATATCAATTTATAGAGAAAAAAAAATCCAGAATTTTCGCAAAAAAAAAAAAATAAAATTTTTTTTGCTGTAAAATAATTGAGCTCGAAATTTGGGTTGAAAATCATATATAAAAATCTGGACGGACCAATCCTAGGCTGACACTTGGCAAAAGGAGAAAAAACAAAAAAAACAAAACTGGCAGACGCTGCGCCTCACGCGCCTCTGTCGGCGGTGAGGCGCACGCGCCATGTCCGCACCAACCAGGCGGCGACGCGTGTCCATGGCGGGGCCCCTCAATTTTCATTCAACCCGGTTGAATTTATTCAACCTCCCAATTCAACCCCCTACCTCTCAACTACCTTATTGGAGCCCCTCAACTAGTTGAACCCACTTTCAACCCCCTCTCAATCACCTTATTGTACATGGCCTAAAACAAAGGGTTTAAACGAAAATTAGACGATAATCATAATATGAAATGAATGCGTTTTTTTTTTGGAAGGAAAACCATTGATTAACAAGCGCAAACAGTTACTGACCGCCGACTCAAACCGACCGCACTCACTCCCTAACTCTAACTCAGCAGCAGTCTACTCTACTGGATCTTCCCCTCACCAACCGTTGTCGCCGATCCAGAAAAAGCGGGAACAAGAAAATTGAGATTGAAAAAGAAGCAAAAAAAGTTGGTTCCAAAATGGCCACAGATCACAACCCAGACCTTGCATCTCTACAGGCACTTTTTTTTTTTTTTTTTTTTTTTTTTTTTGCATTTCTATCCACTCTCTCTCACACACTCAAACACGCACTGCTTGTAATGCATTTTCTCAGATTTCCTAATTCCCTTGATCTAGGGTTCCACATTTCTCTTCTGTTTGATCCTAATTTTTATATATACTATGTAATTGCAGAAACAAGGAGGAGGAGACGAAGAAGAAGAAGATAAGGAGTTTGATGTCGGATCTGAAGAACCCGAGCCCTCATTGAACCTTACCGTCACCTCTCGCGTTAGTTCTCAACTTCCTTTTATCACCCAATTTCTCTGTTCATGGTCAGATAGGCAGAAATGATGTGTTTTTAGGGAAATGATTGTGTGTATTGCAGGTATTGTACTTGTTAGGGGACATTGCATCAGGGCCTGCTTATCGGTTCACTCAATGGTTAGAATTAGTACGTAAGCGCAGTGGGAAGTATGGGGCATCCGGTTTCCCTCATCGCCCTCACCGTCTCAATAGCGTGCCATTTAGGTTTGTTATTGTACTTCAAAAGCCATTTCTCTGTTTGTTTGTGTTTTAATAATTTAATTGTGATTATCGTGCGGAGTCTCGCAGGTTTTAATGGAACTAATTGAATTCAAGTAGTTGGATTGATGAAACTTGGCAGTGCATGTTAAGTATAGGTATGTAGTACGTTTGAAATGGAAAGTAGAATAAAGGGTCACTTCAACTAGTAATCTACAACTATCTTGGGTATTTGATTCAATGATGAAAGGATTTTGCATTATTGTGCTTTTATTTTTTCCCTTTTTGATCATAGAATGGAATTTGGTAGATTTTGAGCTTATCCTTGTTTTGAGATCTTCCAACTTTTCCACTTTCATTTGCTAGACTAACTCGTTATTACTACTTGCGCTTTTCCACTAGACTTGCTTTCTATATAACTAGTACATATAAACTTATGTCCCAAATGGAACGTTTCTTTCTTAAAACATCATTTTGTCGTTTCTGAGCTCTAGAGAAACTTTGACACGTGGACTTGCAGCCTCAGGTGAATAAAACTAAACATCACTTCTTCCAATATTCTGCAATTGAGAAAATAAATTAACTCATAGATTTCTGCATCTGCCTTTGGATATAGGACTAGCTAGTCTATGCGATAAAAGATCACTGACGTGTATTCGGTGAATATGCTTGTAGCCAAGATGGTGGGGAGCAAGTAAGACCAAAGAATAATTATGGAACATCCTTTACAGTTTATGATGTTACAGACAACTGTAATTAGGAATCACTGTTTTTGCTGTTTATCTTTAAAAGGAACTACTCATACCCCACTCTTATGCCCTGGTAGTGCGTGGGAAGGCACGTTTGCAGTTGATTCGTCGACATATACAGTAGATACTGATGTAAATCTAGCTCAAACAAAATCTGAAGTAAGGTGATGTCAGTTTTCTTTGCTTGGCACTTTTGCTTTCGTGAATAGGGTAATAAGACATAAATATTGATGTTCTTGTTTTCATGATTTATGAGTCTCTCCTGTAAGCGACAAGGAGCAGGGTTGAGGTCGCCTAGTTCCTTGCTTATTAACGAAAGTGGTCCAATGTACCTCGTCTTGCCACAGTATGCGGCATTGTTTTGTTTTTTGGACATAATCATAATGATAGGTATCAGTTTTGATTGTTAAATTCTTTAACCTTCTATGATGGGATGGCCTTCCTGCCTAGATGCTGTACTCTATTTATATGAATGTTTACTTCTTTTTGTTGGTGCCGGTGATCTTTTTTTTTTATGTTTTTTTTTTTTTTTTTCCAGTGCAGAAGATTTGATCATAAATTCAAAAACTCCACCACCGGAGCAAGCTACAGAATTCAGTTTGTGGGAAAGACTTGGTAAAGCTGTTATGTTGGACATTGAATCAAGCTCCTTTTCATGGAGCATGCTTTCTTCACTTCACCATACTGAATATAGCAGTAGCACCGAACATTCTGAGGATGAAATGAATAGAGCATTAGAGGTATGTGCTGACCTGAGGTTTTTCTGTCGTTTGACTATGCCCATAAGATCTTAATTTCTTTACTTTATCCCTGCCACTAGAGAAACTTGTTTGTGCTTCGCAGTTTCAATGTTGGATATAGTGCAATCATGAGCAGAATTGATTGAGTCTATACTTAAAAAATTTCAACCCAAGTGCTTGTTGTGGGTGCGAAGGACTCCAAGGAAAAAGAACGTGTGCTATGTGCATATACCCCTCTTATATATAATATCTGAAATTCGAGTACATTAGTTTTATCTCTTATTTTTTTACAGATTCTTGTCCTTTATAGTTATGCTTCTTAGTTGTCTCATAAAAGAAACCAGAAGTGCTACTCCCTCCCTTCCAAAATGAGTGTTCATTTTTTGCTTTTCAAGGAAATATTAGGAAGTCGACTTTTATGCATTTCTAGTTGCAGATATATGAAAATAAGCTTAATATTCATTCTTTATCATAGTGCAACTTATGACTTGCTAGTTAACAAAGGTGAATTTAGTAATTTCACTACACGACCTACACCAATGTTGGATGGAGTGTTATATTTTGTTTATTTATCGCTAACTATTTTAATCACCTGTGGGGATACAGGTCACAGTGAATTCTGGTGGAGTAGTATTTTTTGCCCTGTTCAATCAAAATAACAGTGACGAGTCTCTACCCAAGGAAGCTGCAGCTGTGATAAAATTTTCATCTTCAAGAATGGCCACACAGTCAGAGCGTCTTGGTTATGAATTTGCAAAGTGGCTAGGTGTCCGAACTCCACAAGTTGTACCTTCTTACTTGATGACATCTGTATACCAGTGTCTTTACCTGTACTCTTATTTCTTGCTAATATTTAACTATTGCAGGCCAGAGTCATTCATAATTCCAGTCCAGAGTGGTTGCAAATTAAAGAAGCTGCGGAAAAAGCAAGAGATGCAGCAACTTCCGAGGGCGATGAAGTTGGTGAAGTGACATGCTCAGAACTTTTAGAAGCTCTTGAACTGAGCAGATGCCTTTATCTGATGAAGTACAAACCTGGCCCCTATCTTTTACTAAATGAAATGGTATTTAATGTGAGAAACATGGGCAGAGTTATCATTTTCTTCGTACTAGTCTAGGACATTTATGAAGGTCAAAGAAGCTCTGTGCTCTCTTGAACTGAGCAGATGTTTTTATCTGATGAAGTACAAACCTGTCCCCTATCTTTTAGTAAATAAAATGGTATTTAATGTGAGAACATTGGCAGAGTTATCATTTTCTTCGTACTAGTCTAGGACATTTATGAAGGTCAAAGAAGTTCTGTGCTGCTCATAGCAATTCTCACTAAAATATACTCCTTTGGCCGGGCACACAGTTTTACAATATATATATACCTGTATTATTAAAAGTTTGGATCAAGGGTATAAATGGGTACTATCTATGCCTAATGGTAGCCCCCACTATGAATGAGAGTTTTCACCAGAGTATAAATATATGCAAACTTTCTATACCTAAATTGGAAAGCGTTGCAAGGGGACACTTTTTGGGGGAGCATGTTGTCTGATGTCTACGCCATAAAGATCTCAATTTCTTACTTTTATTCTAAGAAACCAAAACATTTATGTTGTGCAGTTATGTGCATGGGTCTCCTTTACTTGAAAGCTCGAACGCATTTGAGTCACGAGAAGCTGCAGAGAAGACATCAGCTGCACTTGGGAGAATTTTGATGTTGGATCTAGTTATCAGAAATGAAGATAGGCTTCCTTGTCGTCATCTCCGCTGGCGGGGAAATTCTGCAAATCTTTTGCTGGCCGACAAAGTCGCCTCAGCTAATATGCATGCGTTGGAGGAAACATTTGATTCTGTTATTAACAGATATGGACCAAGAGTTGTTCGGGCTCTTCATAAAGACAGAAGGGCAACATCTGTAGATAGTAGAATGAGTCACAACGGAGGATTAGTATCACAGAATTCTGATCTTTCTGATGCTATGGAATCTCCAAGGTCGAACAATATAACCCTCAAAAGTCTAACATCCATTGAATCAACTGTAGCTGATTTATATATCGTGGCAATTGACTCTGGTGTGCCTCGGCGACCACCAGCTGGAAAACGAGCAAGTGATCAAGAAAACTATCCTAAGCTAGTTGAGCTCCTCATTAACAGTTCTGACTATGCATCAAAGTTACTATATGAGATAACAATTGGGAAACTAGGATCTCCACCAGAAGATGCTGAAGCAACTGAGATGCGATTTACTGACATGACTTCAGTTGTTCATGAATTCCGGAGCGGGTTTCGTGCGGCTCTCAGGGACTTGCAGGGGTTTCATATATTCCTTCTTACACTTCACCAGAAGTTGGATAGTCTGTTACGAGCATTTCAAAAAATTATAAACAGGAGTTCCTCTATGGATTTTGACAAAGATGATTTGGGGGTTCCTGAGTCTCCATCACAGGCTGTTGGTGTTGGCTTCAATTGTTCTTCGCCACCAAGTAAAGAACGATTTTTAAATGATAACCAGTCAGAATCGAATGATCCGGAGTGCCCAAAAACAGCTCCCAGGTCGGCACAATCTTCAGGATGTAAAGAAAGCTCAGACGCTGGTTCTCCCATATCACGGGAGGCTTGGCATGGCAAGTGCAACAAGGGGAGTGCGGAACCTCTTCGGAGCCTGCGGTTGACCTCAAAGCTACGTGACTTCCACAAATATGCAAAGGTCCGTACTTACTATACATGGCTGCATTACATAATTTAGTTGTATATATTATCTAGAACTAACTTCCGTCTCCATCAAACAACCTCAGACTGTCCGTAGGAATGGGCAAGACCAGTAATATGCTAAGGGGGTCAAAGATCATGCAGTCTTGCTATTATAATGATAAAATAAAAGCACAAAGTTATAAAGTCTTTACAGCTCATATGAGTAGGTTTAAATGATAGTGGTTATCTATGAGAAACTCGAGAGACTTAAAGAAATACTTAGTAAGGATGAGTGTCGTATGAAAGACGTTTTCTTTGATAACCCTGCAATGTGGTTTAAAGTACCTACATAGTATAAATCTCAACGAATAAATCTGTTAAAAATCTGAAAATTGTAAAAATATGTTACATACTCAAAATCTGAGACATTGATGATAATGAAGTGTTAATCTCAAATTGATAAATCATGCTTTCAATTTTTTTTATTTTTTTTTATGAGTTTAAGGCTGTCTAGTCGTATTCATTTTTCGCTGCATTGCTAAAACTAACAGAATTAAATGTGAAGTGAAGTTTTAGTATGCTTCGAAATAGAATTAGACAAAGATTGAATGCTGAATTTTCAGCCTGAGTAGACCCAGTTTTTACAACAATGTTGCTATGCTTGCGAATCAACATAACCTTTAGTTGAACCACTATTTTCTGTATCTAACCTTTTTGTTTTACTGTTTTTCTAGGTTGATGCTGAACTAAACAAAGAATTAGAACAGTGGAATGAAATGCTTAAAAATGATGCTGTTAAGCTATGCCAAGAGAACAATTTCAATTCAGGATTTTTCGAAGGCAGCGATAGCAATTGTGCTGTTGATGCGTATGAACTGAAGGTACTTATCCCATTTGTTTGAATGCTATGTTTACACAGTGAGTGATTTCAGTTTTCAGGCATTTTCTTTTTGTCGTATATTCAATTTCTTCATTTATATTGTTACTAACTACAGGTCAGGCTCGAACACATTCTTGAGAGGATATCATTGATATCTGATGCTGCCAACACAGAAAGGCCATCACCAGTATTAGGCAGCCTGTTCATTGGTGGGGCTCTTGCTGCGAGATCTGTTAACACCCTGCAACATGTAGGAATTACCCATATATTATGTTTGTGCTCTAATGAAATTGGGCAATCAGATTCTCAGTATCCAGATTTATTTGAGTACGACAACTATTCTGTAAGTGCTAAGTTCATTATTTCACCCTACTCGGTTCCTCAATTTTCCCATTCGACTTTTTAAGATTTGAACACATTCTTGAGAATATTTTAAGATATTTAAATCCTCATTTTTATGTTCCCCATCCATCATAAAAGTAATCCCATTTGACATCTCCCACTTTTGAATATTGTATCTTTCTTGTTTGTACATCTTCTGTACCCTGTATTCACTCCACTGTCAATTTTCTTTATGGGTAAGGGATGCCATCCTTCACTGACGTATTTGTACCCTGTGTTCTTGCATAATCCAATTCTTGCCTTGAAATCATTGCGTGTACTAGTGACAGAGATCAGAAACAGTTGTCAATTTTCTTTATGGTCAAGGGATACTATCCTTCACTGACGTATTTGTACCCTGTGTTCTTGCATAATCCAATTCTTGCCACTAGTGACAAAGATCAGAAATAGGTGCAACTTGTTTGACTAGAGAAGGTTTGTGAAAAATGTCACAGAGGAAACTTGTGACAGGTTTAGTATTAGCCAATTGGTAATAGAGCTTCATAAAGAGGTTAAGGAAAAGCAGAAAAATACTTTAGTTGGCCATAGAAGATTTGGTTAGAATTGACCATGATTAGTTTTAAAGCAAAGCCTCCAGAAGTGTATGCTCCTCTTCACCCATAATTGGTGGTTTCTATAATGGTTCTAAGGTACTTTCAGACATCCAATTTAAAATGAATATTGGTCACTTGAGCCAGACAATGTTAATGTATTGACTCCCCTAGTTTCTCACATACAATACTTTAGCTGTGTATCAATCATGTTTCTCACTGGATGCACTCTGAAGGTCCTCTATTGATGACTCCTGTGATGCAGATAAGTGATGATGAGGATACGAATATCAGCAATATTTTTGAAGAAGCGCATGATTTTATTGATCATGTTGAACAAAATGGTGGCAAGGTTCTGGTTCACTGTTTTGAAGGGAGAAGCAGAAGTGCAACAGTCGTACTTGCCTACTTGATGCTCAGGAAGTAAGTAGTATAATTTTTGTTTTCCCTTAATTCAAACTTATAGCATTTTAATAATTACGAGTATTTTTGATTATGAATGAAGGAAGTTTACATTATTGGAAGCGTGGAATACTTTAAGAAAAGTTCATAGGAGAGCGCAACCAAATGACGGGTTTGCTAAAATTCTGTTGGAGTTAGACAGAAGGTTACATGGGAAGGTTTCCATGGAATGGCAACAGAGGAGGCCAATGATGAAGGTGTGCCCAATATGTGGGAAGAATGCTGGATTGAGCAGTAGCTCACTGAAGCTTCATTTGCAGAAATCCCACAAGAAACTATCCTCGGGAAGCGTAGACAGTGCCATGACAATGGAAATACAGAAGGCATTGGATGCCCTCAAGATCAGTCGTGGTGGAAGTGTCAGCCCTACACAAAGACAGTCTCCATCTATGATGGATTGACAAGTCTACATTTCATTTGTTGATGAATACACAATCATAAGGCTGAAGAAAAATAAATATCCATGTGTTGTAATTGTCGAGTAATTATATATGTATAATAAGTTATCTCGATAACTAGGATTTGATATAATAAGTTGGCGTCTTAAATTAGCTACCTTTTCTACTTCCTGAATATTAAAGACGGAGAGAAATATAGGGACTTTGAGAGCACTCACCATACCAACACGCAAATTGATCAAACAGACCCAAAAAAGAAGAGACGTCAGAAAAATATGATGACCAAATTTATATCTGCATTAAATACATATATCCATTTATTAGCAGACACCCGAAACTAACAGACATGATCCTAACTTGTGACTCAAGTACAGCCCTATAATCAACTGCCAACCCTATCTCCGTCCTTGAAAACAACAAAATATTATTCTTCGCTTATAATGAGAAGCAGCAATACAAACAACATACTTGGTAGCAGTCTATTATACTCCTAGAGGCTCCGGTAATGCCTCTGGCTCAGAAGGCGGAGGAGGAGAGGGAGAGGGAGAGGGAGCTGCACCGCTACCATTAAGAACAGTTACATCACCAGCTTTATCAATATCAACAATTACTGAATCCCCTTCCTTAATCTCTCGTGAAAGCATCTTTTCAGCCAGGCTGTCCTCCAATAGTCTCATAATTGCTCTCCTTAGCGGCCTTGCACCATATGTAGGACTATATCCTGCATCCACCACCCTTCTTTTGAATTTCTCTGTTACCTGAAGTGTGATCTCCTTGTCCTTCAACCTGTCGAATACTTCCTTCAACATAATCTCCGCTATCTCCTTAATCTCTCTCTTTGTCAGCTGTCTGAACACAATTGTTTCATCCACCCTGTTCAAGAATTCTGGCCTGAAATAGTCTTTCAGTTCCTCCTTCACTAGGCTCTTGATTCTCGAATAACTGTAATCCTTCTCCTTGCTCCTGTCATCATCGTAACCCAGGTCGAACCCTATCCTACGGGGTGCACCCTTCTGAATCACACTGCTTCCAACGTTGGATGTCATGATCAGAAGGGTATTCTTGAAGTCAACTGTTCTACCCTTACTGTCAGTCAACCTACCATCTTCAAGAATCTGGAGCATCATATTGAACACGTCAGGGTGAGCCTTCTCAATCTCATCAAACAGCACAACTGTGTAAGGGCGGCGGCGGACCGCTTCGGTTAGCTGACCGCCTTCTGTGTAGCCAACGTAACCGGGTGGGGACCCAATGAGCTTTGACACAGTGTGCCTCTCCATGAACTCGCTCATATCCAGTCTGATCATTGCGTCCTCGGACCCAAAGTAATAAGCACCCAGTGCTTTTGCAAGTTCAGACTTTCCAACCCCAGTGGGCCCAGAAAAGATGAAGCTGGCGATTGGACGATTAGGGTTCTTCAGTCCAACCCGAGCCCTGCGGATAGCACGGGCAATGGCATGGACAGCTTCATTCTGGCCAATGACTCGGTTGTGAAGGGTATCTTCCATCTTGAGAAGCCGTTCGGATTCATCAGTTGACACTTTATCCACGGGTATGCCAGTCCATGACGCGACAATATGCTGAATGTCTACCTCAGTCACGACGGGCCCACTATCTCCTGCCTCCGCCTCTGCTTTGCTCATCTCTTTGTTTTTGTCCACAAAAGCTGAAATCTGTGCCTTGAGATCCATTTCTCTATCGCGCAATTCTCCAGCCTGTTGATGGATGTAAGTGCACCATGAGATTATATTATAGTTGCACAGAAAGTTATGTCCAACAGCTACAAGTAGAATCTATCAGATTGCAAAACCTCAGAAAGATTAGCTCCCTAATACTTTTTACTCACTTTTTCTACATACCATTTCCTCTATCTGAGAGCAGTGTATGGTTAGATAGCATTGAAAAAGTAACAACATAGGCTCAAACCTTTTCAAAATCTTGCTCACGGACAGCTTCATTCTTCTCTTTTGTTATCTGCCTCAGTTCCTTCTCAAGTTCTCTTGCTTCCTCTGGAAGCTGCAGAACAGAAAATGTCACCACTAAATGAAGCGCAAGGCATAAATAATGAACCGTAAAATTCTATTTCATTATAAATATGTACTTCCTTTTCCAGGGGGTTGGCGGAGTGAAGAGATGAGGATGTTAAATAATAGTAACCAGTATGCATACGTACCTGTGCATGCCTAAGTCGGACACGTGAACCAGCTTCATCAACCAAGTCAATTGCTTTATCAGGAAGAAACCGGTCACTAAAGCAAAAAAGTAAATCTATTAGGAAGAAACCAGTCACGAAAGTAACAAAAAAGTAAATTGCACAGTGCAGAAAACAGTAAGGTGGACCACTGAGCAGAAACCATTTTTTTCTAGGCAACAGGTTTGAGGTTGCAGTTTTCTTGTTGAGCTCAAAGCTTTCCTTGACAGTTCTTATATCATGTTACAGTTCGCAGAAAAGCATAATCATTCGAAAATAGCAGGAAGACCTTGTACATCTCGAAAGGGGTTATCCCTCTTCTCCTCGATTTCTACATGGAATACCTAAATTTCAAGTCTTGTGAACAAGAGACTGGCCATTCCAAATACATGCTGATCCTTTCACAATAACCTGCTGTTTATGAACGCCATTTTACAAATCATTTTCTACAGTCTATTAGTCTGCCTTTGTACATTTAATTTGGGATTGGCCGGGGGATTGTTTTTTAGCCAACTAAACTAAACAACTATCTTTTCCATCTTAATAATCGAAAGTAATCCACTCCAATTATGATCAAAATTCAAATTGTGGAGATACCAAAAAACTCTTCTGGTATATAGGGTTGTGGGTGTAAGATCGATTACCCGAGACCGAGATTGCTTTAGACGAAAACTTACATCTGCTTAAAGTATAGTAAGTGTTGTAGAACTACAAAGTCTTATCTCACGGCATACCTAATATATTGATATGACAGGTTAGCTGCAGCAACCAGGGCTTCATCAGTATATCGAAGCTTGTGATGAATTTCATATCGTTCTCTAAGCCCTTTCAAAATCTGTATTGTTTCATCCACGGTAGGCTCAGGCACCTTAACTGGCTGGAATCGTCTCTCCAGTGCAGGATCCTTCTCAATATGCTTTCGGTATTCATCGAGCGTGGTAGCCCCAATACACTGGAAACAAGATGCAAGTAATCGTTCAGAGTTAGATAATACAGGCTAGTGTAAAACATCAAGTGATGCTAATTGCTATAATATAGTAAAAACAAAGAATTAAGTGACTCAACTACTGGCTAATCCTAATACTAGTTAAATTCTATCACATTTCGTCATAAAGAGATAAACTAGTAAATCTAAAAAAGGACTAATATGTACATCAGCTTGGCTCCATAGATCGGATTATCATCAGCGTGCCAGGGAACCAATCTGGGTTAATAATTAGCAGGGACTTATATACATGACATAATCCCTTAATATCCACATGCCTTCAATGCATTTTGAAAATACAGTCTCGTAAATATGACACCATTCCTCACCACAAAATTCCCACGAAACAACCAGAGATAAGGACATTCTACGGCCCTAACTTAAGATGTGATATTCTGAAGACAAGGAGAGACGCAGGGGCTACACCATAATGCCCACGATATATGATGCACTTATGATATCATTGTTTGTATTCCTCTTTTACAGGCTGATTGCCGTGAAGTTGGGGTCACGTTGATAAACTATAACAGCAAAGCTCACATCAAAATCAAAGCACCATAGTCCATAGGAAATTATAATGCAATTAAAGATCCCAAATTAGCCCAATTCAACAAAGCAGTAAATATATGCTGCAGTTGGTACAATAGTATGATTCATGATTTGAGTTACAGAGCTCAATATGTGGATATGTTGGCACATTGAGGCAGAGACTAGCGACCATCTTTTCGGCGACTCAACTGAGATCCTAACGAAGATGATGGAGCTAGTGGAGTTCAACATTGGGGCAGTCAACTTTGTTTCTTTGGCAGGAGATTTTAATGAAAGCTCGAAAGAAAAAGAGGATAATATATATCGGTTGAGGGCTGCAGTTTCTTGTGCAGCTATCTGTATTAGGCTGGCATGAAATGCCTGTATTAAATGTTCCTAGTTACATATTTAGGAAAAGGAGTATTGTTTTCTTGTTGAGTTCAACCTTTCTGTTCTGTAATGGACGATAGTAGGGGACACTGTTGTGCTATAAAACCAGTTCATCTAAAAAACCTTGACTAGTTGATACAAGTGGAACAATGCAATCTGATGCAGGATTAATTTTTCATGGAGCTTCTATTTGCACCACAATTCTGAATTACTCCCTCCGTCCCAGCTCACTTGAGACTTTTTGACCAAAACTGGTCAACTTAAGGTCGGTTTGACCAACACTTTATAGAAATATTTATGATTCGAACAAAAATTAAAAAAATGTAAAATGACCACCATTAAAAATCCTCTCAATAACAATTTTTAAAAAGTTTTAAAAATGTAAAATGACCACCATTAAAAATCCTCTCAATAACAATTTTTAAAAAGTTTTTTGGAACATAAATATTTCTATAAAGTGTTGGTCAAACCGACCTTAAGTTGACCAGTTTTGGTCAAAAAGTCTCAAGTGAGCTGGGACGGAGGGAGTATGACATATAAAGTCAAGTATGAAAGGTAGAACAATGTACGATACAAGTTGAACTATAACTGTATGCACATCCATGCTTACCTGCAGTTCACCTCTGGCAAGCGCAGGCTTCAAGATGTTAGCAGCATCAATAGCCCCCTCTGCTGCTCCTGCTCCAATTAAAGTGTGTACCTCATCAATAAACAATATAATTTCATCACTCTGCTTAATCTCCTCCATCAGTTTCTTCAGCCTCTCTTCAAACTCTCCACGATACTTGGTGCCGGCGACGAGAAGACCCATATCGAGGGTGATAACCTAAATAACAGAAATGGAGTACAATGGATGTTAGTGGCTCTTATACTGAAAGAACAAGACCAAGAATTATTGCACCACTCGAGAAAACAAGAAATCCATAAACAAGGGGGAAGAAACAAGAATAACCCAAACCCAATTAATCTTAAGATGATAATCAATTTTATTTGTTTGCCCAACCACAATATCATAACTTACTAGGCAATATTTCACTTTTTATTGTTTTGATATGATGAACACGATACCCAAGTATATCCTCCAAGTTGGATCGATTCAAAAGGTAGTCAAATTCAAATGTCCTCATCTACCTCATCATGAAATTTAGTGCTGAAATTTGTATTATATGCAGAACCTTAAGACAAAAAATTCATCTCTTAGCAGGAAGATACATAGCATCCACTATCTGGATGTATGACTCACCTTTTTCCCCTCAATGGTTTCTGGAACATCACCAGTTGCTATTCTTTGAGCAAGGCCTTCCGCAATAGCAGTTTTCCCAACACCTGGCTCCCCGATGAGGCACGGGTTATTTTTCGTACGCCGGCCCAAAATTTGAGTGACGCGCTCAATTTGATCCGCCCTTCCAACAACAGGATCCAGTTTACCCTTCAGAATGAAAGACAATAATATAAATAGACCTTTCCATACACAGACCCAGAAATTTACAAGAAAATTACCTCCTCCGCTAACTTGGTCAAATTAGTGCCGTACTCTTCCAGTGTCGGCATCTTGGTGCTCGAGGTTCCACCTCCAACTCCAGCACCAACAGCTTCTGCACTCTCACCAACCATCCTTATGACCTACTTGACCATTAAAGTTCAAAATCAGATTCTCAATATGAAATAGACTAATAGAGTTAAGCAAGATTCACGACACAAAAAGCACAAGATTATAATGATTGCCTGTGTCCGAATGTTATTTGAGTCAGCGCCCAAATTCTCAAGAACGCGGCCTGCTACACCTTCACCCTCACGAAGCAAACCAAGAAGTAAATGCTCAGATCCAATATAATTATGACCTGAAAATCAAGCACTGAAGTTCAACTTCATGAAACTGCAAACCTCAATCATCTAAAGGGAAATATGCCAAAATGGAATCAAGTTATCTAACATAGTCCCATAAAGTGTCGGAAGGGTTGGGGGGTGAAAACTGGATTGAAGTACAGATTACTACTCATAATTTGAATACAAACAAAAACAAAAACAAAAATGGCACTAGGTACACATGGAGATCAAGTTTGAAAAATTAGTATATCATTATAGCCATTCAGGAAAGAAACTTTAACTCTGATAAGCATCAGTCAAGCTCAGGCTTGAACTGAAAAAAAAAAAAAAAAAAAAAAAAAGCGGAAGAATGTCAAGGAGAGTTTTACCAAGTTGGCGTGCTTCCTCCAGCGAAAGCTCCAAAACACGTTTTGCCCGAGGAGTGAATGGAATCTCTACAGCAACAAACCCACCCCCCCTACCAATGATTTTTTCTACTTCTACGCGTGCATCTTTCAAATTGATTCCCATAGACTTTAGAACCTTCGCAGCAATTCCCGTCCCCTCACCAATAAGACCTAACAGCATCTGCTCTGTTCCAACAAAGTTGTGACCAAGCCGTCTCGCCTCCTCTTGGGCGAGCATAATAACTTTTATAGCTTTCTCTGTGAACCGTTCAAACATAGCTCTTGGAACCATACGGCAATTCCTTCTTCGTGGTCGTGGAACCGCTGTAGCAGCTGCCACCACAGAATGAAAATCCTGGCCAGGAATTTTTCCTAAGCTGTCCACAGCATTGAGTCCTCGCCAGCCACTAAACGCCGCCATTCTCAGAGGACACACTTGTAAACTACACATTGCTTTAACTGTTCTTCTTAGTTTTGCAGATCCCTTCAACTTACCCCTCCTTTCATTGGCCACTGAAGAAGGGAAGTTGGTTGACTGAACCAGTGCCCCAGCCATAATTGCCACCAAACAATCTTCATGTAGAAGCAATGCCAGCCATACACAAAGATGATGAGGTCAGAATGTAAAAGGAAGATCATATGCACAAAGTTTTGAACACATATAATGGTCCAACTTGCGTACATTATGCACCAAACCAAGTGAACAATAGACCGAAGTTCTATCATATAATAATGATGACCCGCAATATAGGATAGACTAATTAACTTCCGCAAGAAACATGGCAACTACAATGTATTCCCTCCTTCACTGATTAGATAAGTAGATCATACATACAGGAGAATTTTAAGAATTTGGACATGCGTGACATAACAAATGAAAGGAGGGGAAAGTAAAAGTGGAAACGTAACCTGTCTACAAAAACTACTTGAAAACTAGTTATTTTAAATCAAAGCAAGTAAACTTGATAACCACCAGTCCAAAATTTAGTATATTATCATTATCATTATTATTATTATTATTACTATTATTATTATTATCATTATTATACTTATTATTATGAGGAGGAGAATAAAAATAATGAAAGGTAAAACAACAATTAATTTATTTAAAAAAGTGAAATATATTCCTATCCGTGACTGGTCAGATTAGTAGCTCATATATGAAGGAGCAGTTGATGAATTTGGAAAGGAATCATTGCAGCGAAACTGGAAATTTTGGAATTTACACCTTGCAATCTAGGTAATCTAGTTATGATTAAAAAGTGATATCTGCGCAAAAAATATACTCCCTCCATCCCACTCGAATTAGGACAAATTTCTATTTTGGGTGTCCCATTCGAATTAGGACAACCCAAAAATGTAAGTGTTTTATTTAATGGGACCCACATTCACACTCATAACAACTTTCCACTCATTATTCTCTACCCCACTTTCTCTCTCTTACTTCACTTTTCATAATCACAACACCTACTCCACTGACACTTTTTCCTTAATCCCCGTGCCCAACCCAAAAAATCCTAATTCGGGTGGGACGGAGTGTATATATATACTCCCTCCGTTTCATGTGAATTGAGACTCAAAAAAGGGGCACAATAATTAAGAGAAAGTAGTGAATGTGTAGTGGAAAATGAAGAGAGAGAATGAGTGGGGTAAATAGTAGTGTTGGTTGGATAAAATGAGTGGTGGAAAATGAAGAGAGAGAATTAGTGGGGTTAAATGGGTGGGGTTGGGTGAATATAAAATATTAAAAAGTTTGCCATTTTAGGCAGTCTCAATTGAGGTGAAACAGACGAAAAGGGAAATAAGTCTCAATTCACATGAAACGGAGGGAGTATATATATATAGGTAGGTGCTCAAATGAGAAACTAAATATCGTGAGAACCGTGAGAACTTGGATACATTAGGTAAGAACCTAATGTATCCAAGTAATGTATCCAATGTATCCAAGTACCTAATGTATCCAATGGTTCACTTGGATACATTGGATACATCACTTGGATACATTAGGTAAAAACTAATGTATCCAATGGTTCACTTGGATACATTGGATACATTACTTGGATACATTAACTGAGTCCTTGCTGCGAAACTGAAATTCAAGATGCTGGGGCGAGCTTGTGTAGCTATTTAAAACAAAAAAAAAAACTAGACGCTTTGAAAATTTAGATGGCAATTGGGTGCAGTTCTTTCTTTTGGTATTGATGAATTCACAGGAATGCTGACTGTGGAGTCATTTTACACCCATCAAATATCCACATTTCTCAATTATGCAAAATTAAACTAGAAGAATAAAACAGACGTTACCCAGTCAGTCAAAACATAAACACAGTTACACAACCAAGATACAACAGAAGCACAACACAGTCAACATCCAAGACTGCTATGAAGTAAAATTCAGAATCCGATTTCAGCAAGATGGGAAGGGGGGAAAAAGAAAAAAATAACAGAGAGGGGTACTCTCTCCAATCCAAAAGGCATGCCTGTTTATAGAATTTAAAGATTTAATATAACCCATACCCTTTCATAAAAACAGGTAGCAGAATAAAATCATCCTTCATTTTTATGCTTCTATAATTCTATTACAACCACAAAGGGAACTGCAGAAAAATTCCCTTTTAGTATCCTAGTTAAAGGCCACCAATAAGTTGAAGAGCATTTTTTATCAACCATATTTTAAGTCCAAAGATAATAAAACTAAATTGAGTACTAAAATATGCAGTTCAAGGTACTCGGTATATCCCCTCTCCCAGCACATAAACATATTCACCTGTACAAAAAAAAATCCCACAAACAGCCCAAATACAGGATTAATTAGGAACACAGAAACGAGCAAAAACATCAAACCAACAACCACAAAAATCGTCCTCCACACCCACAACTATTCAATCAGCTAAATAAAACTACAAACATTCGTACAATTGCACTGTTAGAGTTACTCCGTCACTACAAAACAATACGAATCGCAATTCATCCTAATCAATTACATATAACCTAATTTTGATAAATGAAAACCGCTAATCGATACAATACAGAGTGAAATTAGGTCAAAATCGTTACCTGAACAAAGTCGACGACCAGAATTGCAATATCTACAGAGAGAGGTCCGGCGAGGGAGGCCGTTGGTGGCGCAACAAACAGTCGGCCGGGATTCCAAAGGATAGATGGGGGGTGTAATGTGGTTGATGATGATATATATCTCTTCACACAATCCTTTGGTGTTGTGCGTGTTTTCCACCGTATGGTTCACGTACTGTCGTGTACTGAATACTATCTCCATTACTGCTACCGTTACAGGTAACTTTCGGATATTCGCATCACCGACGCTTGTACGCCCTTAGATGAGTATTTGAGTCACCGACTTATTTATTTGTGGGTTGATCTTTAGGTGTTACTGGCCCCACTTGGGTGACGATATTTTCATTCTTCCCGTTCCACCCTTGACTGCTAGCTTCCGGTTGCAGTCCAGTACGATTTTTTTTTTTTTTTTTTTTTTTTAAATTAAATTGTCAATCTACATTGTCAGGGTTATAAGAAAATAAAACATCAAGTCAGCTTGTGAAATTGTCATTTCCTATATTCAAACAATTCTAAGATAGGAGTCCGAAAGAAAAACTAAGAGGATCGTTTTCTCTCTAGCTCTCATCCTCTAAGAAAACTTTCATCAAGCAGGAAAATGGTTTCATATGATCATCTCTCAGCATATACAAACCAATTTGAATCTCCATCCCAAAAATCAACTGATTGGAGGGAACTCTTTAAATCACAAGATAATCAACAAGATAAAAATCAATGTACGCAAGAAAATCAACAAAATCTATCAACTGGGAAACAAGAAGGTAATCACAAGCAAGGTCACACGGACAAGCAAACGCCAACAATGGAGAAGAGTGAAAATGGAAACAGTTTAAATTCCACAGCAAAAACAAGGGGCAGCTCATACAAAAACATAGTGGGAGTAACCACCAAACATATATTTTCCCCTTCTTGGTTTTCCACGGCGGAGGAAGCAGAGGAAATGGAAGACGTTTTGTTTGGACATCACTGAAGATGCTACTATACCAAGCCTCGATCTGCCATCGGAAGAGCTAAGCAAGTTAAGAGCACCATGGATTAACACTCTAATAATTAAACTCATTGGAGGCAATTTACCATTTCTCAATCTAGCGTATAGGTTAGAGAAATTATGGAAATTAAAGCAATCAATTACGGTAATAGATCTAGGAGCAGGATGTTATTCAATTCATTTTCAAAATCAGGAAGACTATTCTATAGCGCTGGCAGGTGGACCATGGTTCATCAACAACTCCTATCTAGCTATAGCAAAATGGAGGGCAAATTTTCGACCAACTAATAGCAACTTCAATAAACTTGCGGTATGGGTTCGACTGCCAGAATTACCTGTGGAATTCTATGACATAAACGTGCTCCACAAAATAGCCCAAATGATAGGTAAACCTATTAAACTAGATGTTCATACAGGCTCTATTGACAGAGCAAGGTATGCCCGCCTTTGCATTGAAATCAATATTAATAAGCCAGTGGTTTACCAAATTAAAATTCATGGGCAAATACAACAGATAATCTACGAAACAAATCATATTCTATGCGTCAAGTGTGGATGTCTGGGACACAAGCTGGAGAAGTGCAATTTGCAAGAAACAGTAGAAAATCACCGGCATATAGACCGAAATATTACTATGCCGCCGGCGAAAAACATATGCCGACAAGGGAAGAATAGTCAAACGGTGGTCAAAGTACTAAACAGCAAGAAAAAAACACTAAGCAAAACCAGAAAGCATACATGTGGCAGAAAGAACAAAGTAACACCAAGCAACACCAAAACTCATACACATGGCAGCAAGTAAAACGAAAATCATCTCATGCTCATACGCGAGAAGAAGCTACTCAACTTGGACCAAATAAACAAGGCCAGCAAGACTTAAATATAGATGTCAAGCCCAATGAGTTCAATTTTGTCAATGAAACCATTTTGGCCCAAAATCCATCAAAGCCCAATCAAAACATTTCAACAGAGCAAGGGATCGGAGAAGATTATGACCCTTTACTAAAGACTAATCTGGAAAAAGGAGATAACCTGGCAATGGACACGTGTGAGTGGCAAAGTAAAAGGTCAGGAATAAAATTACAACGCACCAAGGATTTGACGGGGGTTGATAATAGAGTTAAGATAGTAAAAACCCTTTCAGTAACTCTCCCGTCTTCAAAACCTGAAGAAGCCTCTCTATATCCAAAGCTTACTAGGTCAGCATCCTTCCCTAATAATACCGTCACAACCACAACAAACCCCCCCTTTGGCAAACGGCCATCTGACTCCAACAAGGCATCCATACACTCAGATCAGAATGGAATCACCAACTGGAGAAAGGATCAATGTGCAACCAAACCCTTCATTTTCGGAGCCAAGACGACATCCAAGGGAGAGAGTCAACCTTCGAAACACACCGCCACGGCAACAACAACGCAGGTAACCAAGAACCGCCCAAGAAACCGATCAAACCCGAACAGTGGCAATTCAGGAGGGAGCTCTCACTTACAGATTCCAAGGACATCATCGAACTCCGCACTCGTTCATTTTCACTCAGGAAGACGACGAGGTATACACTTTAATAGCAAGGCAAGACATGGATTGGGAAGCTCATCCGTTCGGGTTAATGTACAAGCTCAGATTCATAGTGGAGAAAAGAGACCCGCTGAAGAGAACATTTCCCCCAATGCCGCAAAACACCATCACCCCTTGGATGATCAGTCATGATTATTCCAGGAATGGGCCTTTCACTAATCGTTTAAATTTGAAGATAATATCGTGGAATTGTAACGGGGCAGGACGGGACCCTTTCAACGCTGAAATTGTGTTTATTGTTTGAAAGAAATCAGGCGGCTAGGACTGTTCTGGGAATTGACCAACTGTGTGAACAACTGTGTATTCAAACGTGCTAACAGTTGTCCAGACAGTTGTCTTAACAGTTATCAGATTTGCAGCGGAAAATAAAGAACTTAATAACAATTAAAACTTCAGCAAGAATACTTGCTGGAAAACTTTCATATATTAAAAGCGATTTGCAGAGTACAAATCAAATGAAAGAAAACAAAAGTATCAAAAGAACAAATTGATCTAAAACTCTAGATCGAATGAAAACATCCAACACCTTAGAGTTCTTCTTCACAAGAAACTCTAAGAAAACAAGACTCTCTCAAGAACTTAATGCACTCAATGTATTGCGTAGAATCAGTAGTGATTAATGTATGAGTCAGCTTGTATTTATACATGTTTGGCCGCACCCTTGCACTCCAAGAGATCCTCCTTTCCATTTGAGAGTCTTCCTAAAATAAAACACCTAAAAATATATCCACTTACCAAAGATAAGTATTAGTATGTTAGTCAAATAAATCAACCTTAAACTTACCTAAATATTTACACTAACTAACAATATAGTTCTCATGTAGTTCCTCATACGAAAGGAAATCATCATCCCTATACTCTTCATCTCCCCATCTTTGTGGTTCAACAAATGCATTCAAACGTATTTCCCAAGAACTTTATCGAGCTGAACAGATACTGTCAATGTTTTTACAGCATAAACTGTCGATATTCTTCTCAGAATTTCAACCGATGGCTATGTTTTCGAAAGAAGTTTCTGAAATCATCTCTTGAGTCCATGAAAACAATCATATGTTCTAGATCATAGAATGCTCTTTCATCAAGCTTTCCCCCCTTTTGTTTAAACCATTGTCTGCAAGCTCAATAGAGTATCCAGAAAAATAATCTCTAAAATATCTGCCTTGAGCAATTTCACTTACTATCAATTTCCTGCAGAATAAAATCTGATCTGAACAGTTTCACTCTCCTATCAACAGGAGTGTCAAAAACCAGTCATTAAACGAAGCAAACCTTCTCTTTGTTCATAGTCAGTTGATCTGTCATCTGACTGCACAACCTCACTATCACTTTTACTGTCAGAGAGAGACGACAAAAATGAATGAAGACATGAGAGATTAGCAATCTTTCATCATCATCTGAATCACTCAAGGTAGCAGTTAAGCTCATCCCTCTCTTTTTAAGTGTGTTAGCACACTCATTTGCATAGTGGCCGTATCCCTGACACGCCCTACACTGAACCGACTCAATCGGTTTTTTGCCTTCAAATCCCGGTTTTGTCACACCGGAGTCCTTTTTGAATGGTTCAGCCTTGGTGGAAGGAGTGAATCCTTTGTTAGGAAATCTCTGTTGTCGTTTTTTATTCAACACATTTTTAAACTTTTGAGTGATCATAGCACACTCATCTTCCTCCAGGGTTGACTCATCCATGTCTTTAGACAGTTCCACAAGATCTTTGGACACAGTTAGAGCACTGGCAAGAGCAATTGAATTTGCTTTGCTAGTCTTTTGTACTTCAAGGTTCAGTTCAAACGTAGTAAGAATACTCAGAACCTTTTCAAGACTCACTGTCCTCGTGTCACAGGTTTCTTCAATGACAGAAACCTTGATATTAACTTTTCTGGGAGAGTCCTCAAGAATTTACTCACAAGCCTCGCATTGGAAATAGATTCTCCTAATGCAAAGGATTCATTAGAGATATCCATTAATTTTGCAGAGTAATTTTGAATAGTCTCATCTTCTCCCATCCTTAGATTCTCAAACTCAGTCATAAGTCTTCTCAGTTTAGTTTGTTTAACACTATCTGACCCTTCACAGTGAAGTTGTAAAATGTCCCAAGCATTCTTAGCCACAGTATGGTTAGAGAATAACCTATACAGATTATGATCAACATGATCAGAGATTGCAGCCATTGCCTTAGCATTGAAGTTAGCAAGAGCAATCTCTTCTGCATTCCAGTCTTGCTCGGGTTTTGGAACAAAATTTTATCTTTTTTTCTTCATCAGATGCAGATGCTTTGCCTTTTGGATCAACCCATTCCATAGTAGGGGATGTGTATCCCACTAGAATGCTGACCCATGCCCGATGATCAATGTTCTTGATGTATATGATCATCTTAGCCTTCCAAATGGTATAGTTAGAACCATCCAGAGTAGGCGGCTTATTACGAGTATGAGAACAGTCCATACTGGCCATAACAGATCGATCTCAGTGTATCGAGACCAGGCTCTGGTGCCAATTGAAAGAAATCAGGCGGCTAGGACTGTTCTGGGAATTGACCAACTGTGTGAACAACTGTGTATTCAAACGTGCTAACAGTTGTCCAGACAGTTGTCTTAACAGTTATCAGATTTGCAGCGGAAAATAAAGAACTTAATAACAATTAAAACTTCAGCAAGAATACTTGCTGGAAAACTTTCATATATTAAAAGCGATTTGCAGAGTACAAATCAAATGAAAGAAAACAAAAGTATCAAAAGAACAAATTGATCTAAAACTCTAGATCGAATGAAAACATCCAACACCTTAGAGTTCTTCTTCACAAGAAACTCTAAGAAAACAAGACTCTCTCAAGAACTTAATGCACTCAATGTATTGCGTAGAATCAGTAGTGATTAATGTATGAGTCAGCTTGTATTTATACATGTTTGGCCGCACCCTTGCACTCCAAGAGATCCTCCTTTCCATTTGAGAGTCTTCCTAAAATAAAACACCTAAAAAATATCCACTTACCAAAGATAAGTATTAGTATGTTAGTCAAATAAATCAACCTTAAACTTACCTAAATATTTACACTAACTAACAATATAGTTCTCATGTAGTTCCTCATACGAAAGGAAATCATCATCTTCCTACTTTGACTCATCATCTTTACCTGCACATGTGGAGTTCAAGCAAGTATATTCAGTAACGTCTTCTGTGCTGACACTTGACTTTTCATCGTCACTGTCAGATTCACTGTCATATTCACTATCACTATGACTAGCATACACACACGATTTTCTTTCAGAATTTGAAGATGAAGGAGGTGATGATTTTAAAAAAGAAGTTTCATGAATAATTAATCTCCTTCTAAGTTCCATGAAACTCATATGTTCTAGATCATAGAATTCTTTCATCACAGAAATTATCCCATCAAAACCTCTTGGGATGGATGTTAACACCTTGTTTACAAGCCTAGTATCAGAAAAAGATTCTCCTAATACTTCTAACTCATGAGCAATTTTTTCTATAGTTTCAGTAAAATCAATCACAGTTTCACTCTCCTTCATTTTTATGTTTTCAAAAACAATGATTAACACCAAAAACCTTCTCTGTTCATAGTCAGTTGATCTGTCATCTGACTGCACAACCTCACTATCACTTTTACTGTCAGAGAGAGACGACAAAAATGAATGAAGACATGAGAGATTAGCAATCTCTTCATCATCATCTGAATCACTCAAGGTAGCAGTTAAGCTCATCCCTCTCTTTTTAAGTGTGTTAGCACACTCATTTGCATAGTGGCCGTATCCCTGACACGCCCTACACTGAACCGACTCAATCGGTTTTTTGCCTTCAAATCCCGGTTTTGTCACACCGGAGTCCTTTTTGAATGGTTCAGCCTTGGTGGAAGGAGTGAATCCTTTGTTAGGAAATCTCTGTTGTCGTTTTTTATTCAACACATTTTTAAACTTTTGAGTGATCATAGCACACTCATCTTCCTCCAGGGTTGACTCATCCATGTCTTTAGACAGTTCCACAAGATCTTTGGACACAGTTAGAGCACTGGCAAGAGCAATTGAATTTGCTTTGCTAGTCTTTTGTACTTCAAGGTTCAGTTCAAACGTAGTAAGAATACTCAGAACCTTTTCAAGACTCACTGTCCTCGTGTCACAGGTTTCTTCAATGACAGAAACCTTGATATTAAACTTTTCTGGGAGAGTCCTCAAGAATTTACTCACAAGCCTCGCATTGGAAATAGATTCTCCTAATGCAAAGGATTCATTAGAGATATCCATTAATTTTGCAGAGTAATTTTGAATAGTCTCATCTTCTCCCATCCTTAGATTCTCAACTCAGTCATAAGTCTTCTCAGTTTAGTTGTTTAACACTATCTGACCCTTCACAGTGAAGTTGTAAAATGTCCCAAGCATTCTTAGCCACAGTATGGTTAGAGAATAACCTATACAGATTATGATCAACATGATCAGAGATTGCAGCCATTGCCTTAGCATTGAAGTTAGCAAGAGCAATCTCTTCTGCATTCCAGTCTTGCTCGGGTTTTGGAACAAAAATTTTATCTTTTTTTTCTTCATCAGATGCAGATGCTTTGCCTTTTGGATCAACCCATTCCATAGTAGGGGATGTGTATCCCACTAGAATGCTGACCCATGCCCGATGATCAATGTTCTTGATGTATATGATCATCTTAGCCTTCCAAATGGTATAGTTAGAACCATCCAGAGTAGGCGGCTTATTACGAGTATGAGAACAGTCCATACTGGCCATAACAGATCGATCTCAGTGTATCGAGACCAGGCTCTGGTGCCAATTGAAAGAAATCAGGCGGCTAGGACTGTTCTGGGAATTGACCAACTGTGTGAACAACTGTGTATTCAAACGTGCTAACAGTTGTCCAGACAGTTGTCTTAACAGTTATCAGATTTGCAGCGGAAAATAAAGAACTTAATAACAATTAAAACTTCAGCAAGAATACTTGCTGGAAAACTTTCATATATTAAAAGCGATTTGCAGAGTACAAATCAAATGAAAGAAAACAAAAGTATCAAAAGAACAAATTGATCTAAAACTCTAGATCGAATGAAAACATCTAACACCTTAGAGTTCTTCTTCACAAGAAACTCTAAGAAAACAAGACTCTCTCAAGAACTTAATGCACTCAATGTATTGCGTAGAATCAGTAGTGATTAATGAATGAGTCGGCTTGTATTTATACATGTTTGGCCGCACCCTTGCACTCCAAGAGATCCTCCTTTCCATTTGAGAGTCTTCCTAAAATAAAACACCTAAAAATATATCCACTTACCAAAGATAAGTATTAGTATGTTAGTCAAATAAATCAACCTTAAACTTACCTAAATATTTACACTAACTAACAATATAAACAAATCAGAATCACAAAGATACTTAAAGAAAAAGACGAGTATGCCCATACTCTTCATTGTTCAACAATATCACCCTCACATTCTAATTATTCTAGACACAAAAACCTCGGAAGAGCAAGCTCCGGCCATCATTCAGCATCTTCCCTTTACAAATCACAGAGTGGTTCCTGCTTATGGAATATCTGGGGGCATTTGGGTTCTTTGGAACTCTCTATATGTCACCGTTGAGGAATCCAGCACTACGGATCGGCTAATCAACCTGAAGCTCAAATTTAATACAAATGATCCTTCCTTCTTCCTGACAGCCATCTATAATCCTCCTCAACCGGCGACGCAAACTCCGGTATGGAACGCTCTTTTAAATTTTGCTTTATCTCACTATGATCCTTGGGTCATGGGGGGATTTTAATGCTATGCTAAATCCAGAAGAGAAAATTGGAGGGGCTACTTTTAATTACCAACATAGTAACATTTTTAAAGACTTCATGCATGCTGCAAACCTGTTTGACTTAAGATTTACTGGGAATATATTTACTTGGAAAAGAAGAGTTAGGGGTTTGGGAATTTTAAGAGAAAGGCTAGATAGATTTATAGCAAATGAAGTCTGGTCCAATCTTTTCAACTCCGCGGTAGTTAAGCATATACCTTTTCTTCAATCGGACCATAGGCCCATTCTTTTAGAAGTGAAGCCTAGACAAGCTTATGGGCCTCAGAGGTTTTTCTTTAATTCTTTCTGGACCCAATTTTCATCTTTTAATCAACTGGTCAAACGAAATTGGGCTAACGAAGTTAAAGGCTCATGGGCTTTCCAAACTACAAGAAAATTAAAACAAATAGCCCATGATGCAAGGATCTGGAAAAAAGAAAACATTGGAATAGGGGTACATAAAATAAAAAATATCCAGCATCAAATGGAGGTTCTTTATCAATCTATGTCGCCCTCCCCAAACCAATATCAAATTCAAAGAGAAGAAGAGCTAAATAATCAACTTCTTGTGGCCGAAAAAACTGAATTTAATTTCTGGAAGGATAAAGCAAGAATAAATTGGATGAAGGATGGCGATAGAAGCACCAAGCTTTTTCACTCCTTCGTTGCTGGAAGAACAAGAATGAACAACATCCCATCTCTTTTTATTCCGGAGCAAGGCTGGATTTATGCTCCCCTTGAAATCCAATCGGAATTCACAAAGCATTTCCAAAATCTTTTCACTTCAGAAGGTAATTTGTGTCTTTTTGATCTATCGTTTGCTAATACTTTGTCTGATGAGGAAAGATTTAACCTTTTAAAGCCTATCTCTGACCTGGAAGTATTTTCAATCATGTCAAAAATGCCAAATAATAAATCTCCAGGACCGGATGGATTCCCAATAGAATTTTTCAAGGCGTACTGGTCCATTATAGGACCAACCATTTGCCTTGCTGTTAGAACTTTTTTCTATACCCAAAGACTCCTTAAAGAGTTAAATCAAACTCTTATTATTTTCATCCCCAAAAAGGAGAACCCTTCTCAGGTGGAGCATTATAGGCCTATAAGTCTATGCAATGTCACCTACAAAATCATTAGCAGCATTATGGTGCATCGTCTTAGACCGTTAATGGTAAAGTTGATATCACCTTACCAAATGCCTTTGTTCCGGGTCGTCACATTCAGGATAATGTTCTTATAGTTCATGAAATTTTTCATAGTATAAGAAATCACAAAAGAAAGCTGGGAGAGGTAGCTATTAAATTAGATTTATCCAAAGCTTATGATAGGATAGAATGGCCCTTTGTCAAAAATGTCCTGTTAAGCCATGGCTTCCCTCTTGTTTGGGTTAATTGCATAATGGAATGTATATCTACTCCTAGCTTCAGAACAGTCGTTAATGGGCTGTTGGGGCAACCTTTTAAACCAACTAGAGGGTTGAGGCAAGGGGACCCTTTATCTCCATTTTTTTTTTTTTCTGGTTTTAGATCCCCTTCTAAAAACTCTTCATAACCAAGTTTTGTCCAAACAAGTTAATCCCATCCAAACTAGCAAGAGTGGCCCTAAGATAGCTGCTATTGCTTTTGCTGATGACTGCTTCTTATTTACGAAGAATAACCATAAGTCAATCACTAACTTATGGACCACTGTCAACTGCTTCTGTGGCGCTTCAGGACAAAAAATTAACCTTGAAAAATCTTCAATAATATTCTCACCTGGAACCTCTCTAGCGAATCAGTTGAGAATCACTAATTGTCTAGGAGTGCAACTGAGCCAAGGACAAGACAAATATCTTGGTATTCCTCTTATATCTGGGAGAGTTACTAAAAATATTTTTAATGCTCTAAATCAATCATTGGCTACCAAATTATCTCTTTGGAATGCTAAATTGTTATCAAAAGCTGGAAAACTAACTCTTATAAGGGATACAGCTCAAGCTCTTCCTATTTATATCATGACAGCTCTCCCTATACCCAAAACCATTCTAGACAAGTACACCTCTAGAATTCGTAATTTCTTTTGGAAATCCTCCACGACTCTTAAAGGCATTCCTCTTTTACCTTGGAAAACTCTGGAACAAGAACAGTTTGATGGGGGTCTTGGAATTAAGAACCTTTCTACCCTCAACATAGCTTTCCTCCTAAAGCTTTTATGGGGATTATACACAACCCCCATATCTCTATGGGCTCAGATCATTAAAGGAAAATATTGGAATCATTCTTCCGTCCTCAATCCGCCAACTAAGCGTAATATATACTGGGTATGGAGAAAGCTTAAATCTTTGATAGAAATTTTCAAAAAAGGTATATCTTGGAGAATTGGACAGGGAAATCAAGTCCAGTTTTGGCAAGATAAATGGTTGGGTCAGGTCGCCTTACAAGAGCTAGCAACAAAACCAATCCCCTCCTCAATAATTTCTAAGCTAGTAATTTTTTTTAGATCTGCTTCTGAGTAAGAAATCATTGTCAGGGTTATAAGAAGATTATAATTTCTCAATATTATAAATAGGGTAAATATAAAGTCACGAGAAACTGCCACAAAATTTGGTCTACAAAATGATGTGTCAAGATTTTATTGATGTTTTTAATTTGAGTGTGTCGAGTCCACTATCGATGTAACCAATAAATTATCGTCACCTCATTTTGTATCCATCATTTTGTGAACTTTACCCCTAACATTGCCCTTATAAATGTTACTCCCTCCGTCCCAGAGTAAATTTTTCTTTTTGGTCCGTCCCAGAGTAAAAGTCTCATTCCTAAAATGGCAAAGAATCTTTACTATTCACCCCACTCATTATCTTTCCTATTTTACTTTTATACTTACAACACCAATCAATTCACTATTATCTCCCACTCATTCTCTTTCATACTTTACTTTTACACTCACAACATTTACATCACATCCAATATTTATTAATAAGCGTGCAAATTGGGGGTGGGACTCCTACTCCGGGACGGAGGGAGTATTATGCAAATAATAAAGTGGCTAGGTCCGCCATAGCAAAAATAATAAAATAAAATGAATACTCCCTATGTCTCATACTTATCGGTACTTATTTTTATTTTTATTTTTGTCTCATACATATTGTTACCTACCGAAAATGTTCACTGTTCCCTTTCCTATCCACTCACAACAACTATCCACTAACTTATTTTATCTCGTTTACTGATGGAGATGAACATAATAGGGATAAATCTAGGTTTTTATTTTAATTATTTGCTATTTAATTGTAAATCTCGAATTTGTATTTAGATAGGTAATAATTTTATGTTTTAAAGTAGATTTAGGTTTTATTTTGATATTTTAGGATTCTATTAGGCATATTGATTTGGAGTATTTTTAGAAGTATTTGACTTGATTTTCAAGTCTTAAGACCCTTATAAAATTAGGGTATTGTGTAATTCCGAATTTCAGTTGATTTTTGATTAATAAAAATTAGAGCGTTGCTCTTTTCTCAAATCAGAAAGTCTGAGTTTTCCTCCTTTCGTCCAACTCTTCGTATTTGATTAAATTCTACAAGTGTTGAATGTCGATTACTAGTTAACGTTCGCGTTACAACAGTAATTGATTTCTATCAAGTCTTTCGCTACGTCAGTTGGTATTAGAGCCTGGTTAGTTCCAGGAAGAATGGCACAAGGAGGAAAGAAGACAACTGTGGAAGATATCTACGAACGTGAGAAGGATGTACTGGACCAGCGTAGTCTGAATTTTTGCCGTTTAATGATATTGAACTCATTTTTCCAGTTTAGGGTAATCGTTTGATTCAACGAAAGTTGAAGATTAATTACTGTTTTTCGTGAGCGATTCAACAGTAGTTAATTTTATCCCATCTTCCGCTACGTCAGTGGGTATCAGACTCTGGTTTGTTCCAAGAAGAATCGCACGAGGAGGAAAGAAGGCCACTGTAAAAGAGATCTACAAACGTGAGGAGGATGTGCTGGACCAGCGTATCGCACGAGTCGTAGATCAACGCACCTATGTTTTCGAAAAGCTTAGTCTGAGGTTTGTTATATCCGGGGCTTTTTCTGAATTTTCAAGTGCGGAAGTTCTTATCGATTGGTTAAAACCTCCTATATTTGATGAGTGTCACTGTGATATCTGTCATTTAATGACATCTCTATCATATGAGTGTAACTATGGATGGCGTCAAATCTTCACACGATGAATTTATACAGAAGTTTGAAGCCAAAGTAGTCAGTTATCATTATGAAGATCCGTTTGACATCCGTAACGACTTTTCTTCTTGTAAGTGGATCATTCAAAAGCTAATTATTGATTATTTTGTGTCAACGCAGTGGAGTGACTAGATGGATTTTGTGACGCAAGCTATTAAGTTCAAAGTTCTCGAAGTGTATGGAGCAAAATTTCAAGATGTATTTAAAACAATACTCAAAATCCGATAACGATTTTTCTTCAAGCGGGGAAGAATGATGGAGATGAACATAATAGGGATAAATCTAGGTTTTTATTTTAATTATTTGCTATTTAATTGTAAATTTCGGATTTGTATTTAGATAGGTAATAATTTTATGTTTTAAAGTAGATTTAGGCTTTATTTTGATATTTTAGGAGTCTATTAGGTTACCATATTGATTAGGAGTATTTTTAGAAGTATTTGACTTGATTCCATGTCTTAAGACCCTTATAAAATCAGGGTATTGTGTAATTCCGAATTTTAGTTGATTTTTTATTAATAAAAATTAGAGCGTTGCTCTTTTTCTTAAATCCGAAAGTATGAGTTTTCCCCCTTTCGTCCAACTCTTCGTATTTGATTAAATTCTACGAGTGTTGAAGGCCGATCACTGGTTAATGTGCGCGTTACAACAGTAATTGATTTCTGTCAAGTTTTCCGCTACGTGACTTACCTACTCACAATACTTATTTTTCAAATATATTTTTTTTATTTTCATACATTCTCATTTGGTGTTTGGTAACAATAAGTATTGGACGGATGGATGGAGTATTCAATTTGAAGAGAGAGGGATTGAAAATGATGGGAAATGTAAAGTGAAACTTGGAACAAGTAGGGCCTCTTATTTTTGGAAAAGTCCCGACAGAAGTGAAAATATCAGGCTTCCAATATTGGGTAGCTCTTTGCTCTCAAAATAAAAATAAAAATCCGTAGCTCTTTTAAATAGTCTTGTTTATTCATTCACGCCACAAACACCAAAAACTAGGGATACTTAATTACTCCCTCCCTCTCAGAGTCTACCCTTTTACTAGTAGGTAACCCGTGCTCTGCACGGGAATCTATTCCGTTAATGTTTTTTGTATTTTTCTTTTAAATGTTTTTAATTGATATTTTAAAATAATAATTTTATTTGAAAATATATGTATATTTTAAATTAATCAAAACATTTTCATATCTTTGTTTGTACATAGTTGTAATAAATATATTTTTTAATTAATTTAGAAGTACATTTAAGTCTGTTGCATGAATATTTCAAAAAACCTAATGGTATTAATAGTAATAGTTAACATATATAGTAACTATTATGATTAAATAATATAATTAATAGTAATAGTTAATATATATTGTAACAATTATGATTAACTAATACTCTTAATAATAATAATTAACTTATATAGTAACTATTATAGTTAACAATTATATTTAACTATTATAATTAACTAATACTATTAATAGTATTAGTTAGTTATAATAGTTAAATATTACTCCCTCCGTCCCGGAGTAAGAGTCCTATCTTTCATTTGCATGGAAATTAAGAAATGATGCAAGTAAAGTAAATGTTGTGAGTGTAAAAGTAAATTAGGAGAGAGAATGAGTGGGAGTGAATAATAAGTTGATTGATTTTGTGAGTATAAAAGTAAAGTAGGAGAGAGAATGACTGAGATGAATAGTAAAGATTCTTTGTCATTTTAGGAAAAAGACTTTTACTCTGTGACGTATCAAAATAGAAATTAGGACTCTTACTCTGGAACGTAGGTAGTAATAGTTAACTATAATAGTTAACTATTACTATTATAAGTATTAGTTACTGTAGTGGTTAACTATATTAGTTACCTATTATAGTACATATTACTATTATAAGTATTAGTTACTATAGTAGTTAACTATAATAGTTACTTATTATAGTAACTATTACTATTATAAGTATATAATTAACTATTATTATAGTTACTTATTATAGTAACTATTACTATTATAAGTATTAGTTACTATAGTAGTTAACTATATTATTTACCTATTATAGTAAATATTACTATTATAAATATTAGTTACTATAATAGTTAACTATAATAGTTAACTATAATAGTTACTTATTATAGTAACTATTATTATTATAAGTATTAGTTACTATAGTAGTTAACTATATTAGTTACCTATTATAGTAACTATTACTATTATAAGTATTAGTTAACTATTGCATTTAACTATAATAGTTAATCTACTATTAATAGTAATAGTTAACTTGTATATTAACTGTTATAGTTAAGTGATACTATTAATAGTAATAGTTAACTTGTATATTAACTATTATAGTTAAGTGATACTATTAATAGTAATAGTTAACTTGTATAGTAACTATTATAGTTAACTATTACTATTAATAGTAATAGTTAACTCATATCATAACTATTATTATGAGCTAATAGTATTAGCTAATAATGAGAATATCAAAAGTCACACACTTTTAGGATAATGATGATGTGGCATCACGAAATGCAAGATTCTTCCATGATTTGTCCACGTGGCATCACCACATCTCTCTTCACCAACTTTAATATATATATATATAGATTTACACGATGTTTAAAAAATGGTGGGACTGATGTGAGTATAAAAGTAAAGTAGAAAATAGAATGAGTGGGAGCAAAAAATAAGTTGATTGGTGTTGTGAGTATAAAAGTAAGAGTTGGTTTTGGGGGAAACTAGTTCCTTCATAAGTTATAAAAAGTCTACTTTTTAACCCTTAAACTTTAAATCCTAACCCTAAATTCTAAACCCTAAACCTTAAACCCTAAACTTTAACCCCTATAAAAACAGGACTTTTTATAACCTTATGGAGAAACTAGTTTCCCCAAAAAAATTCTCTAAAAGTAAAGTAGGAGTAAGAATGAGTGGAAGTAATAGTAAAGATTCTTTGTCATTTTTGAAAGTGTACATGTACTCTAGGGACGGACTAAAAAGAAAAGGTGGACATATACTTTGGGACTGAGGGAGTAGTAAATTCTAAAAATTAGTTAATAAAATCTTCAAAATATCAGTGATTTTTTTTTTCAGAAAACGTGAAAATTTATTGTATACTCCCTCCGTTCCACCACTTGAGACCTAAGAGGTGAGCACACTAACTAAGAAAAAAAAATAAAATAAGAAAAATGTGTGGTAGAAAATTAAGAGAGAGAATGAGTGGGGTTAATAGTAAGTTGGTTGAATGAATTGTGTGATGGAAAATGAAGAGAGAGAATGAGTGGGTGGGGTAGATTGAATATAAAATTATAAAAAGATTACTATTTTGAGAAGTCTCAAATGAAGTGAGACGAATTAAAATGAAAATAAGTCTCTAGTGAGATAGTGAGGTGGGACGGAGGGAGTATATAGCTTTATAGAGGTGCGGGTAAACGAGTGATGACAAAATGACCATTTTTTTCTTTTTCTTTTTGTTGTAGTCATGTAGTGTGTGCGGAATATGATTTCATTCAGGTTGGATTTCGGTATCCAAGGCCCAAGGACAAGGGTGATTATTAGAAAACTACAGGGCCTAACGGCAAGCCCACATGTAATTGCACCAGATAGACCATAAATTGTTGATGGGCTTTTACTATTTTTAAAGTTCACTCTCCACCCACGTGTTATTGTGCAACACTAGGAAAAACCCCGTGCTACGCACGAAAATTTGTTTACAATTTATCGTTTATTTAATTAGTTAAATGGAGTGTATTTTATTATGATTAAAGAAAAATAATTTTTAAGTATCTCCAAAATACAACTAAAAAAGAAGACATGTAAATAATCAATTACATTGTAATTTTCTTTTTATTTCAGGGGGATAAATTAAAGAGTAAATCATTTTCTAACTTTGGATTTAAAATCAAGATTAATGTTTTTTGTGACACTTCTTTTGTTTGTAGGATTAGAGTTGCATCAACATAAACTTTTTAATTTATTAGTTAAACAAAATAAATTTTTGGAGATTTTTCATTTGTTTTAAGTAACAAATCAAAATTTTATTTTTTGTGACTTTACATTTCAAATTATGACTTTTCATTTCTTATACCGGAGAAGTTAAAGTCACTTTATCATAATTATTTTTAATATATTAAATTTTATTGAGACTCTTCATATTTTAATAACCGTTGCACTTAAATGAATGCATATAATGATATATGAAAAAAAATCTTAGGTACAAAATTATTTGAATGTAAAATTTCAAAAAATCATTCATTTTAGTATAAACAGGACATTCAATTTGGAATGAAGAGAGAAACTATTATGATTTGGTAATATTGTTAATAGTAATAGTTAATATATTTAAAAAATAATTATTAACTTATATAATAACTATTATAATTAACTAATACTGTTAATATTAAAAGTTAATATATATAGTAACTATTGTAATTAACTACTATTATCAATAGTAAAAGTTAACATATATAGTAACTATTATGGTTAATTAATATTATTAATAGTAATAGTTAACTTATATAGCAACTATTAACGTTAACTAATACTATTAATACTATTAATAGTAATAGTTAACTTATACAATAACTATTATGGTTAACTAATACTATTAATAGTAATAGTTAACTTATACAATAACTATTATAGTTAACTAATACAATTAATAGTAATAGTTAACTTATACAATAACTATTATAGTTAACTAATACTATTAATAGTAATAGTTAACTTATACAATAACTAATATATATACTATTAATAGTAATAGTTAACTTATATAATAACTATTATTATTAATTAATATTATTAGCTAATAATAAGAATATCAAGAGTCACTTATCAATAATAAGAATGGTGATGACATGGCTTCACCAAAAGCATTCTTTAGCCTAAACTGTCCACATGCCGAATTCGTATACCTCCGCGTCGACTTTTAATATATATAGATTTTCTCACCTAAGTGATGCGCACAAGAACTTAAAAAAGGTATAAGAGAACCCTAGGGCATAGCTGAATGGTAAAGGAGGGGACATAAGATCTTGCTAGAAGACATGCAACATGAGTTCGATTCCTAGTGGGAGCATTCTACTCTCTTCTGGGTTGGAACTTGTATGTGATATTTGTTGACATGTGTTCAAACCCTGGTCTGTAATAGCAATGAGGAACCGAAACTACTATCCCCATGATTATTCTGACGCAAGCAAGGAACATGGGAATAAAAAAAAGGTATGATAGAGAATTATGGGAGGAAATGTTGTGATTAATAAAGGTAAAGTAGGAGAGATAATAATTGGCAGAAATAGTGATTTGATTTGTGTTGTGAGCGTAAAAGCATTTCATTTTAGGGAGCCTCAAGTGAAGTGAGACGGATCAAAACGGAAACAACTCTCAAGTAAAATGGGACGGAGGGAGTATATTCTAAAAAAATATTTAGTGAGAAAGACTTGTAGTAATGATAATTTGGAGAAAGAGTCGTAAGTAAGATAATTTGAAAGTAGGATCAATATTAAGTGCGTGTATGACAAGTGGGGGTATGATAAATAGAAAAGGAATAAAAAGTGGACATTTAAAAAAAAAATGAAACTTGTGAATGGGACTTTAAAAAGAAAAAAAAATAAAATTGGTGGAAGTTGATATGGAATAGAGGGAGTAATAGATGTTATCAACTTACTTGTCAATAAAAATTGTGAATTACCTAACTATTGCGTGCACGCACGATGATAAAATTGTGCTGAGATAATTACTTTATTTAGAAATGCAACATTTATTTGAGAAACAATAAAAGGAAATTGTTACATTTATTATTAAAACAATGGGGCAATTCCCATTTAGTCCCTCATTAGAATCTAAACTACCACCTAGTCCAAGGTATTTTCAATATTACCACCTAGTCCAAGGGATATTAAAAGGGCATGAATGCCCTTACTAAATGACTGGAAATTACATGATTACCCCTCCCTCCTCAACCTTTCACCTTCTCACCGGTCAACAACTCTGACCGACCGGCCACCACCTCCGGCCGACCACCACCTCCGGCAACCTTTTTCCGGCCAGTTTTCCGGCAATATTTCCCGGTGACATTTTCCGGCCACCATTTTCCGACGGTCACCTCCGGCGACCATTTCCGGTGACCACCTCCGGCAACCATTTTCCGGCCACCATTTTCCGGCCACCACCTCCGGCCACCATTTTCCGGCTACCGTTTTCCGGCCACCATTTCCGGCGACCACCTCCGGCCACCATTTTCCGGCTACCGTTTCCGGCGACCATGTTTCGGCCACCATTTTCTGGCGACCACCCCCCGGCCACAATTTTCCGGCCACCATTTCCGGTGACCACCCCCGGCTACTATTTTCCGGTGACCACCTCCGGCGACCATTTTCCGGCGACATTTTCCGGCAACCATTTTTCGGCGACCACCTCCGGTCACAATTTTCGGTGACCACCTCCGGCGACCATTTTCCGGCCACTTTTCCGGCGACAGTTTCCGGTCACCATTTTCCGGCCGCCTTTTCCGACAACACCTCCGATCACCTTTTTCCGGCCACCCCCTCTGGGCACCTTTTCCGGCCACCTCCGGCGGCCATTTTCCGGCTACTACTTCCAACCACCGTTTTCCGGCGACCATCTCCGGCCACCTTTTCCGGTGACCATTCTCTGGTGACTATCACCGGCAACCATTTTCCGGCCACCACCTCGACCACTTTTTTCCGACAAACATTTTCCGGTGACCACCTCCAACGACCATTTTCCATTTTATTTTTATGAAAAAAAACAATAATTCTTTATTTAAAAAACAACTACACATTTTCTACAAGAATAAATTAAAAGCTCTTAGCAACAAATTCACATTTTTTTTTAAAAAAAAATATTTTTTTTCAAGAACAAATTCACAGTTGTTTCAGAACAAGTTCACAGTTGTAAGTTCGCATTTGTTCCAAGAACAAATGTAAATTTGTTCTTGTTCCAATTGTAAGTTCGCATTTGTTCCAAAAAAATAATAATTCACATTTGTTCTTGTTCCCAGAACAAGTTCGCAATTATAAGTTCACAATTATAAGTTCGCAATTGTTCCAAGAACAAGTTCGCAATTGTTCCAATAACAAGTTCGCACTTGTTCCAAAAACAAGTTCGCAATTGTAAGATCGCACTTGTAAGTTCACAATTGTAAGTTTGCAATTGTAAGTTCGCAATTGTTCCAATAACAAGTTCGCACTTGTTCCAAAAACAAGTTCGCAATTGTAAGTTTTCAATTGTAAGCTCGCAATTGTAAGTTCGCACTTGTATGTTCACAATTGTAAGTTCGCAATTGTTCCAATAACAAGTTCGTACTTGTTCCAAAAACATGTTCGCAATTGTTCGAACAAGTTCACAGTTGTAAGTTTACAAATTGTAAGTTCAAAAATGTAAGTTCGCAATTGTTTCAATAACAAGTTCGCACTTGTTCCAAAAACAAGTTCGCAATTGTAAGTTCGCACTTGTTCGAACAAGTTCATTGTTGTAAGTTCACAATTGTAAGTTCGCAATTGTTCCAAGAACAAGTTCGCACTTGTTCCAAGAACAAATTCACACTTGTTCCAAGAGCAAGTTCACTATTTTTTCCAAGAACAAGTTCACATTTATTCCAAGGACAAGTTCACAACTAATTAGTAAGTTCATAGTTGTTCCAAGAACAACTAAACTACTAGAAAACAATATTCACCTTCTTTAAAAAAAAAAAAAAAAAAAATAAAAAAATAAACAACTTCAACATTTCAGGCAAATAAATCAACCAAAAACAAGTTCGCAATTGTTCCAATAACAAGCTCGCACTTGTTCCAAAAATAAGTTCACACTTGTTCCAAGAACAGGTTCACAGTTCTTCTCAGGCCAAATTCCAAAAACAATTTCATATTTTCAAAGAAAACCGCATTTTTCCAGAATAAATTCACAGTTATTTAAAAAAAATGTTTACAGTTGTTCCAAGAACAAGTTCGCAATCGTTCAAAAAAAAAAAAAAAAAAAAAATAAAATCACAGACATTTCAAGAACAAGAACAAGTTTGTAATTGTTCCAAGAATAAGTTCCAAAAATAACACGGTAGCAGAAAAATTGTCCTCTATAATTCTACAAAATTTAAAGCATTTCTCCCCATCATTCATCATTTCCTCATGTACTAACAAACCAATCATCTAACAAATGAGCCTATTAGCATATCAACAAATTAATAAATTTTTGTACAATAGAAGAAAAAAATAATTTCTAGAAAAATTACTATCTACGAGAAGAAAATGATCTCAATTTTTACTTGCATTTACTGGATCTGGAAAATTATGGGAGTTTGAAACGGCCGTGGACGGGTGGTGGAGAGGTAGGTCGCCGGAGGAGCTGAAGCAGAGTGGTCGGCGGAGGAGGGGGAGCGGAGGGTCGTCGGAGGTGGGGATCTGTAGAGAGAGAAAACAGTGAGAGAGTGTAGTGTGCGTGTGAGTCGATTGAGAGGAGAGGAGTGGTGTGGGGTACCGGAGAAGATGGAGGGAGGCGGTCGGAGGTTAGGAGGATGCCGGAGGTGGGCGTACGTGGCTAACGGAGTTTGGGAGAAGAGAGAGAAAGTAGAGAGAGGGAGGAGAAGTGCCACCTACCTGGAGTCAAATTTGGCGTCGGATCTGATCTGGCCGGAGAGGAGCGGCCGGAGAAGACGGAAGGTGACAGTCGGCGGCTGTACGGTTGTGAGATCGCCGGTGATTTGTGGAGTAGAGAGAGAAAGTAGAGAGAGGAGGGGGCTAGGGTTAGGGCTTAAACAGATCAAAGGTGGAGGGGGAGGCGGAGATGGCCGGAGGAGGGGGTTGAGGGGTCGCCGGA
The DNA here is from genome assembly GCA_026119855.1 of Campanula takesimana. Taxonomy (NCBI): domain Eukaryota; kingdom Viridiplantae; phylum Streptophyta; class Magnoliopsida; order Asterales; family Campanulaceae; genus Campanula; species Campanula takesimana. Next base: position 549,166 of record JAOWBW010000581.1, read on the forward strand.
GGAGGTGGTGGGGGATCGCCGGAGGTGGGTGTGGGGATTGAGAGAGAATGTAGTGAGAGAAAGTAGAGAGAGAATGTCTCTCCTTGTTTGTTCGCTGAATGGGAGGGGAGGGGAGGGGGTTTTGTTTTAATAAGGGGTAATTTCGAGATTTAAAATATTATTGGACCTGATGGTAATTTATTTTTGTTTGTGGACTAGGTGGTATATGAAAATATAGCCTTGGACTAGGTGGTAATTTTGATTTGGATGGGGGATCAGGTGGTAATTTTCTCTAAGACTAAGACAAATGGAGTAGTTAATATGCAATAATTTTTCAAGGATAAATTTTTTGAGTATTTGATACTTTAAGATTACTTTTTTGTGTTGCTTTCAAAAAAAAAAAGATTACTTTTTTGCGTTAGGAAAAACTAGTTTTTTACAATATTTTGTGAATATTAAAGGAGACAATTAAGAAGTTTTCTTATGAAAAACTGCAAACACACAAAACAACATTAACAATAAAAGGGTTTTTGATTAAGTGGCATCTTAAACATGTTTAAGTCTTTTCATAGTAGAGGTTCTTGGTTCAATACCTCATGCAGGTTAAAATTGAGATTAGGTGGTAAAGAATATACTGTAATTTTTTTTAAAAAATAAATATTAATTCTAAAATGATTTGAAATCTACTACAAGCATGAGTATGAATTCATAGACAATGAAAGACAAAAAAATGAAGAAAGAAAAATGGTAAAACCACAAAATAAATCCGACAAGAATTAATTGCATTGGGAGAATGAAGTACTATAGGGAGCAATAAACTGTCCCGTCCGTAATGATATTATTTTATTAATTTGAATTAATTTTGAAACATAGTTTAAAATTAATTATTAAAATGATTTCGAAAAAAAATAAAAAAAAATAATTATTAAAAATAAAGTAATTATTTAAAATTCATTTAAACTGAGTAACATCATAAAATAATATTAGTCATTATTTTAAGACGGAAGAAAGAAGGACTGATTGAGTGAGATGGAGAAAGTAGATGGAAGGCTTAAACCTGTCGATATCGAAACTCACGAGGTTGGAAGAGAAATAATAAAGAGGGATGTTGGCTTTGTTTGATTGCCCCTCCTTGCTGCTACTGCTACTACTACCCCATAGCAATTACAAGCAGCCGCAGAACCATCCCATTTGCACCTCATTTATTGCTTTTTCTCTATCCTTTTATATCATTTTTATTGTTGTTATTATTATTGGACCCATCTCTTTAATTGAAAATTTCATTTTTATACTCTACATCTTTTGAGTCCAGATCTCCTGTACCACTTTGTGTGCTCCTCCATGTGTCATTATAATCTCAACCGTTTAAATGCTTGGATAATATCAACATAATGATAATCTTAATGACTGCAAGCCGTTGGATCACTTGTGGCACAGTAAGGAGCACACAAAGTGGTACAGGAGATCTGGACTCACATCTTTTGGGTCCTTCACTTTTTCCACAATCTCAAATTCTTGTATTTTTAGTGGCATTAAATGAGATAGGCTTAGCTTAGTAGAGGCGTAAATAAATGAGCCGAAGTGAATCCACTTACTCAAATCATGCATATAGGTTTGGTTAAGATGTTGGAAATTTAATTATTATTTGTTATAAGTTTGAGTCCCTCAACTAACATTATTTTATAACATTGTATTTATCCACTCACTTACAAAATGCTTTAAATCCGCCAACTGATGCTTAGTAGTTCAATTCATGCGTCGTGTGAACTTTAAACGCACTCTTTCGCCACCATTGCCTTCTCCTCAATATTACTCCCTTGTTCTATTATTCATGTTTTCAAAAATTAAATTTTATTTAATTATATTACTAATAATTAATTTTACTATAACTAATTTTCTATTTGAAATGCAAGGTATACTTAAAAATGAATGAATAATAAAGTGATGACTTTTTTTTTTTTTTTTAAAAAAAAATAAATTCAAATTTAATTCATAGTAGAACTCAATACATAATCATCAACAGAAGCGCTTAGGAGACAAATCATAGGGAGAGAAAAACTTCTCTCTAACTTTTGGGGGGAGGGGGAATCGAACCCATAACCTTCAGGTTGGAAGCCATGAGCTCTGGCCACCAGGCTTTTAGCCTGATGGTTAATAAAGTGATGACTTATGTTATGTGATATGAGGAGTAATAAAAACTTCATTGCATCAAATAACTGGTAAGAAATCCCCTCTACTTTCTAACTAATTATATTTCACAATTCAATTTCAAAAAATATTAGTATTATTATTTTGAAAAAAATCAATTTCAAACAAACATGAAAACCGTCTCCTTCACAAACCTAATTGTTTTCTTCGCAAACATTTTTTTTAAAAAGAGATTCTTATCTTCCTCATTTGTCAATTCTCCAACAACACATTCAATTTGCTGAGACTGCAAACAAATGTGTTATTGTTTCAATTAGATTTGATATATAATCTCATGATTATGTTATTTCATAGTTTTTTCACATTCCTCTGTCGTATAGTAATAAGTTTCTCTCATTTGTTGAGAGTTGCTGCTTTCTCTCTTTCGTTGGTAGTCTATGTTTGTTTTTCTGTTGTTTTCTCTTCATAATTGCAAATAACAAATCCCGCATTATCTTACAACAAAGAAGGTGTAATTGTTCTTAAATGCCGCATTGAAACAGTGTTCAAGTTTCACTAGGAAGGAATCCGAACGTCTCAAGAATTAAATTAGAATAGTCATTGTTGTAGATTAAGAGATGACTAGGTAAGCTTCCGACATTTATGAAGTGTCGTCTTTTTTCTAATCTTTACTTAAGAGATGACTTCCGAACGTCTCAAGAATTAGTGATTTCCATTAATCTTTTTTCAAACAACAAGTTCCATTAATCTAGTGAATGGTTTTTTGCATGTCGAAAGATTAGGTGAGGTGAGAAACGTTAAAAGGGAAATGGTTTGAGAGGGAAAAGGGTAAGGTTAGGACAGGTGTAGGGAGATGATGATGAGCGAGTGACCGTTGAGATTTGAGCAACCAAAACCTGGAAAGGAGGGGGCCAGAACAGTCTAATTGGCCATTGGCCGCGGTGGACCTGTAAACCCCTTCACGAGATACTTGGCTCCCTTCTCATTCTCTCTTTCTCTTGTGGTTTTACTATTTTTAAGAGTTTTTTTTTTTTTTTTTTTTTTTTTTAGTATACTCCCTCCGTCCCATTTTAAACAGGAAAATTTATCAATTTACTTGTACAGTTGTACTTTGACTAAACACTTATAATATAATTAATTATCTCAATAAAAAAAAATAAAAATTGTTTTTGATTCACCATTATCAATATTCTTATAAGTAACTTTTAGTTTTCCAATAGGATAATCAAATTTTCTCTAAATCAATGGTCAAAGTGCAATGAAGTTGACAAATTTTGTTTTGACTTTGAAGTTTAAAATGGGACAAAAGGAGTATAAAATATACTTTTATTAATATTAGTGAACTATCTCTTGCACAAGCATTTATTTTATAGGTAATTGATTTACTTTTGGAGTATAGGAGACTTTTTTCAAATGCATTAATTGTATTTCTTAAAAATTGTGTAAGTGTTCAAAACGACATCTATTTTTGAGACGGATAGAGTACTATTTATTTTTGGCTAGTTTACATATTATAATTTTAAAATGCTGATTGACTTTATTATCCTAATTATTTATTTTTATTTTTTAATTAATATATATTTTGAATTATTATAATAGTGCATTTAAAAGTTTATTTGATGAGGATTGAAATCTCTTACTTTTCATATAGAAAGATATAGGTGCACAACCAACCCTTTTGGGGTTATGAAACTTAGGACCTCCCCTAAAGAAAGCTCTTATACACCCACCCGAATACTACTAAGCTAGAAGGCCATTGATAGTATACTATATAGTAGTACATGAGATACTAAAGGCCTCTTGGCTTAGCAGTATCCGGGTGTGTGCATAGAGTCCTTTAGGGAGATGTCTTAGATTCGACTCCTACATAGAACAAGTGGAGAACCTTTATCTTTCATGGCCCATAGGGCTAAAGTTGTATCCCTAGGCCTGTAATAGGCTCATGCTCTCCAATACCGAGATAGATATCCATGGGAAGCCACCCACAAGGCCACAACTATAGTTCTTTTCTACCACCATCCCTTAACTATATGAATATGACAATCAATCTTCATAATTTAACAGCTAACACGTTGTTTTAAATCTACATGGTTTATCATGTTTTGAGAATGCATGATATTATTGAAAATGGAGTACTAACAATCATTAGTTTTCTCGAATTCTGACATACCATTAATTTCGTGTAAAATTATAAATAATAACAAAAGAGATTGAATCATTAGTTGTGTAAACTTTCTAACGTTACATGTACACGATTGAATGCAACCAACCTCGATTGTTACATAGCTACAGTATAATCATTAGCCCCTAAGATTCCTAACGTACATCACCATTAATTTCGTGTAAAATTGTTATCCCCTAGCCTTGAATCACGATACTCTCACAGATGATCATTCCCTTCCCCGAGAGAAACATGAAAAAAGTCCCCATATCTCAACTTTCTTTCCGCAACCAAAGCATAAATCATGCTCATTACAAGTTGTACATTATATGTTCAAGAATATAGAGTAATTACTCACCTTGTCACAAAGAAATAGCACAATTTAACAAACAAAATTTTATTGTACGTTTTATTTGATTGTATCTTCTTGAAATTAGTTTATAATTGTTGTTTATTAGATTGAGAATATCTTATTGTAACAATAAAAGATTGATAGCAATATTTCTAAAACGGAGAGACTTCTTACTTTAGTTTAAATCTCGGATTCAATTTTTATTGCATTATCAATGATAGATAGCCATATTTTGATATTTCTGATGTTGCAAACCTAGGGTTAAGCTCATTTGACAATATTTATAAGTTCCCTTAAAATGAAGCAGCGTAAATCATTATTTTTTTTAAAAGCAACAAGTTGGCAAGAGAAACTTGACACAACTCAAGTAGGACAAGAAAACTATCATGCATGCATTGTAAGGAAGTAGACAAAAACTGGTTGAGGCAATATTGGGCCCACAAATTAAACACACTCGGGCCATGGCCATAACTGTTGTGGGAGTAGGATTTGAAATTTAGAGATACTCCCAGCGTACTTAAGGGCAACTCAAATAATAGGTATTAAATATAAATTTTAATATATATGATGAAATACTAGCATTTTCAATAAAATTATTAATGAGTATTAAAATTTGGTGTGGACTAAGCAAAGTAGCAAAGAAATACTAGCATCTCCAAAAGCATTATCAATGGGTACCAAAATTTGGTGTGGTACTAAGCAAGGTAGCAAATTTGATATCTTGCTTAGTACCACACCAAATTTTGATATCTATTGTTAGTGTTTTAAAGAATTGTTAAACATAGTGCAAAAATATTTATTATGTTAAAAGTTTTAATTAAATTTTTTTTGTTTTATATAATTATTTACAAAATTATTTTTAAATTTAAAACATAATTAATTCAAGTAATGATCATATATTGAAATTATTTATCATTTCAAAAATATTTATCATTTCAAAAGTATTAACTTTATTAAAAATATTAATAAAGTTAATAACCATTAAAAATTAATTTGGTACCAAAATTTTGATACATATTATTGGAGATGATTTTTTGACACCATGTGAATAGTACCTATAGGTACCAAAATTTGTTTTTGATACATATGGAGCAAGGATGACCATTGGAGTTTCCCTAAATGACTAAAGGAATGTCTATTTTTTTTTAAAAAAAATAAATCACAATAAATGATTTAAAGAGTAAAATATTTTTAAATGAAATGAAATTTAAACGATGATTTAGAGACGGAGGGAGTAAGAGACAGGGAGCCAATGGCCTAATGTTCTTTTTTACTTAAATCAATTACCTAATGGTTTAGGAAAAAAAGAAAAGAGTCACAATAACTTTTTAACTAATATTTTTTATTTGTTTAATATTGTTTTCTTTTTGTTTAATAAATTTTAATCCACATGACATATACTCTTAATTTCTTCAAGAAATCCTTGTTCTTAAGAAAGGTATTTATTTTTTGTTAAAAAACAATGAAACGCTATTTAATGATGATTTTTTTTTTTAAAAGTGAAAATCTTGAGAAAAACTTGTTTTACACTCGTTTTAGTGTAAAACATGTTTTCATCCTTTAATGTATAACAAAATCTTTTAATGTAAAACATGTTTTACACATCTCTTAGTGCAAAACAAGGTTTTCATAAGACTAACTAAAAAAAATGTAACACGTAGTCAATATACAGTACTCTTCTGCCTTAAAATGCTTATTATTTAAGAGTTCAAATTTATTAGTATAAAATATTTATTGTTTTGATATTATCTAAAATTCTTTAGCATTATTTATCAATTATAACTTTCTTTATAATTATAAAGTAGTTAATGTAAAAATAATTAATTGTCAAAACAAATAAATTATTCAAAAATATAGTCTATTTATTCTCTTTATGTTTTAAAATATTTGTAACTTTTGAAAAAATATTGGTCCAAAATAAATATTCTTTTTGGGTAAAGACATTCAGTCTATCCTTGATTTGGAACTGATTACACATTGTTAATTAATTTATTTTATGAAATATTAATGTAAAAGAGGTGAGTAATAAATTAAAATATATTTGATATTTTCATTATTAATGAATAGTAAAGGTAACGTACTTTAGCTATTTGCATCAAATAATGCAATGTACTCCTTAGTATCTAAAAAATCCAACGTAAATTTTAATTAGTTTTTAAATAATGCAACCAACTTTCTTTTTCACTAACGGAGTTAGAATTTCTAACGAGACTTTTGATGGGCTTAATGAAATGTTAAAATTCTAACAATCTGTTTATGTGAAAACTAACTTTATGTACTTCCGTCTTCCCTCACAAACCCCTCCATCATCTCTCTCAAACTGACAACAATCCCACCTCCCCCCGCTCTCAACCCACCACCGCACCACCACCCCTTCACTCCCACCGCCACCAACCACTACAAACCCTCCTAAATAAAAAAAGTTCAAAATCTGATTTTTGCGATTTATCTCCATAGACTTAAAGAGGAGGGAGAACAAGGAAGCAAGATCTAGATCTGAAGAAGAACGCATTGAAGAAGGGGAAAAGATGGGTATAATGGATCTTTGAACAAGATCTTCAACCCAGATTCAACTCACCAGATCTGAAAGATGGGTATAATTTCATTCGTCTTGCTCAAGAACATTGATCATTGCAGGCAGACTCGAAGCTCCATTGACGAAGAAGGTGCACATGAAGGGGAACGAATATGGGAGAGTGGGTCAGGTGGGTATATGTTGTGGATATGGCCCTCCACTACCCAAGCAACCCCACAAGAACAATAAGAGCACACAAACAAAGCACAAGAAATCAAAGCAAGAAAAGACACAAAAATTGTTTACCCAGTTCGTCAATATGTTTGACTACGTCTGGGGGCACTACCAAGCCAGGATCTTGCACTATAATATGTTAAATCTGAGTTACAATGAGTATGGGGGCGGAACATTGTTTATATAGCAAACCTAGAATAAGACCTAAACCTAAACATAAGAGGAATCCTGAAAATCTGCACTTTCCCGACATTCCAGGCGCCCGCCTGTATATGCCCAAGCGCCCGCTTACTTGGTTATTCCAGAATCCAGACTTTCTGTCGAGACCGGGCGCCCGCCTGGTAGTTTACCAGGCGCCCGCTTGGAATCCGCCAGATTTTCTCCCTTTGTTTCCATTAGGATCTCTACTCCAACAATCTCCCACCTAGAGATCAACCGCGTATACAAACCCCGTATCCGTCTTCAACTCATCCTTGGTGTCTTCCTAGTGCTCACCTCGATCATGGTAGTGCCTTCCCGCTCTCCTATTCTCCAAGCCCCGTTGAAGCTATCCGCAACTTCCACTTATCCCTGCTTGAGAAACCTAGAGCCTTGTCCTCCGATCTACACTCTCCGTTAGATCCACGCAGCGGTTTATCCGGTCCTAGAGTATGTGGTTCATCTTCAGTGACCCCTTGACCTTGGCCATCATGAACCGTGTCGCTCCCACCCGAGTTTGGAATATCCATGCAAATCACATTCGCATCCCCGCATTCCTTGAACTCCCGAAGCTCATACTCTCCACCATTATTAGACATCAAGCTTTTAACCTTGAGTCCCCTCCGATTCTTCACCAAGGCCTTCCACTTCTTATACATCCTGAAAGATTCATCTTTCCCTCCTAAGAAGTAATCCCGGACCTTCCTTGTCGAATCATCAATGAAGGTCATGTAATTTGACACACCAACCCGAGAAGTTACCGGAGCCGATCCACACAAATCCGTGTGATCCCCCTTCTCACTCATGTGACCCAATCGACAGTGCCACAATTCCGTATCACCCTTGGCCGTCGCCACCGCGATACTACCCTTGGTGTTTCCCGCCAAATACAGTCTTCCTTCCCTATTACCCCGAGCGACCTCACGATCCTCCTTAGCAATAACCCAGTTCCTGCAGCTAAAAGTTACCGTGTAACCTTCTTCACCCAGCTGCCCAACTGATATCAGATTCTTTTTCAAACCCGGAATGTGACTGACCCCGTGTAGATGTAAGACGTTCCCGTCCGATGCTCCTATTCTGACATCCCCTTCCCCTTGATTTCCAAAGGCTCGCCATCCGCCAGATAGACCTTACCGAAATCACCGGAAGTGTAATTTTCCATCGCTCCTGCATGCCCGCATGAGTGGAATGATGCCCCCGAATCCAGCACCCATGATTCTAGCGCACTACTATCACTCAGAATCAGTACATCGTCACCTTCGATTATCACATTCGCCGATTTATCCCCTCGCATGGGACAATCCCTCTGGTAGTGTCCTAACTCCTTACAATGATAGCACTCTACCGATCCTCTGGCAACCCTTGGTCTTTCTTTGTTCTCCTCATACTGATCCCCACCCCCGATTACACTTTCCCTTGACCCTGTTCTCCCTTTATTGCTAGAACCCGGTCTTCCCCTACTAGTTGTAGCCAAGACCGATCCGAAGTAGACGGTGTCCCCAACTTCTTTATGCGATTCTCTTCGCCCAAGAGGAAGTCCTTAACATCATCATACTTCAATTTGTTCTTACCCGCTGAAGCATTTAACGCTGTCACCGTTCCGCTCCAACTTCTTGGTAAGGACGCCAGCAATAAACACGCATGAACCTCGTCACCGAAAATAATCTCCAACGCAGTCAATGAGTCTATAATATCCATAAACTCATCGATGTGTTTAGCTATGGATCCTCCCTCTTGCATCTTGAGACTACCCATCTTGCGTATCAAATCAACTTTATTTGAAGCAGATGGAGTTTCAAATCTCTCAGTAAGATAATCCAATAGCTCCTTGGTGGTTTTCGCCTTCCTGGTAGTCTTCGCGATCCACTTTGACAAAGTAGATCGAACTACCCTAAGGCTTTCCGATCCATGAGATCCCAGTCTTCCTGCTTTTCTTTTTCCTGTTTGACTCCTGTTAGAGGCTTATAGAGATCCTTATTATACAAGAGATCCTCTATTTGCATCCTCTAATATCCATAGTCAGAACCATCGAATTTCTCAATTGCTTGTTTATCCTTGCCCATTCTTGATTGCTTGATAAACCCCTTTGATCGTCCAACCAAAGCTCTTGATACCAGTTGTTGTGGATATGGCCCTCCACTACCCAAGCAAACCCACAAGAACAATAAGAGCACACAAACAAAGCACAAGAAATCAAAGCAAGAAAAGACACAAAATTGTTTACCCAGTTCGTCAATATGTTTGACTACGTCTGGGGGCACTACCAAGCCAGGATCTTGCACTATAATATGTTAAATCTGAGTTACAATGAGTATGGGGGCGGAACATTGTTTATATAGCAAACCTAGAATAAGACCTAAACCTAAACATAAGAGGAATCCTGAAAATCTGCATTTTCCCGACATTCCAGGCGCCCGCCTGTATATGCCCAAGCGCCCGCTTACTTGGTTATTCCAGAATCCAGACTTTCTGTCGAGACCGGGCGCCCGCCTGGTAGTTTACCAGGCGCCCGCTTGGAATCCGCCAGATTTTCTCCCTTTGTTTCCATTAGGATCTCTACTCCAACAGTATAATTTCATACGCTGGAATGGAGTGGTCTGGGAGTCTGGGACTGGGACGAAGGGGATGAATGGGGTTTTGTTTAATTTAATTTTGATCTTTTGTTCTTTTATTTTAATCTTTCTTTCTTTTTTCCCCTTTTGCTTCTTTCTTTGTTTTTATTCGGAGTGGCTGAAAATCATGAAGATGGAAGTATTTCGCTGGAATCAATGGAGGTTTGCCGGAGATGGATTTTTTTTTTTTTTGAATGGCAGAATGAGAGTGTTGTCGAATCTACATTTCTAAGCAATGAGGGCAGTGACGGTTAATGATACTGGTCAATTTTGGAGGTGGAATTAAGGGTGGAGGTGGAGGGGATTTTGGGGCTGGGAAAGATGGGGTTAACGGGTGTTAGTTTATTCACGTGTGTTAACCCTGTTATCAAGATGTTAACTTTTTTTAACGCCATCCATTTTTTATTTTAAAAGTTACGTTATTTTATAAAACTTATAAAAGTACGTTGTACTTTTTATATGAAAGTGTTAAGTATACTTAAGTGTCATTTTTCCGATAAGGAAGCGGATCCAAGATACCGATGAAAACGAAGTCGCACTCTTTTTGGCCATGATGACGTGTATGCACAAAAAGCCATCATGGAAGCGTCAGCCAGTGCAAGATTTAAGGTTAAGGTGACACTGTGACGGTTTTGCCCACCCCGCTTGGTTGTATATAAGTACTGCTTAATGCTTATTGCCTTCCATTTCTTTTAGTACTACTACTTTTACACTTAAATACTCACTCCATCCTTGATAAGTGAGACTTCTTTCCTTTTTAATTCGTCTCACTAAAAGTGAGATTGCCTAAAATGGAAATGTTTATACCGCACTCATTCTCTCTCTTCATTTTTCACTACTCAATTTATTCAACCAACACTACTATTTATCTCACTCATTCGCTCATTTCATTTTCCACCACTCAATTTATCCAACTAACACTACTATTTACTCTACTCATTTCTCTCTTCATTTTCTACCACACATTTACTTGTTTTTCTTAATTAGTGTGTAAACTCCTCTAGTCCTACTTATGCTTGGACGGAGGGAGTATGTTTGTATTTATTTTAAAATATATTTTAAAAATTTCTATTTTTTTTTCAAAATTTAGTGATTAAGACATTTATTTTGAAACAAAGAGAATATATATTCTTTCTAATTGACCTACATTATTTTTGTTTAAGATGATAAAGATTATCATCATATGAAATTTCACTAATTTAGTGTTTTGCAATAAGTTATTTACGAGATAAAAGGACCCTCACTAACAAAATACAATAAAAAATAAAAAATTGAATTCATTGAAATAGAAATACAACGAAACTTTATTTACTTATATAGTGTAACATTTTATATTTATATTTATATTTATATTTATATTTATATTTATATTTATATTTATATTTATATTTATATTTATATTTATATTTGCATCTTAAAATGAAAGTATAATTTTGAGGATGTATAAATCTCTAATATAAACTATATTTAGATATTTATTTTAGAATAAGGGTGACAATTATAATACTTCTTGCAACTTAAAATAATTATTGCTTTAGCCTCTTTCACACATATTAAGAAATAAAATGAATATATTTTAAAAAAAAACTTAACTACCCTTAAACTAATCTAATTTTTTAGTTGATTAAATGCTTACACAAGAGATTATTTACAATCATTAATAAGGGTAAAATTGACACAAATGATAGAAAAATACTTTGATAATGGTAGCGTGAAAAATATTTTATAATAAATTTTTATTTTTAAAACGAAATTATTTTGAAACGGAAGGATTATGGAGTAATAGTTTCACCAAACAGATAATCATTAATGTATGGTTGGTTTAATGAAGATTAAGATTGGGATAAAATGTGTACACAATTTGATTCCTTACAATAAATAATTAAGAAGATTCCATGTGAAAGTTTAAAGAAGCTAAATCGTCAAATGATCAGGAAAAAATTAATAAAAATAATATTTAAAGGAAAAATTATTTACAAAATAGACATTTTTTGGGCACAATTTTTTGTTTGAAAACAAATATTAATTCATAGACAAATGTCTTAAAGACTAAAATCTTACATCCTTTTCTCAAAAAAAGATTAATTTTTTATTTGTTTAATGCAAGTAAATATTTATTAAATGTTATTGTTAATTCAATATTTTAATAAAATTTTAAAAATTGAAATTAATAAATTATTAAGTAATTTTAAAAATAAAATAAATTTATTAAATTAATATTAATACTTGATCACACTTAATTACATTGACCATTCAATATTTAAGGAACATATTGTCAAATGAGACTCTCATATTGAAATGACTCATTTTAAATACTCTCTCCGTCCTATTTTAAGAGTTAAAAAATGAGTGGGTTCAAGAATAAGAAAAATGTGATGTATTGTGAGTGTTGATAGTTGTGTAAAAGAGAGAAAGTGGGGTAGTGAAGAGTTAGTGGATAATTGTTATGAGTATGACACGTAGGATTCACTTTTTATTTTATGATTTTGACTCTTTAAAATAGGACGTCCAAGTTTTTTACTTTTAAAATGAGACGGAGGGAGTAAGTTGGAACAATCAAACTCACCAACAAAATTTAACACCAGAACCATTGTCGAAAAGAAAACGAATCATAGCAACCAAGCTGAAAGTGTAACGTTTTGGCCTCAAATACTGACGTCTACCTTCCCCTTTTCCCCTTACTCTCTGCATCGTCGTCTTCCTCCCCCCCCCCCCCCCACCCCTTCCCTTTAACAACCCTTGTTCTCTCTCTTGAACAAACCCTCTCACAATCTCAGAGAGCTTAAAACCATGCTTTCAAGAGCTAATAGCGTCCTCTGGATGGACGACCATCAACCCACCAACAATCCTGACCCAATTGCCAGAGACGACATGGCCTCTCTCTCTTCCTTCAAATCAATGCTCGACGCCGAAGAAGACGACCAAAACTGGTTCATGCCTCCGCCTCTTTCTAATAACAATATTCACCAGCTCACTTTCACCACAAACAACAACCTTCTTCTACAAACCCCTCTCGACTCCTCTTCTTCTTGCTCTCCTTCTTCTGCTTTCAACAACTACTTTCTCCCTCCTCCCAAACCTACTGTTCTCAACAACCCAATGGACAATTCTTTTGATCTTGGCTGTGATTCCGGTTTGTTTCAAACCAGGGGGACTGGGATTTTGTCTGGGTTCAATGATTTGGCCAACCAAAATCATTTGGGTTCTCCTAATTTGACCTCGGATCCTCATTTCTCCACTTCCCATTTGCTTCAATTACCTGGAAACGCCGGCAACGGCAACGGTTTCGGGTCTACCGGGTTTCCGGGTTTTGAAGAAGGGTCCGGGACTTCTCTGTTTTTGAACCGTTCTAAATTGCTCAAACCGCTTGATAATTTCGCTTCAATTGGAGCTCAACCCACTTTGTTTCAGAAGAGAGCGGCTTTGAGGAAGAACCTGACCGACCCGGGTGGCAATTTGGGGGGTTTGGGAGAAGGGAATGAGAACAAAAGGAAAGCCTCCAGCAGCTGGGATGATATGGATAACTTGAGCTTTGACGGGTCGGGTTTGAATTATGATTCGGATGACTTCACTGAGAATAACAATAATTCTAAGTTTGATCAAGAAAGTGTTAAAAATGGTGGGAGTAACTCAAATGCAAACAGTACGGTCACCGGAGGAGATCAGAAGGGAAAGAAGAAAGGGCTGCCGGCAAAGAATTTGATGGCAGAACGCCGCCGTAGGAAGAAGCTCAATGATAGGCTTTACATGCTTAGGTCTGTTGTCCCAAAAATTAGTAAGGTAAAGAATTTTTTTACATAAATTTCTCGTGAATTTAGTATCATGTTTGTGATTTTAGCCCTTTTGGAATTAGAAATTGGTTTGTGTTTAATTTTTTTTTATGCTTTTGATAAGTTGCATGTTTTCGTTCTGCATTTTTCAAAAAAGGTTTGCAAATTGCAGAGACATGATATTATTAGACTTAAATTTATTCACATGAAATCTGGTGTATAGATTGCTATATAATGACATTAAATATGTGGACCACATATAGGAAGGTGTGTGTGTGTTTCATTTCAATTTCAAAAATAATTGACTGCTAGGGGAAACTTTTGGAAATTCTTGCATCTCTTTTGATCATTTGCATGTTGCCTTTTGTTCAAATTCTTTTTTTATTTCAAAATTTCGTTTGGGTTTGCAGTTTTTTAAGCTTTAGCTTTTGTGTTCTCTTTGGATTTTGGATGTTTGTTATGTTTAATTCTTGATTCTTCCTTGGTATATGGAAAGCTTTGTTTCTGTTTCTGAGTGGATAGTTTAGATTAGATTACATGAATGGTAAGTAGCCTCGTGTATCTATCTTAGGGGATCATGTTCTTGGTGGTTCTCACAAAGGCGAGCGTAAAGACGTAAGCTACGACAATTATAATGGATGACTCATGAATGTTTGACCGTATTCGAACCACACAAAGTATGTTTTGTCCAAGAACCTTCAATAATTTGAATAGAAACAGGGCAAATTCAACGGAGAAGATCTTAATGTTAGCGTCTAAAACTAAACTTCAATTCCTTGAGAAAACTAGCTTACCTTACTTCGAAGAAAATGAAGCACATCATTTTAGACTTTGATTCTACTTAGTACACTTGAATATTTCCAAAATATGGATTTGGGAGTCACATGTAACATAAGTCACATGCACTCGTGACCGAAGAGATAAAGTGAATGCCATTACATTTCCGTGCAATCTTGTTCTTGCTCTTTCCATTTCTCTTTTAACTTGTTGATCTACTTCAAGAACTGTGGATGCTATGAACATGAACATTTTCCTATGTTACAGATGGACAGAGCATCAATTCTTGGAGATGCGATTGAGTACCTGAAAGAGCTTTTGCAGAAAATCAACGACCTCCATAATGAACTCGAGTCAACCCCTGCTAGCTCCTCCTTGACCCCAACAACGGCCTTTTATCCTTTAACGCCTACTCCACAAACTCTTGCGGGGCGCATCAAGGAGGAACTTTGCCCCAGTTCACTGCCCAGCCCAACAGGCCAACCTGCAAGGGTACGTTATGTCATTTCACACTCAGCTAGAGCTAGCTTATTCGATCAACGTTACTGTAATTGAGTTTGATACATATACATTGTATTTATTAATCAGGTTGAGGTTCGGGTAAGAGAAGGAAGAGCGGTGAATATACATATGTTCTGTAACAGGAGGCCAGGGCTGTTGGTGTCCACCATGAGAGCTCTGGATAACCTGGGACTTGACATCCAACAAGCTGTTATCAGCTGCTTCAATGGGTTTGCATTGGATATTTTCCGAGCTGAGGTACTTTAATTACCGACCTACCCCTTTCATTCCTTGTTTTAATCAGTCTAAATGAATAAATGTTGATGTTGTTAATGATAATAGCAATGCAAGGAGGGGCAAGATGTTCATCCGGATCAAATAAAAGCGGTGCTCTTGGACTCTGCTGGCTTCCATGGCATGGTCTAAACAGAGTGGATGGGATGATGTCAATGTAGAGAAATTTGCAGACAAGCAAAATTAGGCGATGGGTCGCAGTTTCTTCAAGTTTAGTTTATATCAGTGTCTTTGATTCTTTTCTTTCTTTCTTTCTTTCTTTCTTTGTTTTGTCTTAGGTTTCCCCTGCCCCTTTTTCTGTTTTTTTGTTTTTCCTTTTAATTAGAACTCAACTGAGGAAGTTAAACAAGGGTCGAGCTTCAAAGTTAGAGGCCATAACATAAGCTGTACTTTGGTTTTTAATGTTTTCTTCATAATAAATTCCTGGTTTGAGTTACATTAAGTGTGGTATGGGCTGGGCCTCTCATGTTTATATTGGGCCCTTGCCAATGTTTCATATTCTCTCTTTCTTCTCGTGTTTGGTTCGTCCGAAAATAAATGTTGTCTTTTTATACATACGAGAAAATAGTCTAAGTACATATTTTAACATGGAGGTGGTCTCCTGTACATCCGTTGTACGGCGTACAACGGAGCCGAGCCGCCGAGCCGATCATTTTTATTTTATTTTTATTTTTTTGCCACCCCAACATTTTTTCTTCAACAAAAAGTAACACTTAGTATAACGAAATGTAACACTTTTGTTTTTCAAATGTAACACTTTTTTTGTTTCAAAAATGTACCACAAATTTGATGCAATAGATTAAAGATAACATAAAGATAGACAACTACATTAATGTAACACTTTTTATAAAGGAATGTAACACTCTTTTTTCAAATGTAACATTTTTTTTCTCCCAAAAATAACACAGGATTGACAACTAAACTAATGTTACATTTTATAAAAAATGAATGTAACATTTTTTTTCTCAATTGTAACAGTTTATATTCTTAAATGTAACATTATATATGAAATATAACAATTATTTATTGAGAAAGTACCAATTGAAATGCAAAACCATTTTTTTTTTGTAAAAAACTGCTGTTACTTTTAACAATAGAAAGTGTTACTTTTTTAAGACGAAATTGTTACTTTTATTAGAACAGAGTGTTAATTCTTAGCTGGTGAGCAGTTCAAACTTTTTTTTGTGTAAAAAAATGTATTTTTTTTAAAAAAAATCAAACCATATCATGACCTATGTAGTTTTTTTCGTCTCGTCGAGACGAACAAAACGGTATTTTTAAATATTTTTTTCGACTTATAAATCTCAAGATATAGCATTTTAAAGTTTTTTTTTTTTTAAGTCGACACGTGGCAAGATCTGGGAAGAGGGAGGGCCGGATCTGACCGCCGGTTGTAGCGTACCAGCCAGCCGCGCGAAGCACTGGAACAAACCAAGGTTGCCGCACCGTGCGGCATGCGGCACCCAAGAATTTGTCTTTAACATGACACAAGTAATTTACAAATAAGACAATTAGTGGAGGGGGCTTAGAGTTTGTAAGTGGTTTTTGGCCTCTATTCTGTTAGTTATCAAAAGAGAAAATAATGCAGATTTATTTATTAAATCAGTAAAGGCTTAAAAAATAGGGCTCAGCTCTCTATAAGGAAACTCATCTTGTCTCGCAATCTTTTTAATCATTGTATTCTCTAAAAAATTTAAACCTTACTAATGTTTTTGCTTCACCAGGCCTCAGCCCATTGGGCCTTTTCTCTTCAAGCGTATTACTTGTTCAAGAATTGCAATTTTCTTTTTAAATGTAATAAAATACGGAGAATAATATTAAGGGCACAAAATCTTACTTACAAAATCTTAAATATGTAATAATTTTATTGGTGTTTTTTAATTAGAGTGCAACGGGGTCACCATCGATGCAACCAATATAAAATCGTCAATTCATTTTACGAGTAAGATTTTATGAATTTATTTTGTTCCTCTAGTATCATCGCTCTGAAATGGATGATCCAAACCAGAATGACCATGAACTCAAACAGAAAACGAGAACGAACAAAACTACAATTCTAAAAGCCTGAAATGGATGCCAAAAATGATATTTATTTAATTAATAACTCCACTCCACATGCTAATCATTTCAGGAAAAAGCTCAAAAAATTCCTCATTTTACTCATAAAATTATTTAATTGCGTTTATTCATTTTGTTTGATTAATACTCCATCCGGTTCAGAATATATGTCGTTTTAAGATTTTTCACACATTAAAAAATATAGGCCAAAATACGTTTATCCTCCTAAAGTATACACGCAATCCCACTTTGCAACCCGAACGCAATTTTGTCCCAAAGTAACACTTTAATTAACTTTTTCATCCCACTTTACACCCTAGCACCTAACGAAGTTAGAAATTTAACGGAGTTTGATCATGTGCATGTCATGTGAGGGCTAATTTGGTCATTCACATTTTAATTTGTAATTGACCTTTAATTTACCATTCTATTTAATATTAGACTTTCTTTTATTTATATAAGATATATAAATATTATTAGTATGAAAAGAAAGAAAGTAATTATTATGTAAATAACAAATTTGTTGTTTTTATGTTTTTGTCTATTTTTTATTATATCAAAAAATATAATAATGATAAATAGCACATAATTATCTAAAAAACATGAATAAATATCTATGCTACCAGATAAAGTAAGAATAAAAAGAAAGAAAAGGGGAAAGAAGAGAGAGAAAGAAAAACCCCTCAAACTCAAATGACTTCCAGATTCATTCTCTGGTCTCAACCCAACAATTAGGCCTGTCAATTTCAGCCCATTACCCAGTAACCCGTTTGACTCGCTTGCTAAATAACCGACCCGACCTGACTCATTAACACAAACAGGTCTAGGCAGGTAACCCGTTTAATCACTTGTCATACTCACTCACTTCTTCCTCACACATACTTAAATTATGGGTTAATCACTTGTTCTGTTCTTTGATCATTCTTGAAGAAAACAGTTCCTAATCACTTTCAATGAATGAGTCTGTAATAAGCTTCAGTCTTTATTGTTAAAATCCATGGGACCATGGCATAATGATGCTCGCATTACTCTCGACAACTCCCTCCGTCCCATACTTTTGGTTACCAAAATTGAAGTAAAATACTCCCTCCGTCCCAACATATACTTCATTTTGAAAAGTAAAATAAAAGAGAGAATGTTGGGTAGAGAATATTATGGGATGCCCAAAATGAAAATAAGTAACCAAAAGTTTGGGACGGATGGAGTACTCATTAATTATACTTTTAGTTTGAATAGGTAACTGAGAAAATCATTTTGAGTTTGAATAGGTAAATGAGAGAAGGAGTAACTTTTAAACTTTTAAGTTATTCCATTCGAGTTATTTTTCAGCTTTGCTCATTTTAATTATCTTGTTTTTTAATCTGGTTTTATTTTTGGTTGTTCCAGGAAGGCCTCCAGAAACTCAAGCAAAATTAAGCAATGTTGAAAAAGACTCCCAAGAAACTTGTTCTAGCAGCAATGTTGAAAACTCCTAGCTATCTTTTTTTATGGTTATTTTAGTTGGTTGATTGAATCAGATGTTACTTTTAAAGTTATTGTGGATCAAAAACATGATTTTGTTTCTTTGTTTATTTTGCAATATGTGACTTGAATGAGATGTAGGGATGTTTTGGTAATTTAGCTATTTATATTTGTAATATTGTACATTTGTATTACATGGGAGGTCACAGCAGTCAGGTACTCAGGCCGTATGACTGCACACACACACACACACAAAAAAAAAAAAAAAAAAACTTCTGGAAAAATACGGTAAGCTTATCGGGTCAACCCGTACCCGACCGGCTCGTTGATTACCCGACCCGCGAGACCCGCGAATGTAATCGGGTTGGGGTGGGTTGAACTCGTGTGACTCACCAACTCGTGTCAACCCGCTTGTACCCGACTCAACCCGCTTGATTGACAGGCCTAAGAACAACTTACCCTGCTCTTCATCTTCCACGCCATCATCACCTGCTACCTTTAAGCTCCTCCTATAATGCGTATATGGCAGCATCGATCGCTCACCTTTTCACTCCTTTCAAACGTCCAGCCTTCCCTTCCCCCATAAATGCCGACGACCATGGCGGCCCTCCTCGTCCTCTGCTCTTTCTCTTCCCCCTCAAAGCCTTTCCTTCATCTTCCCTAACTCCTCGATCCCCAATTTCTTTTTTTTCGAAATTCGCACTCCTTCCGGATTCGGTTTTTTAGTGCTTTAATCTGTACAAATTTGTAGTTGATTTTCAGACCTATTCTTATCATATGGGTTTCTTGGAATTCTGAATCTGTACCAATTTCGTTTGGAGTTTGGATTCGATTTTTTTTTTTTTTTTTTTTAATTTTCCAGCTCTTTATCTTGGTTTGGGGGTAATAATTTTGACTGTTAGTGTGGTCGGATTCTGAAAAAATGGCGGCGGTGTGACCGGATTCTGGAAAATGGGTGGCGGTGGTGAATGAAGGCTGGGCGATGGTGTTTAATGACTAACTCTAAATTGACATTTCTGCCCTTCACTTTTCAATTAAAATGACAAAAATAGTTCACATGATATGCACGACTTGTTTTCATTAAATTTCTAACGTCGTTAGGTGCCAGGGGGTAAAGTGGGATGAAAGGTTAATTAAAGTGTTACTCTGTGACAAAATTGCGTTCAGGGTGCAAAGTGGGATTGCGTGTATACTTTAGGGGGTAAACGTGTTTTGGCCAAAAATGTAATGAATGTATATTGAAAGGATCAAATTGTTTTTAAAATAACCCAAATTTATGAGTGAATAAATGCTTGTAATAGAGATAATTCACAATCATTAATAAAAATATAACTGAGACAAAAGAGTAAAAACCTCTTGATAATAGTAAAGTGTCTAATATTTTGAAACAAACTTTTACTTTTATATATTTTGAAACGTAATGTATTGAGTAAACAAAAGAATATCCTATCCACCGATGGATATACATAAATATGACTATGACTCTAGCAAGATTGTGTTTTATTTTAGGATAACCACTCTTTGGGATGGAAGGGAAGGATTGATAATAAACAGAATGGAAACAAAGTCGGTCAAATGTAAACGAATAGGACATAAATGGACCACAACGTGTTGGTGGGGAGCTAGCTACTGTACAAGTAGAAAAGAAGCCCACCACCTCTCCCACTTTCAGACAAAAATGACTTCAAACCAACACAACAACTTATGACCAAGTCCTCAATCCAAAAGTCTCCCCTACTTTGAATTCTACCCAATCTATTACTATGCCTCCATTACTTACCAAATCTCAATCTAAAAATACTACACCTAACACTCCAATATTGTGACCAAAAATGTAGAAATTCCTC
Source organism: Campanula takesimana (assembly GCA_026119855.1). Classification (NCBI taxonomy): domain Eukaryota; kingdom Viridiplantae; phylum Streptophyta; class Magnoliopsida; order Asterales; family Campanulaceae; genus Campanula; species Campanula takesimana. Next base: position 570,073 of record JAOWBW010000581.1, read on the forward strand.
AAAATTTACTAAATCACAGCCCACCATTGAAATTTATACACCCTTCATTCAGAAAGTAATGGTCACACACCACACCCGTACCAAAGGAGTGGTGGTTGGGAATGGGGAGGGGGATAAACACTTTTTAAATCAGTGATATAGTATAGATAACTGAGAGGAAGTTCATTAAGATGCAACAATTTACTTACATTCAGAAGCAGAAACTCGGAGGAAAACAGATCTGTACAAGGGTGAAATGATTGGGACGGGGATCAAGAAAGCAACACAAATCATTGCCATACTCCCAAGAAAGGGGACACTTACACTACTACGAAAATATTTTACAAGGAGCAACACAATACTATATATATATATATATATATATAGCTCCTGCAGTGTCAAAAATTGAAACATATAGTAGTTGCACCTACTTCAGAAAAATGCTGACCGTCATTAATCTGGAAGGGGATTCTGCTGCATAATGATCATTATATTACCATCCCAACTGTCAAGATTTATCTGAATGACATTCTCGTGCATGCCTACACAATAAACCTGTAAAAAGCCATATCATTAATATTAACCAACAAGCCCTCAGATATATAATGATCCACATACAAACACACTGTCCTATGTCAAATTTCCAAGAAATGTTTGGACGGAAGATTTATTTAATAAATAGAAACTTCCACCTTCATATAGGACAATTTCTTGCGGACTAGAGAACGGTGATCCCTAAAAATGAAAACGAAAAAAACAAGGAAAATCATTTACAGTACCTAAATATACTAGGAGTGAAATCCCTAGCAATTCTCAGGACTGGATGATGAAAGTGCTGCATTCTTGTCCTTTGCATCCATGCCTTCTGCAACTGACGAATTCTCCTCACCTTTCGACGTTAGAGTTCCTGGGTTCATTCTCTGAACCTCATCTCTTGTATAAATGAAAATTTTACGAACCATTCCACAAAATTCCCTATTGCAAAAAATAGAGAAAATAGTCAGCCTGGCCTATAAGCTACACATGAAAATCTATAACCGAAACTATACTATGTCAGATATAACAAATGAAAAAAGTGAGCGCTTACTGCCATGGATCATCTCCAACAAGCATCATATCACCCTCATCATCAGTATACACAACCAACCAATTCTTGCTACGGTCCTTTAATTCACCACCAAATTCAAACAACTGATCCAGTTCAGCAATCAATTCATCATAGTTGTTGAACTTAGTTAAGTCCACAGACCTGCCCAGGGCGATTCCTTGCTTATGAACCTGAACAAAACATGAATGTGTGAGCTTGGGGGTAACGAATAACAATAAAATCAAAGTTATATACAAATTAGTAAGGAAAAAATAAAACCTTGGTGCAACTCCTGGTAGAAGCACCCTGGGATTTCCCATGACCATCTCTAATATGAAACTGATTCGTTTGAGATTGCTTTTCCTGCGTTTCACTGGCAATATCAGCCCCTTTGGACCCTATCGTTTGCTCAGACCTTTGATCAGATTCAATGGCGGGGAGTTGCTGTGACTGTGATTTTACTGCATGTTGTATTTTCCCCGCGGTCTCCAATGTAACAGGATTTCCAGCAAGGGGTACACCAAATATCTTGCAATTTCCATCTTTAGGTTTCATGGCCTCATGATGTTGTACCAAGAATGATTTTTGCATTATTCCACTGGATTGAGAAGGCATCTGTAGGTATGGAAGTGGTGGAGGCATCAGCCAGCTCCCTTGCTGCTCACTACCACCTCTCTGATTAGGATGCATTTGATACTCGTTATAACCACTGTATCTAACATCACCTCTAGTCTGATAGGGACTGTCGCCACTTTGTAAATGAGCTTTCATGTTAGAATCTAAGTTGAGAGAGAGATTGGATGGCATTGCGGACCATTGATTTGAAAGTATCTTGAACTTTCCTTCAGTTTGTGTGCCAGAAGGAGAGCAAAACTCGCGCGGAGAACTAGTTTGGGTACCAAAACCTGACAGTAAATCCGTGAAAGATGATTCAGCCCTTCCATAGGGTAGATATTTTTCTGACCCATATCTTTGTGACGCAGAAATATCAATCTTTTCATCATCAACTTGAGGTGTCCATACAATTGGCTTACCAGAAGAAACTGACTCGTTACTCTCCCCAAACGTGCCTCTCAAGGTCGATAATTCTTGACCTTGCAAGACCCTCGAGAATGGACTTGCTGGTGAAGGGTCTACTGCAGCTATCTTAGATGGACCTGTATAAATTTACATATATAAGCTATCTAACATATTGTCTGATAAGATGCATCTTGCACAGAAGATGGTAACATTTAACTCTGCGTGAGATGAATCACACATAGGCATGAAACAAATGTACCTTCTCTTGTAAGAACAGAGGAATCGGGAGAACAAGGTAACATGCTTGATCGGGGCCGCTTTGGTCTAGGGACTGGAAGTGGGTTTATGGCAGGAGGCGTCAATGCAGGTTCTATTTTCCAAGGAGAAACTCGCTCTGGGCGAGGAATCGTTGAAGTTTCATCCCATCTTACTTTCAGACATCTCCATTTAGATTCTGGCCAATTTTTGGGATCAGACTCTTCGGTACCAACTATGGTCCCCGTAAATCTGCATGATTAAGCATGTTAACAAGGTGAAACAAAGAACGAGTAACAGACATGAATAATGTATCAAGGAAAAGCAATCAGGTTCAAAATAGAATAAAAATAGAGGCACAAGCTGTACCTCTGCTCTGGAGCTTCTTCACCTTCAAATCTCATTTTGAACCTCATCCCTATTGAATAGTTGTTCTTTACGGACTCCATATATTGATCATATGGAATGATGAACTCGGCTGGACTTGTTCTGTTAGACATTTGTGCTAAATTAGCTGACAAAATTTAGTAGAAAAAGATAATAGAATTGCGTGTTTGATATATACTGCTGAAACTTCAAAATTGGCACAAGAATTAGAAAAAGTGATGATGAGTTGATAGTTGAGTGAGAATAGTTAGTGTTAGTGGATGTAGTATGAGAATATATTAGTATTACTTTCCATGATTTTGCAATTTCTATGACACGTAAGTGCAATGACGGATATATCTGTCCTCACAGAGTAGTGATGCGATATGAATTTTATTCCAGTGAGAAGGTGCTTGTAGAAACTGAAAATTTGACAGCTATTTAGAGGCTAGGAGCCTGACATAATAACTCAAAACCCACTACTCACAACTCTGGACTCCCACCACCTGTCTTATCTCATATATATCTTGGTTACAAGCATTTCATAACATTCAAGTAAGATAACAAATTGACTCCAATATTGCACAATGGGTGACTAGAGTAGCATGGGCAGAAGTCAGAGCAATTTATGAGATTAAGTAGAAATTAACCCGATTGACACAATCATCCGAAATATTCAAACATTTAAAGAACGTGTTTTTATGTTATTTGCATTGTCAACAAAGAAGTTAATATAATTCACATACCTAGGTTTGTAATAAATGGTGAACATTGTTCCCGTCTGAATTGCATGCCATGCTGTGGCAAGAACACCAAGATGCATGCTATGACTTGATATGACTGACGATGGAACATTTGCCTGCTGTCTCATTGCACGTCTCACGCCCACACGAAGATCCCCATTCTCACCCCTGTGACATACCATGTACAAACATCAGATATCAAAGAAAACAAACAAACAACAACAAACAACAAACAAAAATATGCGCCTACTGATACATACCTCAGAAATATAAAGGCATCTCCAGCTACAAGTCTTTTAGAGCTCACAAAGACACTCCAACCACTTTGAAGAAGATGCCTTCTTGGTTGACCTAGAATTGACAGAATAAAGTTGGTTACAATGGAAGAATATAGAATTTAATTATCATGTCAATCTATTCCTGTAACTGGACTACTTGATTTGTCAGGTTTATAATAGCAAATATCCAACAAAACAAGTGCAATGCCTCGAATGAAACATTTCATAGACATTAGGAAATCAACATGATCTAATGGCTATTAATAAGTGATGTTCAAGACATCCATCAAGGTCACAGGTAACAAGAAATACTCCAACCAGAAATGAAACAGAAAGCTACGAGTGTGTGTCAGTTACCCCGAAAGATATGCCTGAAACGCCATTCATTGCCATGCAAATCCTTGGCCACCAACTCCTGTGTCGGGGGTTGTCTTGACATATCCTGCCAAAATCAAGTACAATAGAACCCTTAAAACCCACCAATGGAGTAAATGAAATTATTCCAAGGTCATTCCATGAAAAAGATAAGTACCAACCAGTGGGGGAAGGCATTCATCGGCATGTCGTCTAAGCACCGAAAACCCACCATGAGTGCTGGTATCGGACGCCGTCAAAGTCTTGCAGAAAGAATGCACATGAAAACGAGGCTGGGGAGTTGGAGCTGGATCCTTCTTGACTGCATTCTCGTCTTGCTGTCGATAAACAGGATAGAGCAATTAAACTTCACATCCATCAACTCTAAATTTGGGTATAATCCAAGCTTTAAAAAAAAACTTACATTACGTTCAGGCATCAATGTCACTTGTGCAAACACCTCATCCGTGTCTGGTTCAGCCTATTTCATTACAAAAAAAAAAAAAAAAAAAAAAAAAACACATCATATGTCAACTATTTCAAACCCTACATCACAGGGATCAAACTAGAACCAAATTATTTATCAAACTAGTATAAAATAGCTGTACCTTCAATTGGACATTAAAAACACGACAAAGGATCTTTGATGGTAGATTATAGACAGGCATCTGCTGGTCAGCCACTTGATTAGTGGACGCCTCAACCTGATCCACAAACCAAAACAAACCCCCTTTATTTACAAACAGGTTAAAAAATAGCATTAGTAGTTAATTTCAACCCAACAAACCTCCTTAAATCTAACACACGAATTTCCTAAGATGCAAATGATCTTAATGTACATACAAAATCACCTCATTAAAACATATCTTAATTGACAATACCAACAAATCTACGATACATCTGAAGTATTAAATTTTAGGAGAGAAAAATATATAAAAATAGAGACATAAAACATTGATACAGCGCTGAAACCCAAACCTGTTCAATGTGTCCCTGAGGAAAGTAATACACAAGCTCGCGTTCACGAGGAACCGTGACAAGAGGACCAGCACAAGCGCGCCAAAGCTCCTTATAAAGCGCCGTATCCGCATCAACTACAAGCAAACAAACAGCCAAACACTCGTAATCAAAACCAGATCACAAAATAACACACAAACGTAACCACGCCGGAGAATATAACCAAACTCACTAGAAATACCTTTTCCAGCACCGGAACCGGTCGGAATCGACCGAGAATCGCTACCTCCATCATTCCTATCACTAAAACCAGAGGAAAACGTCTCCCCTCTGGCGTTAACCTTACTAGAAACCTCCGAGGACGCCATTTCTGAGAGATCTCAACACAGATCTCTCATCAGAGCCGTAAATCCGTTCCGACCAAACCCTAAATCAAACTCTTCAATCACTAAAACAAACACAAAATTCACGGCAGAAACCTCCACTAGAATCAACCGATGAGGTGAATCAAATCAGCAGCCAAATTCGGTTTATGATATTTCAATATTTATCTCGATTAGGGAAACAGCAATCGTGTCTGGTCTTTGGTCTGTCAGTGAGTCGCAGTTTCTCTCTAGGAACGAGTTTCTCTCTCTCTAAGACTAGTGTTGTTGTGTGTTGTGGGAGAGGAAGAGGGAGAGGGGATTGGTTTTTGCAGGCGCCAGCACAACTGTACACACACTTCCTCTTTCATTGTGTTGGAGAGAGAGAGAGAGAGAGGGGGTAGAATGATTTCAACCTCGCGTCCTATCAACCGGCTATTGCCGGTAATTTCGACTTTCTGTCCGAATTTAACCCCATTTAACGCACACCCGTTAAAGAGGGAACACAATACGTACACCATGTTATTAGTATTTTTCTTTTATTTAGACTAGATACATTTGTCTAGACATTCATTTAAATTTTCTTTCAAAATTTGGGGAAAATATTACTCCAAATAAAAATCCAGATGGCTCGGGGGATATAGCTCATTTGGTAGAGCTCCACTCCAATTCATAATTCAGAAGAGTGTCTTCTTTTTTTGTTTGGACAGGTCAATAAAGTTATGAAAGATTTCAATTTCTTTATCCTTTTTTTTTTATATATATAATGAATTTGCAAGCACCCGAATTTTCAAACTGAAAACGAAGGCTTTACAGTGAGCAGATTGTATTCATTGAGCAAATATAGGTTCGATAAAGATTTGTTTGCCAGAGGCCGATTAACCTCGGGATTTGAAATCACTGCCTGACAGTAAACTTGGTAAAATAATCTGATTAGATAATTGAAAAATGAAACTATTCAGGAAAATGCTGAAAGTGCTGCTGGTTCATATACTCTAAATATTTGAAAAATTATTACAATAATATATATGAATATTTGCTACGAAATATATAAAATATAAAAAAAAATCAAGATACCATTTTACATGGAATCTTGTATGACCAACAAAATTATGAAAATGCTCCAACAATTTAAAGCACTATATCGTCTCACACTCAAAGGAAAAAAACATGAAAGATTTAAGACATCAAATTTTGATTAAAGATAATAATGACACCAACACAATTATATATAAGCATATACTATTATTACTTTAATTTTAAAATAAGTATTAAACTTTTCTAAATTAAATTTAAAATAAAAAGAAATTTTAAACTTAAATAATCATTTTTAGACAAAACTAGTAAAAATTTATGGAGTGGTTTTAGTTAGCCTATAGCCGCTTTCCCACTCAAATAACGTTTGTATGAAAAGGTTTTTACCAAAAATAGGGAATCATAGCCTTTCAAAAAATAAATAAATAAATTAGGAATTGTATATTCATGTTGGGAAATATAGCCCGTTTTCACGCATAGCAAATCCAGCCTATCCAACCAAATTGACTGTTGCGGGTTATAATTCCACTGAACCGGCTAATATAAGTGATTTTCACTTTATGACTGGGTATAAGCAGTTGACGCAACAAACCATAATAAAGCAACAGTGTCTGAGGGGGACAATTAATAAAGGCGGCTTAGAGAGGGAGAGAGAAAGTAATAGACGTCGTTAGGGTTTGCCGTTAATTCGTGTCTGTTTTTAATTGGTTAGCATGTGATGTCGTTTGTTTTGGATGTTAGGGGAAAGTTGTTCTGTTTTTATGGGGAAGTGGCCTTGTCTTCCTATTAACGGGCAGCGTTGGATGGAAGAGGTAATGGTGGGGTTAGGTTAACACACCATGGTTACTTTTCTTTTTTCTTACTTCCTTCTTCCTTCGTCCCAAAATATTTGTAGTTTAAGGGGTTGAAATTTATCCTAAAATATTTGTAGCTATTATTTAGACATATTTAGCATTATTTGTCAAATATACTCTTATTTATAATTATGTGTTGTCATTGTAAAAACATTTAATTGCTTAGATACTTGAAATGTTCTAAGGGTAATTCAGTCAATTAGATGTGCATTGATTGTTTTTTTAATACCCCTCTGATTCATGTGACTTGGGACCAAAAATTTTAGAACACAAATTAAGGAAAACTAAGAGAGAGAAATAGTGGGAGGATGTGTTTGTGAGTATGAAAAATTAAATACGAGTGGGAATGAGTGGGAGGAATAGTGAGTTGATTGGTGTTGTGAGTGTAAAAGTAAAGTATGAGAGAGAATGAGTGGGAATAATAGTAAATATTTTTTACTATTTTGGGCAGTCTCAAGTCACATGAAACGGACGAAAAAATAAATAAATCTCGAGTGACGTGAAACAGAGGGAGTATGTGTGAAAATCCTAAAACTACAAGTATTTTGGGACTGATGGAGTAATTTTTTCTCTGAAAATATTCAGTAATGGCCGTTCTATTCTAATTTATTGGCATTACTTGTCCTCTACTTCTATAACCTACACATAAGCTCCACGCCTTTTGGTTTGTTATTTCTCAAGTCAAGTATACATTACATCCACAAATCTTTGTCATGGAAAAAAAGTCTTTTAGAAAAAGAGAAATAAGAATGATAAAATTGACACTTTATTCGTTAAAGAGTAAACAACCAAATTGACCCGCGTACTATCTGAGTTCAACCAATTTGACCCGCGTACTATTTGAACTACCAAACTAACCTGCGTATTATGTATAAATTAACCAAATCAACCCGATTCATTAATGGAGGTTAATGGGCGTTAGTAATTTAACGGATAGTACATTTAAATATTTCAAATTAACCCAGCAGATTTCTAACTTGTTTAATTGAGTACTAAAATGTGTTTTTTACCTTCTTCCCCACCAACAACAACCAACCCCACCACCTCCCGCCATCTCCATATCATAATTACCACCTAACATCATCCCTGCCACCACTAAGCCACCACCAACCACTCAATTCCCTTCAAACCTAGCCACAAATCAAGAACACATATCCAAAACTATAAACCTGGGATCGAATCCAGATTCGAAAGTCCTACCCATGAAATTCAAAGTCAGGACCATGAAATTCAAAATCAAGCCCTTTTCATAGAATTTTTGCTCGTGTCCTCATGCTTGGTCAATCTAACCTCGGAAATCAGAATCAATTTTGAAATCGCACACACCCACACAGATGCATAGACGCATACGTACATACGAACTCTGATACGCATAGATGCACGAGCATATCCAGGTTTTATTTTGATTAATCTTGTTTCCGAATCTGACTGGGGACTGGGTAGGAGTTTGACTATTAAGGTGGAGGCAAGGAAGGAAGTTGAGATGGAAGGGAGATGTGGAAGCGAGTTGGGAGATGATCGATTGGTATGGGCAGTGGGGGTGCGGTTGGGACTTGGGAGCAGAAGGGTGGGTAAGAAATTCTCAAGACGAGTGGGGAAAAAAGTAGCATATCCGGATTTAGATATGGGTATTAATTGTTTTCACCCCCATTATACTTTGGAAAACTTATTTTTATGGTCAAATGTTTAAATATTGCACATATACATCCCCTCAACTTTTACATATGGAAACTTTTCCTTTGTATTGGTAATCTGAAATTTTTATTGTAATACCCATTAAAATACTAACATTTGTTAACATTTAATAACGATTTAGGTTGATTTGGCTAATATATGAATAGTACGCAGGTTATTGGAGGTTTAGATAGTACGCGGGTCAAATTGGTTAAATTCATATAGTACGCTGGTTAATTTCGTTATTTACTCATTCGTTAAATTATAATTTGCTATTACTTTTGTATCAAATGAACTTACGGTTGTTTTTGATTAAAGACAAATTTTGTTATTTATTTTGAAATGAATGGAGTAATATTTTTCCAACCAATTTTTGACAAGCTAGTTACATATTATTCATTTAAGACAATTTTCATCATGTTACAAACTCCTATTAAGTCTATTACACAGATCTATTGCCTAGTCTAGTACAATTCCTAGCGGAGTCGAACCTGAGACTCCACTATGTGGAAGTCTTAATAAGATCCATCGAGGAACTGCAATTTAAAACATGTGTTAACGTGAAGTGGCTACTGGGGAAAAAGGATTTCAGTACAACAGGGGCTTTACTGAAGTTTCTCTAAATACTCATTTATCCAGTTAGGTGCATTCTGGTGAACATGACATATCTTTCTGTCAAGTTTCGTTCTTAAAATCTCATTACCTGTTCTTAAATTACATTTAATTAGGGGACAATGATTCATTAAAAAATATTTTACTATAAAATACTCCCTCTTTTAAAGTAAATACTACATTTATTTAATCAAACCTTTTACAAAGAAAAGGTTTTATCAACCTTTTTAAACAAGACGGTTTATTAAAATTGTGATGCATACCTTTTTGTAATTATAAGACAAATAAAAGTAACTATAACAATTATTATTATTATTATTTTGAAAAGGACTATAACAATTATTATGAGATGTAGTGATTTTAAATTGTTTTTGTAGAAGTGTACTCCCTCCGTTCCGGAGTAAGAGTCTTACCTCCCATTTGCACGGAGATTAAGAAATGATGGAAGTAAAGTAAGTGTTGTGAATGTAAAAATAAAGTAGGGAAGAGAATGAGTGGGAGGGAATAGTAAGTTGATTGGTGTTGTGAGTATAAAAGTAAAGTACGAGAAAAAATTAGTGGGATGAAAGTAAAGATTTTTTTGTCATTTTATGAAAGGGGTTCTTAGAGACGTACCAAAATAGAAAGTATGACTCTTATTCTCTGGGACGGATGGAGTACATAATTAAGAAATTTTAAGTGTGAAAGCGACAAAAATGACACCTTACTTCATCGAGAGAAAAAAAACAATGATGTAAAAGGATAGAAAAGGAAAATGATTACTCCGCAAAACATAAACATTAAAGTTTAATATGATTATTCTCATTCAAAAAAAAAGTTTAATATGATTATAATAGATATTATTGCTTGAGATTATTTTTATTATTATTTTGTCTCAAAATTCACACTCTTTCTTTATACTATAAGTCTTTCTAAAAGAAATAAATTCTCATTCTTTTAATTAAAAATTGAAGCCACCTGATATTTTCATTCCGTTTAATCAATGATTTTTTTTCTAGAAGAAGATGCATTAATCATTTCGCCTCAATATATATGACGTATTTGATTTGTATGTTGAAATGTTTTATAATACTCCCTATGTCTCAGAATGATAGTCCACCTATTTTCATGGGTTTTACGAAGGAATTTTGAGTAATAATTAAGGATGCTTTTAATTATTCTAATGAAATTTTTGAAATTGTTCTTGATACACCATTATAAATATTATTAATATCAATTTTTAGATTCACATTAACATAATTATAAGTAGCATTTATAACTGCTCAAAGTTCCCTCGTAGTAACAATAAAAAAAAGGTGGACTGTAGACGGAAGGAGTATTGTGTTTTACTTATTTGCACATAACATTTATCATGATAAAACTATCTTCTAATTTGAAACACAATGTTTAGACTAAGATGAGTGTGCATGATGAGCACGAGATGCGAGTTATGCATGCAAATATCACGAGGGTGTTGATCGTAGTAGTGATGCTCTAAAACTTACTTATTAAGATTTATTGTTGGTGAAAACTAGCAATTAAAGATTTTTTTTTTTTTTTTTAATGGAAATATAAGATTTTTTAGTTAAATCAACATGTGTCGTCAGTGGCGTATCTAGGATTTTAGGTGAAGGGGTGCACTTGGTAAAAGCATTTTGGAAGAGAGCTGACAATGTAAAGTGATGTTAGTCTCAGCATGGCAATAAATAAGTATAACTTGTACACGTTTCATATATTTAGTTGAATTTGATTAATAACTTATCTTAATTCAATTATCACAATTATCTATAAAATACCAACAATTGTGCGTTTTAATAGTGTATTAATAATTTGTTCAAAAAAATAGTGTATTAAAAATTAATCTTAAATTTTTAAATGTTTTTTTTTTCTATTTTGTTCATTAAATTTCATTGCAAGTAATTTTAAAAAGGGGACTATTGTATATTTCAGGTTGGAGGGAGTTTTTATTTTGAAATGCACAAATTACTTCTTTTACTCTAACAAAATTACCTCAATTAACGATTAAATATTTTACCACTATAATTTAACAAAATATAATATTAACAATAGTCGATTTCAAGACAAATTGAAAAGTAAGGTGAAATATAATAGTACTCCCTCCGTCCCGTCCGAAATAGGACATATTTCCTTTTTGGGCGTCCCATCCGAAATAGGACGGCCCAAAATGGAAACTTTATATTCCTTTAATATTGGGCCTACCCCACTTATTTTACACTTAATCTCCTAATTTAAACCCAACCCAACCCACTAAAACTAATTAACTAGGTTTAAAAATGGACTGACCCACTAACTTAAACCCAAATTGGATACCCTAGAAAATATCCTTCCTCTCACTTCTTTAACATCACCAACCAGTTTCTCTCTCTTGGCGATTCTCTCTCCCCCGCCGCCCTCACGAAAACCCTAGATCGATCCATGGATCTGTCGGCGATAGTTGATGCCGGAGCCGATCTATGGGTTTCTTCGCCTTGTGATGAAATCCCCCCAAACAATCTTCCCTCTTATCTATACGATGGGGATTTGCCTTCTGAAAAATATCCGTGTGAGGATTATCTCGGAACTGTTGTCCCAGAGACACCGGAGGAGCTCTGGGGGTGTCTGCGGCGGGGGAAGATGAAGGTGGTGATGCGTTCTATGGGCTAAGTCCGGATTCCCACGATCCAGCCATACGGGCCAAATATTGGAAGGCTGATAAACATCGAGCTTGTCTACAGTTGTTGGGGATTATATTTCCCTGGTCTATTGGACCTAATCCTGATGTTAGTCCGTATTATCCCGACACAGAAGCCATTCAACGCATGCTTGAGATCTTGGCAAAACCAGAGGTTAATGATTTCAAACCTTTACTCCTTCATCTCTGTTCTCATTCTCTTCATCTTCACTCTGGATCTGTTGGTGGTATTTCTTGGGTTTCTTTACATGTAATAGCATTGTTTGGTTTGGATTTTTGGGGAATGTGAAATGATGAACCTCATGTGTTATGAAATTTGGTCTTTATGATTATGTTATCTGGCTAATTTATTTGGTATGTGAACTGAAATGAACAGATTCTGCTTTGATTTATTTTTTTTTCAAATGGTTGTTGTTGGTATCTGATGTGCTTGGAATGGGTGAAATGTTCCTCTGTGATGAATTTTTCTGAGAGATTGGAATTATAAGAACATTACTACAATTGATTTTTGGACAAAAACCTAGAAAGGATACTCAATGATGATATTTTTCTGAGAGTACATTTTTTCAAAAAACAAAAGCTCTCTTTTTGTTGAGTTCCTGCTGATTCAAAGGGAAACTCCACCGAGCTCCAATTGTAAGAACATTACTACAATTGATTTTGCACAAAAACCTAGAAGGGATACTCAATGATATTTTTCTGAGAGTACATTTTTTTCAAAAACCAAAAGCTCTCATTTTGTTGAGTCGTGTCCTGTTGATTCAAAAGGAAACTCCACCGCGCTCCAATTGTGACATTATGCCTTCTAGGCCATCAGCATGCCCTTCATCTTGTAGATATTTGATGCAATCCTTCACTAGTTGCAAATCAACTGTCAAGTCTGTTGGTAGTTGTCCCATTCTCTGCAACCTATCTTTGCTCATATGAGGAATTTTGTAGTTGTTTCCCCCCTTTTGCTTCATGATTTCAATCAAACATAGCTGTAAGCTAATAAAAATTTTGTTGAGGGTTTCATGAGAAAGGTTTTCATATGCTATTTGGACTGCATCTACCAGTTGTTCAACTTTTGTGGCTTGAATATCTGTTTTGAGTGAGTCTATTGATCTGAACCATCCAAGGTCATTAATGTTGGTATCGGGGGAGTTTGGTGGTTGAAATCGCAGTTGAATGTTCCACCCATCTGTTCTTCCTGCTGCAGTAAAATCTGGATCCGAGTTGTTGATATGTGGGGGGGCATTGTCCCATTGAATGATAATATTTTTTGTCATTGTTGGTGGCCACTTGGCTTTGATTGCAGGAATGACCTGCAATAAAAAAAAAATAAAAAAAAAATTGCCTTTTACTATGAAATAAAAACTTGCTGGAAAGTAAAAAAAAAAAAAAAAAACGAGTTTAAGTGAACTTACATGATTTATCAGCATGTCTTTTGTTACTTCTTTGTTGATGGAGTCTAATGCTTTTGTGACCCAACTTCCTGCTTCCCTGTTTCTGCTATTTCTCTTTGCTTGCTCCCTTTTTGTAAATGCCCACATGCCAATCTTCCCATTAAACAAAAGATCTCCTTCATTCGAGTAAATGGGTCTACCAACTACACTTATAAACATAATTTTTGGGATAAACCTTTTACTTTGGCATGATCTGTTTGGTTCTTCTTCTCCCTGGCACATGTAGTATCTTTCCATTGCTTTTGTCATGTAAAACCACTTTTCATCAGCATGTAATACATGTGAAATGCTCTTAAACATTGTTGTTGCTAGAGTAAAGTCCCATTTGAGTGCTTCCAGACTGAATTTCAGTCTTGCTACTTTGTTGGCTTCAGTTAATAATGGCTTGATTGCATTTGTGTGAGCCCTGATCACACCTTCATTTTTCCATCTCCAAACAGTGCTCTTGCTTACTCCCAAAGCTGCTCCTAAATCTCTTATTGTGCCTCTCTTGCGAAAATGTACTTTTGACATCTTCTCTTGATCTAACTCAATTGTTTTTTTTCTTATAACACCTTTCTTTTTTGAAGTCAAAGATATTGGAGCATTTTCTCCCATTTGACGCCGGATTGTTAGCCACATCAAATACACCGTCGATCGAGAAACCCCAAACCTCTCTACAGCTTCTTTGATTTTACCTTTTGGAAGGGTTCCACCAATTGTGAAGCTCAACAAGTATTGGCCCAACATCACCCTCTCTTCTGTAGTTAAATTTGTTTTCATTTTTTTTTTTAAACTTTGTAGAATCAGGTTTAAAAAGTTGGGTTGTACAGTATTTATAGATCCCTGTAAGAAAATGGTGGGAGTTTTGATTTTGTGATTTTTGGTGGGAAAGCTGATGATCCACGTGAAAAACTTGGAGGGAAGAAAGGTGAATGCAAGTGAAAATGAAGTGGAGGGTGAGATCTTTTGTACTTGCTAGATTGTACAGTGATGTAAAAATCTTTGATGTAAAAATCTTTGTCAGTGTTTATTATTATTATCAATTGTTTGTTTGAAATTTAATTTTTTTGGGGGAAAGGGATTAAGAGATAATCAAAAAGGGGACAAAGCTCCTAATCATGTCTGACTTTCAGCTTTTAGAATAGAATAATATTATTCCTTAATCCCCGTGTCGGGACTCCAAATCCTATTTCGGACGCGACGGAGGGAGTATGTTTTTTTTTTTTTTTTTTAAGCAAGCAACACACTAATTGCATTAAAAAATGGTTTAGAAGAAGGTGCTCCACAATGATTGAAGGCTCATCCCAAAAATAAAGATTCATACAAAACAAACAATCGTTGATAATCTATCTGCCACAATAAAAGAGCTATTAATGTACTCCCTCCGGACACAAATATAAGCAAAAAATTTGGGTTTTTTTGGACCTAAATATAAGCAAAAAAGTTGGGTTTCAATACAAAACACATTAAATGTAACTGTATTTAATACTCTTTTACCAAAAATACCCCTAATTAATTATTCATTTTCAAATACAATTGTACATTTATTACACATTTAATATGAAGATATATTATTAATTTTAATATACAGTATTTTTATTATAAAATCAAGGCAATTAACTAAATTTAACTACTTTCTTAATAAGTACTCCCTCCGTTTCAAATTATGTGTCGCTTTAGGAGTAAAAAATTGTTTCAAAATATTTGTCGCTTTACTATTATCAATGCACGTTTACCATTTTGTCTCAATTATACCCTTATTAATGATGGTGAAAGTATCTCTCATGCAAAGATTTAATTACCTAGAAAGTTGAATTATTTAGGGGCAGATGGGTCTTTTTAACATGCATTAATTACATTTTTTAATATGTGTGAAAAAGTCTAAAGCGACATATATTTTGAAATGAAGGGAGTATAATTTTAGTTATTTTGCTTATATACTTGTGATGGAAGTGAAGTGAGTATTAGGAAACGTCTATTTACCCGGCTGAGGAGTGTAAAAAAGGGGTAGGATTAAAAGAAAGGGACCCAGAGGATGCCCCCTATTAGGTGGGCAAAAAATGTAAATTGTGGGGTAACGCAATGTTTGCTCCCTAAGCCGTCAGCAAAAATCATAAATCTCCCCCCAATCCTAATCTCGCTTACACTTGACCCCTAACCCACAGACCAAAAGCCTGTTTCTCTCTCCCTCAACCCTAATCTTCCAACTAATCTTATCTCCCCTTTAATATCTTTTCTGTTTTTGTCTTCTTTATTTTTTATTTTTATTTATTTTAAAGATTCTGTTTTTGTCATTGGCGTCTTCAAAAATATAAGTAATCACACATGGAATACTAATCCTTTTCCTTCAACTAAACTAACTCCCTCCCACCTTCTTTGACTGAAATTTCCTATGTGTGTTTTTTATTTTTTATAGAAATAATTAATTTTAGTCAATCCATAAATATCAATTAGGCTACTTGTACAAAGTGTTCTTGTCATATTAAATATTTTGTGGGGTACATTTCTATGTTTCGACTTTCAGTTGTATTACTGGTAATCATAAATAAATAAATACTCCCTCAATAAATTCAGAGTATATGTCTATTTTTCCTTTTTAGTCTGTCCTAGAGTATATGTTCACTTTCTAAAATGACAAAGAATCTTTACTATTCCTCTCCCTCATTCTCTATTTTACTTTATTTTTATACTCACAACACCAATCAACTAACCATTCTTCCTACTCATTCTCTTTCCTAATTTACTTTTCATACTCATCACACTTACACTAATTCCACCACTTCTTAATCTCCGTGCAAATGAAAGGGTGAACATATACATTGGGACAGAGGGAGTAACAATTTGTTTTATGAAATTTGACAATTCAACTGCAACAAATAAGTACATTGTACTCTTTGCTAATAATGAAAATGTACGACGTAAAATTTCTAAAATATTACTCCCTCTGTCCCGCTTCAATGTTCTTACTTTCTTTTTTAGTCTGTCTCAATTTAAGGTTCTTACTTTACTTTATTGCTTAATATGAAAAATGGGACTCACTTGTCATTCTTACAACAAAAACTCCCTACCCACTTTCTCTTTCCTACTTTACTTTCCATACTCACAACATTTACTTTTTCTTAATCTCCGTATAAAGTCAAACTAAGAACATTAATTTGGGTCGGAGGGAGTATATTCATTTTAATGCCTCCTATTTTAGATTGTTTTTATATAATTTTATTGTGATTAAAAGGAGAATTTATTTAAAAATAAAGAAAAGCACGACTATACATAGAATTAATACTCTTTCTATTTCAAAATAAATCTAAAAAATAAAAAGACTGTTTTTAACTATTTTTTTAATATCAATTTTAAAATGGAGGTAGTAGAAAAGGAAAAACAAAATCCAATCAACCAAATAAAATGTTTGTCCCAAAATGTATGTCGCAAATAACTTGTGTTTATAAGTTTTTTTTTCTACCAATTGTTTTTCACTAGTCTATTTATTTTTACAAAACTAAATTTTTGAAAAAGTGGATAACCAATTTGTTTGTGAATCTTTGCTATCTATTGTATAAAAAGTAAAAAACAAAAACAAAATGTTACTCCCTCCTTCCCAGAAAGATAGTCCCTTTTTTTTCGTTGTTACTACGAGGGAACTTTGAGCAATTATAAAGGCTACTTATAATTATGTCAATGTGAATCTAAAAATTGGTATTAATAGTATTTATAATGGTGTATAAGAACAATTTCAAAAATTTTATTAGAATAATTAAAAGTAGCCTTAATTATTACTCAAATTTTTTTAATAATAACCACGAAAATAGAAGGACTATCGTTCTGAAACAAATGGAGTATTTAAGAATGAAATTCAAATATTTATTATTGAGTGCTTGACAGAACTCAAACTTAGGTTATTATAAGGTAGTTCCGTCTCTTCCTCACTCTCCCACATCGACGTCACCGCCTCCTTTTAATTCAATGTACTTAATCCCCTATTTCTCGTAACAAAGTCCTCCAAGCCTCAACAATCGTTTGCTGCCACGTGTGTTATGGGTCCCCTGCACAATTCTCTACCGACGTGTTTTTGGACGGTTTCTTCAGAGTTGGTTACGCATCGTCACGAAGGCCGCGTGAAAATAGACACAGTGGTTGGGTCATGGGTGGAGGATGGGAGTTGCGATCTTCTGTACCATTTTTGTGTGCCACTCTATATACTACTTGTAATCTAACTATTCAAATGTTTGAATAATATTACAATAATACCAATATCAATAAATGTGAGCTATTAGATCACTTGTGGCCCATGAAATGGCACACAAACTGGCACAGAGGATTTGGACTCGGAGGATGGAAACGTTACGTTCCGGAGATGATGCATTAAACCCGGTTAATCTGGCATTTCCACCGTTATCTAATACTCTTATGTCCCTAAATGAGTGTTCATTTTTTAGGAAACTTTTGTCTCAAAATGAGTGTCCATTTTGATCATAACTTTGTTCCTAATTTTTTTTTCGATTTTTTTTCACCGGTCTCTTTATACTCAAAAACTAAATTTTTGTAAAGAGGATTACAATATTATATATGAATTTTGTCACCAAATTGTACAAAAAATTATGTCCCTTAAAATGAAATTTGAACACTCATTCAGGGACATAGGTAGTACTTTTTTTAAAAAAAATTAATCTATTTATTGTTGGTGAAATATATTTTTATATATGTAAACTTACATTTTTTTTTGAGGCAAAGTAAGATTTAATTGCATTCCAAACAAACACTGAAATGGCTCACCACAAGATTTGGAGGCTCATTCCGAATAGTGTTGTTGTTATACAATCGTCGAACAACATAATTTCCAGTATTTGTTGAAAGAAAAGCATGGTAGGAAAAAGTATAACATATTTATGAAAATATATAATTGTGTTGATTTCCTTATTCAAGAAGTTTAACATGTACCCTTAGGGCACACGTAAAATCGAATATTTAGTTACTCCCTACTCCTAATGGTAGTCTCATATGACGATTCAAACATTCTCACAACGTATTGGCATTTTCATTGCTACATTTTCATTAAGCGCAAACGCATAAAATTATGGGAAGGCTCTCTACAAGAGAATGTAGAAAGAGGGATGACGAAAGACCGTCTCTGTGCATACAATGGGAACTAGTATCTTTATGAAACCATGAATGCGAATTTTATGACCATTCTAAATCTTCCACTTTGTACTGCTCTTAACAATATCTTGGGATACGCAGATGTCTTTCCAAGCGTGACTTAGACACTGTATTATAATGACATTCAACAAATTCCCTTTCGAAAAATATTAGCTTTGAAAACATATCAATCTAAGGCTTCCTGTTTAGCTTCAAACCACAAAATGAGGTTCTCAAACAATATTAGATGGAACAACCGAAGACCACGAAACCCAATTCACCCCTTGTTTATGTAACCATAATTGTGGCCATTGCATCCAATTAATAATACATAGACCATCTTGTCGATTATCCCACCAACACAGATAATAAAAGAAAAAATGCAAGGCTGTTACCAAGAAGAAAAGACAAAGGCTCCCACCAGGGAGAAGACAATATAACAAACAACATTACAACAACATTCCTATTCAATTATTCATATGGAAAGACAAAATGTAAAAAACAGAACAAAACAAAAGCAATCAAATATGGGAGTCAATTTAGGGAGAGATCAGAGTTTATTGTAATGGAATTAGCTCATCCATTAAGTTAATCATATGGAATTAACACTATGTAAAAAAACAAAATGCAATTTGAAGTGAGGCGGTATATATTTGTTCTTAATCAAGATTGAATAGATGGTTAGATAGAGGGGAGGGGACCATTGTAATGGAAATGTGCATATAGGCAGGGGGTAGGGAACAGAAACAGATACACAGAGAAATCACATGTAATGGAAGCATGCAGAGGCATTATTTTGACCACTTTTGGTTGGGTGCTTTCGTCGTGCTTGCCCGACAGCCACCACCACCATCGACAGTCTAAGTAACGGAGTCGTAGCAAATATGTACCCTACTATTACTATTAGTACTACCCCATAATATACACTAGAATCACGAGTTCACAATTCCCACCCCAACAAACATTACACACAGAACTACCGGCTCCCTCTGTTTCAAACTGAATATACTATAATTACTAATAATATCTAAAATTGCTCTTGATTAAAAGTAATTTTGAATATTTATTTTAGGACATATACTATTTATTCACTTCACTCCGCCATTTTTACAAGCGTGCACCATCGTCAGCATATGATCGGCAGTCCTTCAAATCTCTCTATTTCAATCTCCCTTATGTTATTCTAACATTATCTAGACCACTACAAGAAATATAGGCTTTAAAGGCATTCAAATATGCCACTTAATTGCAATTATTAATTGCAATTAAGTGGCATTCTTTTTGCTAGTGGCATTAGCCTAATGCCATTTCTATCGATGACACTAAGGGAATTAGTGGCATTTAATGATGATATAATGGCAATTCACAATGGCACTAGAATTATTAAATGCCACTAAATCTAAATTCTTCAATGCCACTATTTTTTAACCTCCAGTAAATATATATATTGTGTCATTTTTAGCTTAATGCCACATGTATCGATGCCAGTAAAAGCCATTTTTGTTGTAGTGGACATTTAAAGTGAATTTTAGGTCTGTTCAGTCTGATTGCACACAATAATCGGATAACAGTATTTCCAGCCGTCTATCTGATGTTGACATTCAAATTCAAAGAGATTTTAGAGAATATTTTAGACATTCAACTCGACTCCTTCATCTTGTCCCTCCATTCAGCCCGTGTGTGATCTCAGCCGTCCATCTTACCCAACTATTATGTAGTAAGACTATACAGACGTCAAATTCATCCACATGCGGTGGTCGTGCAAAAACGTCATACAACCTCACATTGCATAGTCACAAAATATTCATAATTTCTTTTTAAAATGAATGGTTTATCATTTTTCTCATTTACTCACTATCTTCTCATTTTCTAATGTATTATTCTTTAAACGACAATAGATGTAGACGAATAGTCATCGAAGATAGAGAAATGGCGGAATCGATGTTTGCTTTGATATTTCATTGTTGTAAATTTTATTTTCAAAACTCTAAAACGTTTATGTTTATATTTTTCACACTTATGAGTAAATACAAATCAACAAAAAATTGTATTATATGTCATCAATAATTAGGAGAAAGTGCGCTCAACGCCACAACATTAATAATAGTCCCCCCCCCCCGGGAAACGAATGACATTGATACTAGTTAATTGCATAATTCAAGTCAAATAAATTTGACATTATTCTAAATGTTTATGTTTATATTTTTCGCACTTATGAGTTATGACTAAATACAAATTCAACAAAATTATGTATTATATTTCATCAATAATTAGGAGAAAGTGCGCTCAACGCCACAGCATTAATACAAATTTTTTTTCCCGAAACGAGTGACATTAATACTAGTTAATTGCATAATTCAAGTCAAATTAATTTGACATTATTCATAATACTATATCTTATCTTGTAAAGAATATTTAGTTGTCAAGCCAATTCCTTAATCAAAGAAAAAGTTATAGATAAATTAAACTAAGCAAAATGGATTCTCATCCAGACACGTGTGCCACTTAATCAGACATCCAACTTTTGTGGACAATTATTATAATTATTGATTTAAATCATGTCGTATCACCTACTTACTAGCCACAAAAATAAAAGAGAAAGAAAAAAAAAACCCTTTCAACTACGGAGTATTATACTAGTTAGTTATTGTTTAAAAGCGTACTTATTTAGATTAGACGGCAAAATAATTTCTGTACACTTTTCAACCACATTCTTATATTATTATTTAGTTTACACATAATCGACCTAAATCTAAAGTTACGTTCACTATTAGTAGTACTCCCTCTGTCCCTAATTGAGTGTTCATTTTCAAGAAATCTTTGTCCCAAAATGAGTGTCTTTTTTAACATAAGTTTGTCCCTAAATATTTTTTTTTGAAATTTTTTTCACCGGTTTCTTTATACGTGTAAAACTAAATGTTTTGAAAGGAAATTACAAGATTATATATGAATCTTTGCTACCAAATTGTACAAAAAGTTGAGATTTTCAGTGTCCCTTAAAATGAAATTTGGACACTCATTTAGGGATAGAGGTAGTAGTATTTTCATTTTTTATATTGGCTCCCATTTTCCAAGCTGACCCATTACTATTTTAATTTCGTTGTACTGACAGTAATGTAAAACACAAGCGGAGACAGGGCGCAAGATATGACATTTTATCTTTCTTATTAATATTTCCCCAACGTTTAATTAAAAAAAAATAATACTGTACTATATTAAATGTGAAAAACTTGTTTTACACTAGCTTTATTGTAAAACTTGTTTTTCATCTCTTATAGAAATTTGTTTTATTAATGAAAAACTAATTTTACACTAAAATTAGTGTAAACAAGTTTTTATAAGACTGAATCATATTAAAGTTATGCTCTCCTTTAATTTAAATTCATAAATTAAATTATAATTTTACATTCAAAACCCATTTACATTTTTTACTCTGTCACTTAAGTAAAATATGATGGGTCGTGGTATATGTGGTCTGCATGGTTGGAAAATAATAAAGTTAAAAAAAATGGCTACAAAATATGTCTACAAAATGAGGTGTCATTGTTGATGTTTTCAATTGGAGTGTGCCGGGTCCACTATCAATATGGCCAATGACATATCGCCACCACTTTTTGTATCTTTTATTTTGTAAACTTCTTTTGTAAGCCTAGCATTGCTCGTGCACGTTCAACAACCCCCCCCCCCTTTTCGTCTCTCACATGTTATTTATGATTAACATTATTTAAAAATATATATTTTTTGTCTCAAAATATTCAAAATATTGTAAATTTTTTTTTGATAAAATTAAATTGAATTTTTTTGTGAATATTTATTTGAAACAGAGGTAGTAATTAATATCTTTACTTCAATATTAATATCTTTTTTATTTGGGCTAATTGTAATTTGGTAACCTGTTTTTTGTATCACTTTTATAATTTGGTTACATGTTTGTAAATGTTGCAACCTGTTACCTGTGTTTGTTATTTTAATGCAAATTGATACAAAAACTAATGAAATTGTTAGTTTTTCTTACTGGAAAACAGTTATGTGCATATCACACGATCTTTTAAGGTAAAATTATCATTTCTCAAGTGTAAGTGTTAATGGCTAGAAGGGTTGAAGGGAATTGCTCCTTTTGGAAGGAGAAAAGTGAGGGATTTGGTATTTATCGTGTAAGAGTTAATTTCACCAGTAATGGAGGAATGGTGAAGTTGTGGCCGTTTAATGAAAAAGGTGACGATGGACCTGCCCTTATTTACAAATAGCACACACGTGCCTTGCACCCTTTGCGCTCACAATGACAATTATACGCTTAAAAAAGTCATGAGATATGCGTATAACTGTTTTCCCATTAAAAAAACTAACATTTCGTTTGTTTTTATATCAATTTGCAACAAAATAACAAACACAAAAATTAAGTTGTAACATTTATAAACACGAGAACGAAATTGCAAAAATAATACAAATACAGATAATCAAATTGCAATTTACTACCTTTTTTTTTTCTAGTCAAGGTATTTGTTTTGGGACTATATGACCTGACACATTAACTATAATGAGGATGTAAATAAATTTGTACAGTACTAATTAACGTTCTAGTTGGGGCCCACCGAGGTGATTAAGATATGTCCCCAGTAGTGTGGCATGTCACGTTGTTATTGCTCAACAAAAGTTTTGTGCTTTTGTTAGTTTAATCATGCTCAACATTATTAATCTCTCTAGATATGGTAGTAAATTAATTAATTGTTAATGTTATCATCTTAGCTGTCCGACAGAAAAAGATGTTTGGCTTAAATATTAAGGAAAAGAAAGATAAAAGGTAGTTAGGGCTTATTCTTTGTTAAAACATATTTTCAGTTTCTAATTGCAGAAATTGGGGTTTGAAAGACAAAGCTACTACACCTTAACTTAAACCTTGGGTAAACTTAAATTGTTATCATTATTGCAAAAAAGAATGCTACACGGAACCCTACTCCGCCAATTTAAAAAAGATGTGACATGATATTGGTAATAAATCATCTCACATCCAACGTCCCGTGATGTTGCTCCGCGTTACCCGATTAATAAGTCCATGTTGTAAGCTTTGGCAAAGCCCGCTTACACGTGAGGGGGCGTGTTAGAGACATTATCCCACATCGGGAATTAATTTGCATGCATTGACTATATAAAAATTCTGGGCTACTCATTTCATTCTCAATTGGTTTTGGGATGAAACCTCAAACGTTACCAAACATTAAATAAAAGAACATAAGGACATGAAATAAGTAATTAATGTATTATTAATGTGAATAAATAAGAGAAAAGTAATTAAAATGATTTATATTTTGAGGGAGTATAAAAATACCAATACTACTAAGTGGAATGGAAAATGATTTGGAGTATAATGTAACATATTTTAGTCAATGACGTGGGTAATCAATATTGACCAAGTAAAAAAGATGATGTATGGGATGAGGTGGGGGAAAGAGTCAAGACCAAAAGTCAAGTCTATATTTTCTTTAAAACTAATTGGTGATAAGGGGAGTAACTCCTTAAAATAAGAAAGGCCCGAGTGTTAGCATGGGCTGGACTGGGCCGACAATGGACTATGTTGGAGGTTCCACCTTAAAACCAATTGGTGATAAGGGGAGTAACTCCTCAAGTCTATATACCGGTCCATGTTTCTCTCTTTAAAAGATGTGGGATAATTATCTCTTACACTACAAAGAACAAAGAAGACCAAAAAGTTAACCCCATTGAAGCAATTATGGGCCAAAGAATGGAAATACGAGGGTTGGACTTGAAGATAAGCTCAAAAATAGTGGGGATTATATTGTTATCCTATTTGTTTTTCTAACAAGCCATGCCCAGGTGTCTCTAATTACATGGTCACTAGGTTTATGTTCATACTGGCCAACCATGACTTGTTCATGTGATATTGCTTGTTTCACCCACTTTTCATATTTTCTTACGTATTATGTTTCTTTTATAATGGTCTCACTAATCCATGATTTGCTGGAAAAAAAAAAAGATTGAGGAAAAAGTCAATATTTTATTGCGATTGTATATAATTTTAAGACGGAAGGAGTAACATTTTCTTTAAATTCTAACTGAATTTCGAACCTTTATATCATGAATTATAAAGATAATTGTTTATGATTAAGATTTTTATTTGTAAAGGGGCTAGTACTAGTAGTAGTGGTGGTACAATGTTTGATAATGGTGGATGAAAAGGAAAATAAACTAAGTAGCATTAAATGGGCCTAAAAAAGCAAATTAGAAAAAAGAATAAATAGGCCCATTTAATTGGGAAATGAAAGTTTTAAATGCCTGGTTACTCATTAGACTAGGACAGGCACTTGGACTGGACCACATAGAAATAGTGAACCCCCTTTCCTTGTAAAAAGGACCACGGCATCTTTTACTCGCAACACCACACCTCCGCGACATGCCGACATGACATCCCTCCCCTTCTCCCCCAAACCCCACCACCACCATCACACTTCACACATTTTATACCTATCCGTCGCCTAATTAATATCGCATTTTATCTACTATTTCATCTGTTTCAAAATATTTACCGCTTTACACATTTTTACACATATTAAGTAATATAATGAATGCATGTTAAAAAACTCAATTGCCTTTAAAATAATTCAATTTTTTAGGTGAGTAAATGCTTGTATAAGAGATGATGCACAATCATTAATGAGAGTATTATTGAGACAAAAGAGTAGAAATTTCAGTAGTAAAGCGAAAAATGTTTTGAAACAAATTTTTATTTTCAAAGCGACAGAGACATAAAATAAGTGTCATTTCTTTTATTGAGCAATAAATGTCACATTATTAAAACAAGGATATGACCTTAGTTCAATTTTATCATTCTGCAAGTACAAACAAATAAAACAATTTTTTTTTTATCGACAAACCAAAGAGTGCACGATATTTTCTGTTTTTTTTTTTTTGGTTACACTTAAATTGTTTATATTGACAAAGCAAAGAGTGCACAAGATTTTGCTAGTAATATTGGGCTAGCTGTTTGACAATATGCATTCCACCACAATGGTTATAGATAAGCCCTATTTTAAAATAAAATCTCATCCTAATTAAGTTTATCCATTCCTTACGGAATGCGATTCCAACACGAAATTAAGCCAATAAATTAAATAGTAATAATCACGTTCTAAGTTGTTACATTATGATCATTAAGTTGCTAATACCAATACGCCAACTATCCCTTTTAACTTCAAACAAGACCCGTGAAAGAAAGCTTAATCCACATGGGTTTGACCTAGCTTCAAAACATTTGATAATTTATTTACATCCCTATTATAAACATTTCATTTTATTGGTATTATTTGTACGATGATAATTGTAAATACAAGGGACCATAGAATCCAATATAAACAATTGGGGTGTGAAATGAATGTCCAAAATTTTCAGTTTTTTGTTCTAAAATAAATGTCAATTTTTTTTCGAGAAATTACTGGATTCTCCTTCAACATGAAACAAGTTTTAATTCACACTTAAGCTCACTATGCAATATGGTGAGATTATTAAGGGTTTTTATGTACTCATGTCATGTTACTGAAAATGCTTATGTTTAACTTTTTAACAAATGTTCATTTCGGGCATTTAGGGACGGAGGGAGGGAGTATGATGTTTGATTATCTCTCTCTCTCTCTCTATATATATATATATATATATATATATATATATGAGACTTGAGGAAAATATGAAACACATGCTATGTGTTAGGTTATATGTACATCAATGAAAGGAGACTTGTATTGATGACTATATTCACAGTATAATAAGTGTGGATGCAAGCAATTTTCTTGATTTTGGACTTGTGCCAAACAGGCCATGCATACCTAGCTTATGACCACAAGTACCACACAGTTTTGGAAAGCCAGCCTAGGTTATTCAAATTAGGGGCGGTCATGTAAGTCGAGCCATTTTTTATTTGCCTTTCAATTTTTTTTTCCCGGCTATTTTTTTTTTTTTTTTTTTACAGCAAAAGTAACATTTTTTGTAAAAAAATGTAACACTTTTTTCTCATATGTAACATTTTTTTTCTTTCAAAAATGTACCACAATTTTGATGAAATAGATTAAAGATAACATAAGATTGACAAAAATTAATGTTACATTTTATAATAAATGAATGTAACTTTTTTTTTCTTCAATTGTAACACTTTTCTAGGGTTTTACATTCAATTGAAATACAAAACCGCTTATATACATGACTTTTCACTCTTTTTTTAAAGAAAAAAGTACTAACATTTACTCTATAAAACTGTTACATTCATCTATATATTATATTACAATCATATATGCATTATGTTACACTTCAATTATTACTTTTTCTAACCACAAAAACTATTTATATTATTTTACGAAACTACTGTTACATCTTATAATAAAGTGCTACTTTCTTAAGACCAAACTGTTACTTTCTTCATAAAAATGTGTTACATTTTTTGACGACGAGCAGCTCACTTTTTTGTGTGTTAAAAAGTATGTTTTTTTTTTAAAAAAAATGAAACCATATCATGACCTATCTAGTTTTATTCGTCTCGTCGAGACGAACACAACGGTATTTTTAGAATTTTTTTTTCAGACTTATAAATCTCAAGGTATAGCATTTTAAAGCTATTGGGAGTTTTTTTTATTTTTTTTTTAACAAAACACGTGGCGCGCTGTGGGCGAGGCGGGTTCTGGGCTGCAGGGCGGGTGCTGGCCGGGTTTACCCGTGGACGGTCCGTCGCACATGGTGCGGCCGTCTCACGGGAGAATTTGTCTTCAAATTATTCCAAAATCAAATTTCTATTATGGTTAATTTCAAAAAAATATTCTAATTTTATTTTAAGAGAAGATACAATTTTTAAACATTTTAAAGGATTTATCAACAAGTATACAAGTCACTCCCTCTGTTCCAAAATGAATGCCCAAAAAAAATATTTACATTTGAAGCAATTTTTTCTTTAAACATTCATTTATTTTGAGAGAGAGAGACTGAGGCAGTTTATTTTTAGACTATACACATAGACATAGACTATAGGGTATCAGATTTGTTGATATTATATGAGATGGAGGGAGTATAAGAGAGGAGTTTTTGTAATCGAACAAGATTAATGGGCCTAGCCCAATCACATTTTGAAGTCAGTTTAAAGAAAAAGAATGAGAAACTCCCTCAAATTGAAAGAAGACACATTAACATAACTGTCAATGGAAGATGACTACTTTCCTTGGCAGGTAACAAGAGAGAGATTCATAAGGAAGTAATGGTAAAAATTTTAAAATGAAATTCAAACACGGAAAATTAGAAATACACTTGAGCATCTAAAACATTCACTGTACAAGAAATGTTGCTTCATGTGGCGGATCCAGTCAGGAATTAAAAATAAAAAGCGGCGTCGACCATGAATCGTTCAAATGGGAGTTGACGCTGGTTCCTATTGCCAAATACTCTCTCTGCCCTGCCCCAACCCAAAATCATCTTTTCATTTCCCATTTTTTATTGTCTCAAAATATTCTTTCCATTTCTACAGTTTAAGCTTAAAATTGCGTAAACAAAACATGACTTCGTATCCTTAAAAAGTTTGAATAGTTGAGTGAGAAGATTATTTTGGGACGGAGAGAGTAGGGACATTAACAAGTTAATGCAAATGATTACCTTTTCCATCCTTGGATCCACAAATATGGCTCAGAGGCTCCCCAACCCAAACTTGATCTCATCAACAGTGTAAAAGATGTCATATGCTGCCTCCCATTCTATTAAACTAGACTACGTCAACAGCCATGGAAGAAAATTTTCAAATTTATTACACACTTCAATAAATCCTTCATTATAACTACGCAACATTCAACCTTTTCACAACCTAAAATTACAAAACTGGCTTCATTCAACAAACAAACCCTTATTCTTATAAGCAATAACGAGTACGTCAAAAGCCATGCAAGTTCAAATGCTACCAACTGGAACTGGCAAATGAGTATAGAATGCCCTACATCTCTGTGTTATACGGACTAAAAATTTATGTACAAATTGCAACTATAGAATGCCCCCTACATCTTTAACTTTCAAAAAAGCTTTTCGACATCAAGAAACGAAAACAGGATTTTTATACAACATTGAAAAACTTTTGACAGAGGAGCCATACATTGACAATGGCCCAGTGTCAACCAAAGCTCACTGGCTGACTGGACTCAACCCCAAACGATTTCGCTGTGGGGATAAATGATTGCCCTCTATTCACGGATTAATTTCCAATCATTTATTGTCAACTACTAGTATATTTTAAACCAAAATGTTGTAAAACTGTTTTTTCTACCAGATTGTAAGAAACATCAACCCTTCAGGGAGATCAAATACTTACCCTTATGCTATCTAACTGCCGTTTTCAATAGAGCAAGGATCTCAACATCGTCAAGAGATGATTCCTTCAAAAGCTGCACTGGGGTTTTATTTTCAACGTCTGTTGCCAGTGGGTCCGCTCCCCTGCAATTACAAGGACATTATAAATTACCTTCATTTACTCAAAACACTCCTACTCTTTATTTTCAGAGATCAAACTCAAAGTGCTCCGCTTCAAAAAAGTCTAGTTTCCAAGTTTCCATGTTCATCTTAGTTGCATTAAAATTCAAATTAGTAAAAGTTCATTTTAATCGATATAAAGTTTTTTACTTTTACATGTTGTGGGGAAGAGAGGGGGGGGGGGAGGGTGTTTTTATCAAAAGGAGTAAGAATAAAGTTCAGGTGGGGGGCAATAGGTATTAAATTAGAAGATTTTCACAATACAAATGTATGTTTACGAGAAATAGTAGCCATGAAATGAGAGAAAGAAAAACCTTGAAAGAAGCAGTTTGGCGATTCCAATCCTTCCTCTGATAATGCTGTGATGTAGTGGTGTCTGACCCCTTGAATCAGAGGCATTTATGTTTGCACCATGCTGTAGGAGTAACTCCACCATACCAATATCAGCGGTTTGGCAGGCCAGGTGAAGCAGTGAACATCCATCAAGAAGTTCATCTACTAACTGATCATCACTCTCGCTTATTGAGCTCAGGGATCTCGATCCCCTCTCTGAAGAAATCCCTGCTAGGGAATCAAAATCGTGATCAATGTCTGACTGGTCTTGCAAGTGCATTATGTTGGCCAATGACAGAGAAGAACTAGGTGATGCCTGTCCATGGACAGCATTAACATCTGCTTCACAGGTGATGATAAGACGGTAAACTGCTTTCTTATCATTCAGACGAACACTTTCCCACAGTTGTTGTGCAACCGAAAGAATATGCTGATTGTCCTTCCTTTTCTGAATAAAACGCTTTTCTGCATACTGCATATAAAAGGACACTTTAAGCTTCCAAGTATCGAAACTTACACGAGTTTTTGAACAAAGAAAAAACATACAGTAAGCATACAGTTTTATTAGTTTGACAAAAGCATTATCGACATGTTAATTTCTTTCATGCATAAGGTTTCCAGAGTAACCTACAAACGCCCAAAACCTCCATATATTGACGATTGAAGAGCCATTGACCTAATGTGTTTGACAGGAGAGAAGATACAAACTGCACGGTCATGAAGGACTATTTCATGGTCATGGTAAGAGCTGACCTCACAACAGTCTTAGCACTGGTCCCATCTTGAACTCAGTCTATAAATAAATTGAATTACAGTAACTCGAAAGCGCAATGTCAGAAAGGAAATTCTGTCATACAATGGTACTTGGCACATTCTAGAAGTCTACTACAAAGGCATGCGATTAGAGTAACTCTGAAAGCTTATAAGCCATGATATGTTTTCTTTAATATGCCGGTACGTATAACAAGATAATATATGGCAGCCTTGGTATGAAAGTCTTGGTATGAAAGTCTACGATGGTGCAGGTTAGGTGAGGTGTATTGCATGCATTCATGTAGAAGGGCCTGCAAGTAAGATTTCAATCATGAATGATTTCTTAGGCATTATTTATTGGATCACTGGAAACTAGAGCAGGTATGAAAATGCTGAAGGATCCTTGAAGTTTGCATCAAAGAATCTAGTTCGCTGTTCATCAGCAAGTTACGAACTTCACAAGAGTATCCCAACACTGCCTGTAAATATGTAGCTGCATTAAGAGACTCTAGAGTAACTCTAAATCAGATTTTTACTCCAAATTTTTCACGAACTGTAATGAAAGTTAAGTGTAGGAAAGTGCATGAATGCAGGGGAGTTGAACGCATTTCCGATACAATCTAAAGTGCTCGCATGTACCCATTTGGCAAAGACGTCAAATGGTTTCAAGGCAGAGTTTGCAGGCATGAAGCATCTGGATGTCCTCAGTCCCAAGAGCTCGACTTTAACAGCAGCATTATGCCCAGCGCCAAAAAAATTACTCCCTCCGTCCCGAAAGATGTTTCCAACTTCCAACATATTTTGTTGTTTGTTTGAATGAACTTTGAGCAATAATTATAGGTAAACTGATATTCCTAATGAAAATCTATTTTTTTAATGGGTTAATTGCAATTTAGACCCTGAAGTACCATACCACCCTTCCAAGCGAACCCCGATTTTTTTTTTCAAATCAGGTCTTGATGATTTAAAAATTCGCCAAATAAGGCCTTTTTGACGGATTTCGTTAGAAACTCAGTTAAAAAGCATGTGCCAAGCACGTGACTAACGGAATTGGGTAGTTTGAAGGGGTTATAAATGACATCTTCAAAAAACAAGGGATTGAAAAAAAACCAAAAAGCTAGTATACACCTTCTTCCTCCTCCGTCACACACACACACACACACGCAGACACACATACACTCTCTCTCTCCTCTCTCTCTCTAACTCACTCAGACAAACCACACACACACACACACACACACACACACACACTTCTCTCTTGACCATCTCCATCCAATAGAGGGAAGAGGGGAAGGGATGGTTTCAATGGAGAAGAAGGGAGCCGCCGGAGCACGCGCCGGAAAACGAAGAAGAAGATGAATTGAGAAATTCCGACAGCAAATCAAGCCATTTTCCTTCTGGAAATTTCAAAAAGTGAACGAAATCCATAGATCTGTAATATTTTAGGAAGAATCCAACCAGAAAATGGCGAGAAAAGAGATTTAGAGGGCTCGCCGGAATCTGGAAACTTTGAAGAAATCGCTGGAAAAACGTGAAAACGAGTGAAAGGGAGCAACCAAGACGAAAACCCAAACAGATCTGGTGGAAAACACAAGGTTTATGTTTAAAATCGTGTAAAGAAGCAAGATTCATGGAATAATTTGACTTTAAATAGCAAGAAATCGAAAATCTCAAACTTACCGGAATAAGGGAAGTCGCCGGAATCTGGAAAAAGAACCCGCCGGAATCTAGAAAAACAACCCGCCGGAATTTTGAAAGAGATGAACAGGGGAATAGGTCATTTTTTAATTTTTTGGAAAAAGAAAAATGGGACACCAAGGGTAAATAAACTCGAATAATTTTATCTCTTTTTTTATTAAAAAAACTTTATATTGTGCAATTTTATTTTAACCCTTTAAATACACTATCATTTTCAAGTTAACTAAAAATATATAAACTAATTCATTCATTAAAATTGGTAAAAATAAAATAAAATTAAATGGAAAAATAGTAAATTAAAAAAAAAACTATTTATCCAATTTCTTTAGTTTTTCTTGTTGCACAAAATTGGTGAACTAAAAAAAATATTTATTGAATTTCTTTATTTAGAAAAAATGTTAAATTTTTTAAGATAATGAACTTATTTTTCTTTTAAAATTTATTATTTTTGAAAAATAATTTATTTGAGCTTTTTTGTCTAGCTCTCACCTCAGTTTTAAAATATGTCCTTTGACCCCCTTTAAAGAGATATCAACTTCAAACTACCCAATTCCGTTAGTCACGTGCTTGGCACATGCTTTTTAACTGAGTTTCTAACGAAATCCGTCAAAAAGGCCTTAGTTGGCGAATTTTTAAATCATCAAGACCCGATTTGACAAAAAAAACATACTCCCTCCGTTTCATTTAAGTTGCAACATGGGTTGTGAAGCATAGAAATTAAGAAAGGAGAATAATGAGTGGTTGAGAGGAAGAGAGAGAATGAGTGGAGAATAATGAGTGGTTGGGAGGAAAAGAGAGAATGAGTGGAGGATTATAAAAGTAATAAAAACTTTCCTTATTTGGTAATGTTGCAACTTAAGTGAAATGCCAAAAACGGCAAAATGTTGCAACTTAAATGAAACGGAGGGAGTATCGGGGTTCGCTTGGAAGGGTGGTATGGTACTTCAGGGTCTAAATTGCAATTAACCCTTTTTTTAATTGATACATCATGATAAATACTATCAACAACAATTTTTTGATTTTCATTAGGGTGATTAAATAAACATATACTCCCTCCGCCCCAGAGTATATGTCCACCCTCCCATTCACACGGAGATTAAGAAATGGTGGAAGTGATGCAAGTGTTGTGAGTATAAAAGTAAAGTAGGAGAGAGAATGAGTGGGAGGGAATAGTAAGTTGATTGGTCTTGTGAGTATAAAAGTAAAGTAGGAGAGAGAATGAGTGGGAGGAATAGTAAAGAGTCTTTGCCATTTTTTAAAGTGGACATATACTCTGGGACGGACAAAAAAGGAAAGGTGGACATATACTCTGGGACGGAGGGAGTAATTATTTCTCAATGTTCATTAAAGAAAATGGGGAATCCCATCGCACAAAGCTTCCCCACGCAGCGAGGGTCCGGGGAAGGGTCCCACCATAAGGGTGAAATGTAGGCAAAACTTACTCTGTATAAATGCAAGAGGCTGCTTCAGAGACTCGAATCCGTGACCTTAAGGTAACATGACAAGACCTCAACCAGTGCGCCAAGGCCCCCCTTCCAAACAACAAAAAAAGCGGGAACGTCTTTCCAGGACGAGTGCGTACTACTTTGCGACAAATTACTAAACATTGCGGCAGAGAAAAGGTCCGCACATGTAAACTTAATCCTGCAAGTAAGAGGTTCAGTATGCACTTTAAAACCATGCCATCTAGGTTACACTGAAGCATCCTGGGGCAGCAGTGCGGAATCTTGGACAATGGGCGAAAGCCCAATCCCTTGCAATTTGCTCTAAGGTAAGGATCACTCATTCATGTATCACACATTCACACCAGGATTACTCACATCTCTCATGGAAGATGCATATAAATCACTGGTAATAGAATGGGCTGAAAAGACACGACAATTAACCAAATCAGCATCAGTTATCCGTTTTCATTAATAGATATTGCCATCTCATGTTGATACAAAAAGGCTTATTCAAGAAAAGTGTTGCTCTAGTGCTGAACATTGAATCTCAAGCATTCCCATTGTACTATGAACTGGTATAACAATCTACACAATAAGAGTCTTTCGCTTGAGGATTTCTCTTGGCTTTTATACTTTTTTGTAATGATTGCAGAAAAAGTACAAAAAGTGAAAGAAAATGATGGTGGAACCAATGTGAGAAAATGTTCAAAATCCAAAAGAAATTCCCGAGCCCTTGACGCAAAACATGGCACGAGTTCAAGATCTTCTTTGTCTTCAGTAGTACAATGATTTTATGATGTAATAAAAGTATGGCTGTCTTTGAAGAACAGAAAGTTCAAAAGGCCATAAAATTATGTAAAATACGAATTAAGATATTCTCATCATTGAGGGGGGGGGGGGGGGGGGATAACAATGTGGAAAGCAGAAATACTTGAAATACCTTTGCATGAATGAACTTCTCCTTTAGTGATATATGGTCATCATGACTTGGCTTTCTGAAAAACTGTTTGGACTTATCAGACTCATGAATCCTACAGTAAAGGTAATAATATCAAGAAGGAATCAGAATACATTGAGAAATACCAAAGTTAACCCATATATTACTCCCTGCATCCTAAGCACCCCCCTACATAGAAAGGGAATTAAGAAAGCTGACCTTTAGGGCCAATTTCATAGCACAGATACTTGAATTTCCTATTTATTAGTTTACTTTTGCAAGTGCATATTTGAACACCAGTAAAAAAAATGCAGAGACATATGCATGTGCTTTTTTCATAGTGCTTTCCAATTTAATTATAATTGTAAAAAAGGCACACACACACAAATATATACTCCCTCCGTCTCATAACAATGTGCACAAACTTCCCTTTTAAGTGTCCCATTGAAAAGTCATACACTTTCCTTAAATGGACATTTTATATATTTATTTATTCAATGGGACCCACTTGTCATACTCACAAACAACTATCCAGTACTATTCCCTACCCCACTTTCTCTCTCCTACTTTACTTTTCACTCACAACAACTACCCATTACTATTCTCTCCTTAATTCACATGCACACCTCATTTATGCACATTTTTATGGGAGGAGTATATATTTTAATTGTAATTGTCAATTATTATGATTATGAAAATAGTGAGTAAATACCACCGAATTTATAGATTATTGTTGAGAAGGAGCTAATATAGCTTAACCTGAGGTGTTGAGTTAGAGCCTGGGAAATGCTCACTACGAGAACAAAATTTAAATTTTATTTGAAATAAAGGAGTATTTTGGCAAATTGAAAAGTTGTGACAAGGCTTCACAATTTTAAGCCCTCCGCCTTTATATACTATTGATATTATGATAGCAGATGTGAAATTAGTAACTTAATACGAAAGTGACTCTCAAGTTGGGAATATATATTTTTTAATAAAAGACACCCAATTTGTGGATGGACTACAAAATATCAAGTCTACCCCCCACCCACCCGAAGAAATAATTACCTCAATGGAATTTCATCCGCCTGAAAAGTTCTTCTTGCATTCAACAGTTTCTCCCAGATTGTGTTAACAAATACATTGCCAAGTGCCTGAAACAACGTAATGACAGAAGGTTCCCATACTTTAACATCGAGTGCCAAGGATCTCACCTGCATTGGCAATCAATATATGATCTTTACAGCTGAGCAAGCAGGCTTGTACTGGCAACAGTATATTGAGATTGGCACATAATGCCTTCTGATCGATAGAAACAAATAGCAAATTATTGGGAAGCTAAAATCAAAAGATGCACATAACTTAGTGTCAAAAGAGAATGTCTAAGATTGATTTTATGACATTGGCAAAAGTAATGGATTATTTTTTTCGTCGGATGCCCACTTTTTTAAACATTTCCGGTTGTTTTGGTAGATGGAGCGGGCATTGTCAACAGCCAACCAAAAAAAGGGAGGTCTAT
The DNA here is from genome assembly GCA_026119855.1 of Campanula takesimana. Classification (NCBI taxonomy): domain Eukaryota; kingdom Viridiplantae; phylum Streptophyta; class Magnoliopsida; order Asterales; family Campanulaceae; genus Campanula; species Campanula takesimana. Next base: position 606,047 of record JAOWBW010000581.1, read on the forward strand.
CTTACTGTCTCAGATCTGAAAAAAAGGCATACACATTCCCATTATGAGACAAGAGGCTGTCAAACTAGACCTACTTCCCGTATTTCCATGTAAGTTAAATATCAGTGGGTTCAATGTAAGTTACTGATTCTATGATACGGTCAAACTAGAGAGTTCAACATAAATTACCAAGTCCAGGAGATGGTCAAACTAGACCTACTTCCCGTATTTCCATAATAGGAACACAACAATACTAAGAGCCTCCCTGTAACAAATCTCATTAATAAAATTTAATAACACCAACAAAGGAATTCTGAGTTTGATAAATTTAAGCCCCAGTCCCCACACCTTGTTTGTAAGTTGGAGATCCCACTCCCATGCTTAGAACTCGCTTTCAATTTGAAAGGTGAAGCAAAAACATAAATATGAAAATATGTCAAGATAAGAAGCTAGGGCTGAGTGGCGCAAATTAACATAACTAACCTTGGATATATGTACACCGAGATTACGGTGAACACCAGAACACTCGATGCATATAAGAACACCGAGGTTCAAGGAGGCCCAGTCTGGTTCAAGTGCACCACAATCAGCACATTTATCATTCCCAGGTAATCTTTTCAATGCAACAACCGGTTTCTCACTTTTCGGATGGTAATGTAGCTGTTGTGAACTTCTAGATGTACGTATCTTATTTCTTGACATGAAGTCCTTCTCGCAGTTGTATTCTTCAAATGCCCTTGGATCATACTCAGGGGGACTTCCCGTAGAACCATGGTCACTTGGAGGACTGCCAGAGAGATGCTGCCATAGAATTGGATTATCTTAAGTTGGATAAATATTCTCACCCATCCCAAAACGACAAGTCACATTTTGGCTTAATTAATTTGACCATGTTTGGATTGATATTTAAGATATTTTTACTGATAGTAGAGAATGAAAATAAACCACACTAAAAGTAATAAGAATCGAGTACTTTCTACTTTATGGAAGAGAAGAAAAAGAAGTTAGATTCATGTCAATATTTCGTCTGGAATTTTAAAAAAAATGTAACCTTCAAAAGTCAAATGTGACCCTTTTTGTGCTTCAAAATGAACACTCTCAACACTTACCCTCTCAGGTGTCTGGGAGCTCAATAACGAAGTTATTACTCCTGTTATTTTTTCAATCCAGTCCATCTGATCTACTGCATTCTCTGCCTAGCATAACAAAAAAAAAAAAAAATCTTACAAAGAGGACTAAAAGTGAAAGCCAACCAAAAATCTGGAATAAATATTGAGCTCAAAATAAGCAGCCGTAGCTGTTTCAAACAAAAGAGATACTTCCATAAAATTCTTCCTTTTTTTTTTTTTTTTTACCTGCAATGTGTATATTTTTGTAGGTGAGATGATCCTGAAGCAAAATCTTAAATCTGACTGATCTGCATCAGGCTTTATTGTTGATGTAAGCAAGTTCACGGTGTGACGTGCAACAGATTTTTCATCATGTACACCACCATGATAATGAGAAGACAACCAGCGACTAAGAAGTCCAGAACCAGGTTCAGAGGGAGTGTTTTTATGCACTGAATGTTGAATCCCGGATCCCTGGGCAAGAAAAGCCAATAAAGGTACTGATAGGTAATAAAAGATAAGAAAGTGGATTAAAGGCAACCCTATGTCCTAGCATGACTTACAGATGGCCTGTTCCATAATTTACGATAGTAGTAGAGCATCCCTCGGCTATCAAGAATAAAAAATCTCCTTTTCCAGTCTCCCCTCAAGTTAGAGGAGCGCTTCGAGAGATATCCTTGTTTGATGGTTTGAACCTAAACTATTGAAGTCTTAGTTTTAGGATCAGAATTATGACAGACCGGAACAGAACAAACATGAAGAGTACCTTCCCCTCAGTCGCAGACTGCATTACCGCCTCTATCACTTTATGAGAACTTCTAGGGAAAGGTTGAACTGAATCTCCATTCACAGTACCTTGAAACGATTTAAAAGAACGCATTTCCTGATCAACCTGGTTTTTGTATTCTTGCATCCTTTCATTTAGTGTTGCCTGTTCATAGCAGTAACTTTCTCTTGACTGCTGTGCATAAGTCAATACCTGTGGCAGGAATAGATCGGAACTCATTTCTTGCCAGTTCAAGAGGATGAGAGTTCATTAAGGGGAATATATATAATACATGAACGTGCAACGAGTCATCCATAAAAATAAACCTTACGCATGCACTGATTATATGCATATGTACGTATCTGCTAGACACAAGTATGCATTTACACACACACGTGTGTGTGTGTGCCTGCGCATATTGTAAATATACGTGCATAAATACAAAGCCTACTTCCTTCCATTTTTATCACAGTAATATATTCACAGTGAAGGGTTTGGTTACAGAAAATAATTTATAGTTAAGCTGAAATAAAGGAAGGATTAATTAAGGGGTGAATGGGGGGAACAGAGGAGAGGCAAAAATGAGTTCAAAAGACACATATTATAATCACATTACCCACAGAGTTGGTCCTTAGTACAAAGATGTTTTCAGCACACCAAGATACTTCAATCAAATGAGGAGTGAAGTTGGTCATAACTAAAATGATATTTTCAGTACACCAAGATATTAAAATCAATTGTGGAGTGTAAAGTTGAGGACATAAAAATTTGCATGCATACTGATGGTGAAATTTTAAATGGAATATCCCAAACTAGAATAGTGGACGCTTCAATTGAAATTGAGGAAGTACACTTTATGTTTTCACAGTAGGCAATTAGGTCCATAATTATCAAACTGCCAAGGATCTTGGCAAAATAACTGTAAATTTGAGATTAAACTGCTAATATTAGAATGGAGTGATTTTGAAAATGCATAACTTGTACATATGTTCCTTCCCTGTAAAGTATTTAAATTAGCTGGGAGAGAAAGAGACTCGGCGTGGAGTGCAAATTAGTTCAGTCAAATTGGAGTCTTTATTGGGTACTTCCATACAAATGGCACAAACTGCATACCGGGTGCTTGGTATTTTACCCAAACAGTGACAAGAAAAAGTAGAGATTAACCCCTTCATTGAATTTATGAAGCAAAATTCTTCATTCAGTAGGCTGAGGGAAATTTGAAGATTCACCATGGTGTAAAAAGTTTCAGTAGGTCACTTTTCTTCTCAAAGCTTACAGCTGCAAGGCTTATACTAATTGGTTCCTCAAACGAATGGCATATGTACTATTTCTTGGTTTGTCCCGATGCAAATGAATGGTAGGGTAATGTAAATTGTAGCCATCATTCTTTACTCATGAATAAACATGACATTCATTAGAATCAATCTGAGAAATGTCATAATCTATCCTTCTGATGGAGAAAATACGTAATAATAAGCATGATACAACTTACAAAAACCAATCTTAAACAACCATTACTGTAAGTTGCAGATTATATGTTGGCTTTGTGAATGATATTTTATGGTTTTGCCAGTGAGTGAGGGAAAACATGCATGTCAAATAATGATGCATTTGGGTGGTGATTAGCTTTTTGTTATAATATTCCACAGTCCTCTTAGTTGCAAGCTGAGTTTCCTGTTCTTTTTTATAGCAGCTTAAAAGATTATGTGAAGCCTAAGTCATCTAAGAAATAATCATTAACCACACTATCATTATACGTCAGAAATTTAAAAAATATTTATAAAACCTGGTTAATATATGGCTCCATCTGATGCAATAGTTCGTATCCCTACATAAAAACAAAGCGTTTAGAAGCAGAAAATCTTCAATGTAACAAATGAGAAAGAGGGAACATCATCAAATCAGTTACCTGTTTGAAATAGCGAAGATGGGCCTCCATTGTCTCACCAACAGCTTCCAGAAACTCAAACCTCTTTTTTGCCTCAACGATCGAAAGAGCACCAACCTGAGTATCAAAAGGCATACCATAAATCCCAGCACTTCATTGTCTGAGATTGATGCACTTTTTTCTTTCTCCATGGCTTCTATGTCCTTATGAAATTTACGAAAGATAAAACTAAAGGTGCAAAAATGTAAGGTGCAAAAATGTTAAGTACCAGATTGAAGCGGGTTTGTTCAAATGTCGATCTGGCACTGTGAAGTTCCTGGAACAACTCTCAACATCAATTAAAAAGATAATGGTATGCGGTAGCAGACTACCAAATCAATTATTCCACGCGAACAAACATTAAGAACTAGTAAAATGTACCTACCTCCTCTAAGGCAGCAGCAATATCCATCCTGGTACTTTTTCTCAATGATAGAAACTTGTCACGAATCTGCAGCAAAAATGTGCATTACTATAAACACAAGTCAAAAGTCAAATACTCCCAGTTGTGCCGAATGCCCTTGTTATTTATGGAATTGTACGTAATCAATCTACAGAAAGTTGGATGCATCCAATTTTATTTCTCAAGATCTAATCTAAAACGAAAGCCCGCATGTCATTAAAATTCAATTCAGCACGACTAGGATGTCTGCTGCTACAAGTGCCAGCACGTTAAAAGATAATTACAGTATTTACAGGTTTGCATTCAGGTGCATGTTCTGATCCTTCTCATGTAGAGTATCGGAACAACAACAGATGGTAGTAGTGACATGCGCAAATTAAGACATGATCACTGACAAAGGTGATTTTAGTAGGGAAGCTGGGAGTATAATAACATCCAAAATAGTTTGAACAAGTTCTCTTATTCTGATTTCTAAGTAGGATTTTTAAGAGATTCAGAAAGCAAAAATGTAAAACAAGTGGACTGTATCCCACAAGCTATCAGATCAATAAATAATATTGTAGATGATCATAAAAATATTATTCAAATCATAACATAAATTGGGCTCACCCAATCAATCAGCGCCAGGCTGATAAAATAAAATGTGGAAACATCTCATGCTAGGGACTTACCAATTGTATCTAGTATAACTTAGGAATCATAACGCATTAGGCAGGAAAAGACAAAAACGGAAAAGAAAAGACGGATATCAGAAAAGAAAAGATAAAGAAAAGAATAATAATCAGTAGTTATTACCAAAGAGGTCATTTCATCAATAGAATATACTCCCTCCGTCCCAATTGAAACTACACAAATTACCCTTTTGGGTGTCCCATTAAAAATAAAAACTACCCACATCCCAAAATGGAAAAATTATAATACTTCTTTATTCAATGGGACCCTCATTCTTCCCACTTACTATTCCCTACCCCACTTTCTCTCTCCTACCTCACTTTTCATACTCACAAGTCACAACACCACTAACATTTTTCCTTAATTCTTGTGCCCAACCCAAAATATGTAGTTTCAGTTGGGACGGAGGGAGTAGAGATCGTACAATATGCTTTAAGTCAACTGGGGAAGACAGACAATCAAATTTCATGTTTGGCATATCTTTTTCACAGCTATTGTCTTTATTCATCAAATTTTTGGCTGGAAGTAGTATGATTCACAGAAATTGAGATCCTTTGACTCCTATATTGCTTTTGAAGGTCACACTTAACACACCCTTTGCATCAAACATGCTAAAAGTATTATATTTAGTACCCTTCAGTGTCACAACTCAACAAAAGATAAAGGTTACTGTCAACTTGTTCTTTTAAAAAAAAAAAAAAAATGAGGCGTAAAGTAAAAACATCATGGACAGTGAATGCAGATTTAAGATGAGACTCTTTAAGAGGATAATCTTGAAAATGGAAGCACAAAGGGAGAAGCTTATAGGAAACAAAAATACAAATGATTTGATTCTCCATACAAAAGAGCATAAAACACCCAAATTCCAAGAAATGAAAATTATAAGCATAAAAAATTGCAACTTCATTTCAAGTTCTAGATTGATATGCACCCACCTGGTCATAAATAGCATTGGCCTTGTCAAAACGCTTCCTAGCTTCCTGCACAAAAGAAGTTCCTTACTATGCTATGCTATTTTTGATAGATAGATTGTGTGTGTGTATGTGTGTGCATTGTGATAAGCTCTTAATCATGTCACAAAATGCTAATTAGCAGACGAGGATGCTCCTATAATAACCTTTGTAGCTACAAGAGAATTTCAAATCTGTTAAATGTGAAATTATGACATTATACTTATTCATCCTCATAAACTCAAGCGCTTCTAAGAATTTTTCCTCTTCTTTTATTGGAGAATTTATTTACTATTTTTTTTTTTTTTTTTTTTTTTTTTTTTTTGGGGGGGGGGGGCGTGCTTTAGAAGGTACAACACTAGCTTTCACTTGCACAAAGTCTTTCTTTCAAATGCAAAAAGTGACTTACATTACCTTGACATCCTGCAGGTCAACATTGGAAAAATGTAGTAATCTATCGTTTAAAGTATGCTCAACCTGAGAAACATAATCGAAAATGGTGGTTAAGGATGGAGATGGAGGAATTCTTCAGTATGCGGTTAAATAGCACAATCTTACTGCATATAGAGTAAAATTGAAAAAAACCTGCGAGCGAAGAACTTCCTTGTATGTACCAATTTCCCTCAAAGCAATTGCAAATTTAGTCATCTCAGGGCCTAGGACCACAAAACAAATTTATTAACAAAAACAGCAAACATACATTCAAAGCTTTTATCATGTTGAGTAAAAGTTAATAATAAATGTGGAGTGACATCGGCTTAAAAACTGTTTTAAATCATTCATCTATTATTTTTAAAATTTATTTTAATTGACAACTATGTTTGGTTCCGTTGGACATTTGTTTTGGAATTTTCAATTGATTTCTTATCTCAGTTCCATAAGGTTTGACTTCAGATAGTGCTTCAATGGTGTTTGTTACGCTTACAAATGGTGGTGTCCGAGTTAGTATGGTTTGAAGTGTAGGGGTGATGTATCACTTCTAACAGAGTTACTTAATGACATATCCAAGGACATTTTATCATTTTCAACATAGAAATAATGACGATAATGGTAGGAGAGGGAAAATTGACTACAAAAATTTTGGACCAAAAGAATATGTCTAAAGTGGTTGGAGAAAATGAATAGAATAGTGAATGTTGAGGAACCAAACAGTGAATATTTCTTAACCTATAAACTTCCATTATATTTCAGAAACCATGAATTCTTCATACAAAGGATTGCAAATGGTTCACAAAGATCAATTATTGTCCAATTTTTTTACGTCAAAATAGATACACACACATGTGTGTGTGGTCATATAAGAAAGGATCGATTTCCCAATGAAGATGAGATGTGGGAGAATCGCCTAAGATGTCTTGGATATATGACACGGAGACTAAGTGATGCATTAGTGAGGAGACATGAAGAGTGGAGAAGTGACAAGATGGTCTGGGTAGGGGAAGTCCTAAGATAACATGGATAAGGGTGATTGAAAGTGATACGAGCCTCCTTGGAATCGAAGAAAATAAGTTTTTGGAGATGGCAAAGTGGAGGGAAAAAATCCATGTGCGTTATGGGGTTTGATTTTAATTGTATTATTTTCTTTCTCAAAATGGTGTTGTTTTCATGTTTCTCGTATTTTTTCACACTTATTTCTTTTTTTTTAAATCTTCTTAGATTTTTTTAACTTTTTTTTATTCATTGTTTTCTCATCTCTTCTTTGACTAGTCCATCCATATGATTCATGTTAGCCAGGCGCAAGTTATTTTGGGACTAATGCTTTGTTGTTGTTGTGGTGGTGGTTGTTTTATATATACATAAACACATTTCCAAAGATACATACGACAGAATGGTGGCACTTTCCTCGTGCTAAGGAAAGGCAACACAATAGGCTCACAAAGAACTTTTCACCCTCTTGTAATGGAAAATTAACTGTTTTGAAAAAGAAAAAAACAAATGCACATACCGCCAAAAGTAATAGATAGAGGATCATTATGTCCCCCTCCAAATGCTTCAAGAGAGCTTGAAAAAGCAATGTCCCTATCGTATCCTTCTCCAAGCCCATCTCTGTATCAACAGCTCAAAGAAAACAGGTTAACCATTCATGAGTAATCGTTGCTGAAGCTCATTTTAATCATAAAATAAAAATTGTTCTGCTCCGTTCCCATTCAGTTTAGGATTAAGGATTAAGGAGTACTTAAAAGTTAATTTCCGAACCACTTCACATGACTGAGCTGACTGAATCATCACAATCCATAAATGATTTGAGCTTTATAGGCATCAACAACACCTATATTAACCTGTTTAGAAGCTCTCTCTCTCTCTCACACACACACACACAGACAACTCATATGTCTTTGATGTTTATACTGCACACAACACATGTCATTAAACAATAATTTAATAACTTTGGACTAGTAATGTGTACTAGATAGAAGAATGACATCATAATCTCTTGTTTACGGAGGGACTACTGCAATCAATTAGCATATACAGTATACTCTTTGCAACATCTTTTTATTCTTAATACCCATGGCTTCACTATCCAAAACAATGGTTGAAAGTCGGGCTTCTTTCTTCATATCTGTACCAGTAAAGCATAATACATGACCACAGAAACATTAAGAAACCCTTTAAGTTACAGAAGTGTTGCAGCAAAACCCAACATTGTTATCACCAGAAAAAATCACTTCCACAATTCAAAATGCTAACTCAAGAAAAATGCATGTCCAGAAGATGATCTAGGGTCATTAACCACAATAGTGAGTTATTGATGCATGACAGCTAGAACTTCGTGTTCTCTGAAGTCAGATAATGAATGAGAACCAGAGTGTTAATAAATACTCCCTCTGTTAATAAATACTCCCTCTATCCCTAAACGAATGTCCATTTTAAAACAAATTGTCCCAAAATGAATGCCTTTTTTTTAAAAAAAAAAACTGTCCCTATATGTTTTTTTTTTTTTTTCACTTGTCTCTTTATACTTGCAAAACTAAATGTTTGGAAAGAGGATTACATGATTATATACGAATCTTTGCCACTAAACTATATGAAACGTAGAGATTTTCAGATGTCCCTTAAAATAAAATTTGGACAATCATTTAGGGACCGAGGGAGTATAATAATATTACTTATTTTAGATAATAGAGTAGGTTTTCTAAATGCAATGAATTTTCCGTTCTACTTTATTGATATATATGCTTCTAGTCAGCATGCTACAAATGTAACCTAGCAGTATAATTAAGCAAACAAGAGACAAAGCCCTGGTAGACAAAGAAATCAAAACTAATCAACTGTATGGTGAACACGAGCTCGTGTCAACATGTGACCATCTTCAGCAATTTCGCAATTAAATTTCATCCATATCCATAAATATAAAGTTTAGTATATTGAAATTGGATAAACAAGAACCCAAAAAGATCGCGCTAAAAATTCAGAACCTTTAAATGATAAGAAACCATCAAATTATTCAAACTTGAAATAAACGATATATGCATACACAAGTGTAATATTCTAATAAATGGTTTAGGAACATCCGTTTATGATAGCAACTGTCATGCCAAGGATGTAATGATGTAAGAAAGGGTAGAGAGAACAGACAAAAGACTTACGTGTACTTTCGACACCCTTTATAAAACTTAAGACTTCTCTCCCTCAATATCTCAGCACTTTCTTCCAAACATTGAACCTGCGTCACCAAAATTCATTTTTATGCACTGCAATCCTCTTTAACTATGTGGCATAGATTCGTTATTGTAGACTCGTAGAACATAAGTTTATTCAGCTGAAACAAAGGGCACGAACAAAATAATATACATGTAGACATGGTAATGCAAGTCAACCTTTTATTCTTTTTTGAGAAGGGAAGAAGCAAGTCCCCTTCTCATCTAAGGAGCTTGTGAGTGGATAACATGTCGTGGAAACTCTTATCTTTATCCCATATACAACAAATTAAAGGTGTCCGGCATTTACCCTTTCCAACTCTCATTAAACTCAAGACCGCAAATTAGCTAGCTGAGTTGGTCATATGCCAAATGCTAATAGAGCTTGATATTTTGAGTCTGGCTAGAAGCTTGAAAGTTGATGTTAGGACCCCAATCGTGTAGCATAGCCACATCCTATACTACTTAAAATCACAAATCTGCTATTTGAATTGTACTTGATTAAGATTAAAGTAATTAGTAATAAAAGATTGTGTTGTGAGTTTTTAAGTACCCTCCGGCCTAAAAAAAATGTCCGGTTATAGCTTTTGATTGAGATTTTAAAAAGTTGAGATTTAAAAAAGTTGAGATTTAAGCAATTTTAGTAGCGTAAGTACCCAACAAAAAAAATGATCTCACCATATGTGTTGTGTAAATGTAAATTAGAACTTGTTGTTTTATTATAGATGATTTGGTAACATCTCGAAAAGAAAAATCAATAGACATTCATTTTGAGGCAAATGGAGTAACTAACAACAGTGTAGGTCTACATGTTTAGCAACTTGAGCTACCAAACAAGCGCCAAATTCATTATAAACTACGAGAACGGAACAGCAACAAAATATTCAACGACCTCATACTCAGAATAGAAAATACAATCTCACGATATAATGATAAAAGAAAATGAAAAACAATATAACCTGTTGCCGAAACATAGGGGAATCATCCAATTTGGCGAAATGCATTTTGCCTTCCTGCATCTGATCCAAATCAACATCAGAATGGCAATTCAACATCAAATTAACCTAGATGATATGATGCCTCCCCTTCCTTACCCTAATTCATCAGTTTCAATCATGCAATATTCATCAACAATATATAATTCACCGTCATTGCGCCCAAACTAAATCATTTTCGAACATAATTCCATCAGGAAAACTGAAATTACATTTTACTTTTTTTGGCTAGTATAATTTTAGGGTAAGAATGGATCGTGAAAAAAAAAATGAGAATGTTTGTGCAGTATGTACAACGCGGTGGAGAGAGAGGGTTTGGGTATTTTGTGAGGCGCGAAAATGAAGGAGGAAGGAGGGAGGGAGGGCCCAAGTGGTTGAAAACGGAGAGCTAATCTCACGATCTTTCATGGCTGCCAACCCTTCTTTCTCTCTATTTTTCTTCTCCCTCCGGCAAATCTTCCCAAATTGCATTGAGCGTTCGATGGACGCAATTGCAACTGAAAATATGTGATTCTTTTCAGTTTACGATTACCCTCGTTTATAAACAAACCTTCTTTTTTTTTTTGGCGTCGGGTCGGGTGGACGCAACGGCGAGCGAATGCGAAGATATTTATTTAATTTTTTAATTGTTTTTACGACTTACTACAGTAATTACAACTTCCTCCCCAAGTAACATCATTTGATGATTTAGTACTACTTGCTCGATAAATATAAGTAACCTCATTTGATTTTTACGGACTGCACAATTTTAGACTTGACCAGTAATTAATACAGTATAGACAAATACTCCCTCCGTCCCAGCAGAAATATCATTTATTTCTCTTTTGGTCCGTCCCAGCACAAATGTCACTACCCAAAATGGCAAACTTTTAATACTTTTATATTCAACCAACCCCACTATTTAATCCCACTCATTATCTCTTTTCATTTTCCACCACTCATTTTATTCAATCAACACTACTATTTACCTCACTCATTCTCTCTCTTTATTTTCTACCACACATCTACCACCTTTTCTTAATCTCCATGTCCCAAAAGTTGGTGACACTTCTGCTGGGACGGAAGGAGTAGATGACAATTGACAATGCAACTTAATAATTACTCTCTCTGTCTTTCGATTTTATTTTATTTTTTGTCCATTTTGAATTTATATAGTCTAACACAAATGAACTTAAACTAAATATTAATGTTAATTTAATCATTTTAGTAAAATTTTAAAAATTATAATTGACAATTCATTAAGTGATTTATTAATACGAATTTTAAAATTTTATTGTGATTATTAAATTGACACCAATACTTGGTCAAAGTTCATTTATGTTAATTATAAAAAATCAAAAAGGGACAAAGTTTCTAGAACAAAGGGGGTATAAGAATTTTTTCTCAAATAATTCATTTTTAAAATAATAATTCCCAAAATACCAACCCTCCCAAACTATTTGCCAAAATGTCCATTTTTTTGAAACTCGCTACTAGTGATAGCGAATTTAATTTTTTCGGTGAAACTCGCTACTATTGATAGCGAGTTTAATTTTTTTTTTTCCAATAATTTTGCCAAATTTTTTTTTACAGAAATCACCCAAAATTATTTACATTTAATTGAAATCGCTACTACCAAAAGCGAGTTTGACCAAAGTTGACTGAACTCGCTAATGATAGTGGCGAGTTTAAGTGAACTCGCTACTTTACTGAACATGAATTCCCATCCATCAGCTTCTGCTTAATACCCACCTGCAAAAAAAACAGCAACAACACACTAGATGATCCCAGAAGCTGCCTTCATTTCGTTATGCTCTCCATTATATCGTACAAAACCTTTGGGTGGTGAGCCATGATTTTGGGTATGTCTTTGAATTTCAGAATCGGACATTCAGGCACCCAAGTTTTTTTTTTTTTTTTTTTTTTTTTTGCAGGTGGGGAAACTAACATTCAGAATCGGACATTCAACTTCTTCAAGTTCTTAGCAAGTACATGTTTTTGTGATGTATCATTGCATAGTCAAGGATGGAGTCCTCTCTGACTTCAGCATATAATATAGTAGTTGATATAATCTATTGACTTTGGTATTGCTGGTGTGTTGTTGCTTTTTTTTTTTTTTTTTGCAGGTGGGTATTAAGCACAAGCTGATGGATGGGAATTCATGTTCAGTGAACTCGCTACTGGTAGTAGCGAGTTCAGTCAACTTTGGTCAAACTCGCTTTTGGTATTAGCGATTTCAATTAAATGTAAATAATTTTCGGCGATTTCTGTAAAAAAGAAATTTTGGCAAAATTATTGGAAAAAAAAAAAAACTCGCTATCACTAGTAGCGAGTTTCACCGGAAAAAAATAAATTCGCTATCACTAGTAGCGAGTTTCAAAAAAATGGAAATTTTGGCAAATGGTTTGGGAGGGTTGGTATTTTGGGAATTATTATTTAAAAAATGAATTATTTGAGAAAAAATTCGGGGGTATAATAACTAGATTGACATACTTCATTATCAATAATAAGTTTTGGAATTTCATTACAATACTTGGATTGACATTAGTATTTGATTATCATTCAGTTGTGTTGACCATATTAAAAGTTAAACGAGACTGTCTTCTGAGACAAATGAAGTATTTACGATTTTGAAAGATGAAACGATTTGTTTTCCTCTTCCGATTCCGGCGTTTTGAGTGCCTGGAATAGGAAAGAATGGGATTCCAGAAAATTGTTGGCATTTGGAACCAGATGCTGTACCAGCTAACTTATGGTAGTAACGATATAATCGTCAATTTGTCAGTCTCCGTATGTGAAGGCTTTCGAAATTGTGAATGGTGCTGGTGTATGTGCTGCTGACGAGCATGGAAAGGTTTATTTTAGCGGTCAACAACTCAGGTCAACTTTACTGAACGTTTAACTAAAATTTTATAAACAGTTAACAATACTCATGAAATTCAAAATGTAAAATAAAGTAATATCCATAGAATTTTTTTCAATTTATACTGCATTGCAGAATTTGAAGTCACCCTGAAAAACAAACACACTTCCATTTCCAATTCTTCAAGGAAAAAAATAAACAAAAAGAAAAGGAAAAAAAAAACATGATAGCATTTTTTTCAATTTATACTGAATTGCAGCATTTGAAGTCACCCTGAAAAACAAACACACTCCCATTTCCAATTCTTCAAAGGAAAATAAAAAAAACATTCACTTGTGTTCTGCTAAAATCACAATGTTCAAAAAGAGAATAGATGTGTGTGTAGCCAGCCGGAAAAAAATCAGCTTCAAAATTGTCTAAAATCCCATGTAATGATTGGAAAAAGAAAAACAAAAAATCATAAATATGGTAAAGCCTAAGACAAGAATCTCCATATTTTTTGTTTTATTTCTATCTATCTCCAAAGCCTGCCTAGGAACCCTTTTTGTTCCTTCTTCATCCTGTTCTCAAGTGATGGGAAGTCGATTGAATTATAGGCAAGATCCATAACGATTGGATTGCGAGGAATTGCTTGGAACGGTGGAGGGAACGCTTGGATACGAGGAACCGCTTTCGTGTTGGAATCACCAACTGCAGATTCGTAAGAATCCAATTTTTCTAAAAGCCATTTCTCCAGCTGAAACACAGGAAAGAATCATGGCAAGTGTAAGGACAATATATGGTAGCAAAAACATAGCCTGATGGATATACTGATTTTGAGACTGCCGTTCAACAAGAATGTCCAAGTTTCATGCAAATGTGGCAACCAAGTATGTCCTGAATTATATGTAGCGGCAATTGTAATACTGGAACACAGAACTCACTTTATACGAACAATTATGAAAGGGAAGTAACAAAAACCCATTCAGTACAGTAAAATATGTGATGTGGTTTTTTGTGTCAAATTAATGATGCAACAAGGTGTAGGGGTGGGGGGAAAGTAAATGGACAGTCAATTTACTTCCGGATCATAGGGCCGCCGAAAAAAGGGGGAAAAGGGGAAGGGGAGAAGAAGAGAACGAAAAATAAATAAAATTGAGAAGGCAATGCCTATAATCAGAGTTCTCAAAAAAGAAAAGTTAACTGGTTCACAGGCCTTCCCCCGTCTAGTAAAAAGGAATCCATCCCTCTAGATTTTTAGATTGTCTGGGAAAAGAGTAGCATTGCATATACTATTCCATTAAGCTAAGATTTTCATTGTTCTTTCAAATCTTTATATATATATATATATATATATATATATATATTAAAGTTGGTGAAGAGAGCCATGATGTTGCCATGTGGACAAGTCATGGGGAAAGAAAGCATTTGGTGATGCCACATCAATTCCACCCTAATAAATAAGTGACTTTTCATTTTATTTTTCTATTAGATAATAGTATTAGTTACTATATAGGGAAACTATTATAGTTAACTATTATAATAAATAATACTTATAATAGTAATAGTTACTATTATACTCACTCCGTCCCAAAATGATCTTCTCATTTGCCATTTTTCATTGTCCCAAAAAGTTCTTCCCATTTCTACAATTTGGGGTTAAAAGTGTATAGACACAACATAGCTAGTGAAGCAAGTGTCTATTTCCTTAAAAAGTTTGAATAGTCAAACGCGAAGATCTTTATGGGACGGAGGGAGTAGTTAACTATTGTAGTTACTATTATTGTTAACTATTGTAGTTACTGTTATAGTTAACTTATACTTATAATAGTAATAGTTACTATTATAGTTAACTATTGTAGTTAACTTATATTTATAATAGTAATAGTTACTATTATAGTTAACTATTGTAGTTACTATTATAGTAAACTATTATATTTCACTATAAATAGTTAACTACTCCCTCTGTCCCTAAATGAGTGTCCAAATTTCATTTTAAGGCACACTGAAAATCTCAACTTTTTGAACAATTTGGTAACAACGATTCATATATAATCTTGTAATCTCCTTTCCAAACCTTTAGTTTTGCACGTATAAAGAAACCGGTGAAAAAATTTTCGAAAAAAAACGTTTAGGGAGAAAGTTGTGTTAAAAAAAGACACTCATTTAGGGACAAAGATTTCTTGAAAATGGACACTCATTTAGGGACAGAGGGAGTATTATATTTCACTATAAATAGTTAACTATTAATATTTAACTATTTATTTTAACAATTATATTTACTATTAATAATAATTATTGTAGTTATCTATTATAGTTAAAAATTATACAATTATTATGCTTTAAGATTAACTAATACTATTAAATAAAAATATAAAAGAAATAAAATATACTAAAATTGGTAGATTAGTTTCCCGTGCAGAGCACGGGTTACCCACTAGTTCATCTTTAATTTACAGTCTTGGTGCTGCTATCACGAGTAAGAGAGATGAGAGAACATGCTCACATGAGAACCACTCAATAGTAAAAAGCAACCGAAACACAGATACTATGTGGTACCTTCTTCTCGTTTCCAGATAACGAAATAGTCGAGATCTTTTTTGAGAGATCGTCTGGAGCCTTCTGATCCTCCATAATTCCCATAGCATGTTCTATACAACTGTTAGATCTACAATCACTGCACAACGTCTTCAACTCCTTGACAAGTACCTGTTATGGGAAAGAAAATAGAAAGCAATTCTATTTGACTCAACCCCACAATGTTTACTAATACCCAATGCCTAGAGAAACACACCTGATCAGTGGAGGGAAGACTCTGAAGTTTCTTAAGGGCAGTTTCAGCCAGAGAGCGAGCACGACAGTACAAAGAATATGCTTCTGTCCTCTTCCCTGCCAAACTGTAGGATTTGCCCAAGAAAAAGCACCTGCAACCATAAAGAAAGGACGGGGTTTTGATGAGTATGAGCTGATATTCTTAGTAGATCTTTAAATGTCAAGTGAGTAAGGAACTGGTTAGATCAACCATAAACAATATCCTGATTACGAAACTTTTAGTTAAGCCAATTAAGATGAGAAGTTAGAACCAGAAATGATAAGAAAGGACCAAAAGCATTAATATTCAGTTATTCACAACTACAGGGTGAAAGGATAACCAGCACTCATAAATAAATTTGAGCACGTCACATCCAAACATGGTTTAAAAAAAAAAAAAAAAAAAGATACGGAGTACAACAGTATTTTGTTGTGTCAGTCTGGGAGAAACGGAGTACAGTAAATCAGTAATATGCGAAAGAGATGGATAGCACCAAACCCATATTCTCTGAGTTGGTATGAAAGTGAAAACTGTCTTGTATTGTAAATAGATCTTGAACTACCACTACATTTTATTAGATTGTATCTTTACTAATTAATGCCACTTTTAAATGACACGAAAAGTATATCCTTTTCTAAAAACTGGAACAGCAATTTTCTGACAAACCAAAACGAAACGTGGAAAAAAAAAACTTGGGACATAAAAAAAGGCCCCGGGAGGCACAGCCACGGACAATTGAAGACCAACCAGTAAATATTTATGTGGCGCAGAGGTCCCACCAAAAATATCAGCATGACGCCCTGACCAAACAAAATAGGAGGCAAAAGCTAGCATACAGTTTTCCTTTTCTCCTGGCCAGTAGAATATTAGCTCAAAAAGGGAAACCGACTTTTCAAACAGAGATAGATGTGGGTAAACTTGTACACACTGTAGAGCTTATAATAAAACACACCTTTCTGCTCGAAAAATCAAACTTTTGACCTCACATTCTTCAGCAACTGCCACTTCTTCCGGTCTTCTATCTCTTCCAGAACTAACTAGATCAGAAAGATCAGCTGTATTCTGCAAATGAAACGAACAAATCATCACCAACTCTGTAGCAAATAAGAAAGCTAAACCAAATCACAATGCCAATAGGCCCAGTCAAGCATCACTAAATGACAGAAGCATCAAATAAAAAAAAAAAAATAGAAGTATGATTACTGTCGTTTACTTTTACCTGTAATAGCAGATCATATAACCGTACAAGCTCTTCAGGCTTGGTGAGTTTTTCATTTTTGTCCTCGCGGACCTTGTTAAGCTTACTTTTGGCAATGCTCACCAACAATTGGTTGCGTTCAATAGTCCTTTGGTCTAAGACAGCACCAATAGCTTTATCAAGGCCACTTAAATCATCTTTCACGTTTTCAGAATTACCGGCAGTTGCCTAATCAAACAAACTCAGAAATCAGTTCAATAAAAAAAAAACATCTGGTTGGGACACGCTATAAATTCAAGCAGTTCACATACTCAGTGGATATCAAAGCCAACAAAATGAAGGGCCGGGGGAAGAAACAGCTTTGTCAAAGAAATCCATGAAAAATAGGTTTAAAAATAGGTTTAACTGGAACTGAAGCGCTATTTCATACCAAGTCACCACGAATGCAGCTCCTAGCTTCATGATACGCAGCAAAAATCTTATCATAAACGGCAAGTCTTTTCTCTGCTGGAACAGAGTTGTCCATTTGACCATGAAGATCTTTCTCCAACTCCTGAGCTGAAGGAGTTTGTCAATTATTGCAAATTAGTGCAACAATCGAGTGTATATTTATTAGGACCCAGATTAACAGATGTACAAACAAATGAAAAGATAAGTGTAGCCTAGCCAGCTAGGGCTGGAATATAGTGAGAGGCTGAGAGCTACATAAAGCTGAGGTCAAGTGAGGCTCAAAATTGCCTGTGAGTCAAACAACCTGACTTTGAGCACAAAATAAAGCTTATAGCTTCTTTTTGAGCTCCCTCAAAAAATTCAAGACACTAATAAGATTAATTAAGCTGATCTTGATAGAAAGGCAAACAGACATGAGAACATCGGATAACAAAAGACAGCAGAAATCCAAAATGACTAGCTAAATTCAAAAATCAACACCTAAAAGCAAACACTTATCATCTTAGCTCGATTTCTTAGCACACGAAAATATCTACAACAGTCTCACAGTGCAGCTAAACAAGGTAACAAGCTTATTAAAATGATTCGGCGATGGAGAGAGCCTATTACTGTTCATGCATAGGACTGTCATCTTCTGAGGTGAAAACAAGAAAAGAATGACTAAATTAAATAAATTATCCAGAAAACCCCACTTCCAGATAAGATCACAGGTCAGAGAAGGTAAAATGAACCCTATTGTACAGTAGCACATCTAATACACAGTTTCTTAGGTAAAAATTCTGCAACTTCAGCAAAAGAAAACTCATGTAATCAGAAACATACTTGATGTGACACAATTTACCAGTTGAGCTCCATTTCACTTCCACCAAATATAAATAAAACTCAAGATCATTTACTTCAGTAAAAGAAATTACAGCTTAACTCCAAATCATGATTTTAAGCATAATTAACAATATTAGAAAGTCAACCAAGACAAGACACAAGTTGAATGTTTGTTGCATTACAAATACATGGGGGGTTATTCAGAAAAGGGACAATTACAGAATACAGAAAAGCTGAACCAGCATCTACACGTAATAAATTTGCCATACTCAAACAAAGATGCTCATTGTACTCGAGACCAGTAACAAACCTTTCAAAATAGATACACGAGTCTTCGCATTTGAAATAGGAAATATATGACCTAGCCAATGAAATTCTGTCATTGATGCAGCCTGTTGGGATCTAGCTTCAGCCATAACAGCCTGAAATCAAAACAATGCAAACTGTAAAGATTGGCTGGAGTTACTACCACATTCTTTGCAGTCTTTCAAAATAAAAGCTGCAACTTGACAACAAGATTTCAGTGATTATAGGAATCAATCAAGCATGGATAACTCATTGCATGTCTCTTGGCATAGTATCCCCACCTCTAGTTTCGCTCTAAACAGGTCGAGAGCAGGTCCTTCCATTTCCCCTATCTGTACAAGTTCAGAAGCTTGTAGATTTGACTCTCCAATCTTGTGCAGGCAGTAGCGTATACTGGGTTCTAGTTCCTCAACACGCTCACGGCACAAAACTTGATTCTCTAAGTCTCCATATTTTCCAAGTTCCTCATAAACAGCCCTATCAAATGAAAGGGGTCATACAACATAAGGGAGAGGGGAGAATAGAGGGGAGAATATATGCCCAGACTACAGCCATAAATAATACTCCCTCCATCCCAAACTAAGTTCTTAGTTTAACTTTACACGGAGATTAAGAAAAAGTAAATGTTGTGAGTATGAAAAGTAAAGTAGGAGAAAGTAGGAGAGAGAAAGTGGGTAGGGATTTTTTGCTGTGAGAATGACAAGTGGGTCCCATTGTCTATTTTAGGCAATAAAGCAACCAAGAACCTTAGTATGCGACAAACTAAAAAGGAAAGTAAGAACCTTAGTCTAGGACGGAGGGAGTAACCAAATGCAAAAGGTGATAATTTTGCATAGAGGATAGAAACATTCAACAGGTCTCACCAATAAATTAACTTACATTCATGACATACTAATAATTGAGTTAGTCACAGAGAAGTTATAAGGGGCAATTTACAAAAGTTAAACATACACGTATCAGGTACTGAAGGGGATATGGCATACCTAGCCTTCTTGAAACTCTTCAATGCAATGTCCCAGTTTTGGTCTTTTTCAAATAACAAATTTCCTTTCATATAAGAAGCATAAGCCTGAAACATTGTAATTACACAACACATTCAGTATAGAGGAAAATAGAGTAAGATAGAGGATCTTTTAGTTATCAGATCAAAATCGTCGATCAACGACAAATAAATTATTCTCCTAGAACACTCAAAAAGATATTCATTCAATCAATTAAACATGCACATTAAGATAAAGATTTGGATGCAGAATAAACTCAAAACAGATAACAATTCGTATATTATCTCTACATGCATGAATAAGGCAATTATCAACTTTAGGTCTTTAGCTGTAGTAGTGGATGTTTGACTAGTCATCAGAACACACAACTATGGCATTTGATGGTTCAAATGCAAGATTAAACTTTGATAAAATAGCCTGATTTATTAACTGTGAATTAAGTACGGCCACTGGGTCTTTTACAGGGTCTTTAACAGAGGCAAGTTGATAGGAACCGCCTCATCAACACAGATAAATTGATGACAGATTCTTTTTTAATCAATGTTAAGTACCAAATAACACTATGCACAATCGGACCTCAAATAGAATAACTCGTAAAGTACATAATGTAGTAAAATCACACCTCGGCTTCTAAAGATGTTCGGGAATCTCCCTTAATGGCACATAACTCTGCAAAAAGTGTGCCCCACTTTACTGCTTTCTTCAACCTACCAATCAGGTAGTTGCGCTGACGTGCATTTGGACCATCTGGAACCTGTCTCTTCTCCATTGCATGGCTCCATGCTCTTTCCGCGGTGTAAAGTACCAGATGGAGAAACCTATTGCAGTTTTGCAGATGTCATTAGCTCATCTCATACAATACAGTGACTTCATAAAAACGCAACTCAACCTTCTTTAAAGCTTGTTATGTCTACAAGTAACTGTATAATACCAAAAACTCCTGTACGATATGCATAAGCTAATCCAGAATATGTCACGACACAGTACGAGAAGAATCAGCACCCCGATCTATGCAGGGGTGTGAATTATAGAACTTAGACAGAAGACCAACATAATTCCTCATAAGCTGTAAAATTAAAAAAAAAAAAAAAAAAAAAAACTAATTCAGACAGTACGAGAGGAATCAGCACTCTGATCTATGCACATGTGTGAATTATAGAATTTTGACAGGGATGTCCTACATAATTCCTCATCAACTGTACAATTGCAGAAACCTAAATTCCCAAGCAGCAGATATTTTGTCTTAGCGCCACAAATTCATGGACAGACATTCACCTAAAGAGGAGCTTTAAGTAGGCTACACAGATGATCTAAATCAAAGCAGCAGATGATCTGAATCCTTAGCATGAAATTTCACAAGAGTAGGTTAATTAATCTTCTTTTTTTTAAAAGTGAAATTATTAAGGTAAGGAAGCAGGCTTTGTGCCTGGATTACTTAATCAAGGGATTCACTGAAACCCACTTTTCAACATTAACAGGTTTCTGGAACTTGGACAGCCACAGTAATTGGAAGTCCTAGCGTAAAATATAAGAAGATTGTTATGCTTTACTGCTCTATAGTAATCAAACAACATCCAAAAACTACTTTCGATTATTCAAGAAGTTGTGGGAGAGGAAAACTATTATGTGTAGCACAAAGAGCTTAAGCATATTGATCGCTACAGTTTTCTAAGGTAGCAGAACCATGAATAGCCATGGGAAAGCAGCGCCCTGTAAAAGATTTTAAATGTTTATTTTCGCAACCATGAATAGCCATGGGAAAGCAGTGCCCTGTACAAGATTTTAAATGTTTATTTTCGCACTACCATTTCCTCTAATGCCCCTATTGTAATAAGATAGTTATAGGCCAACAGTATTTGCCACCATCTTCCTAATTAGTTCATGGAACATCATGATTCACATTTCATATCCATAAAAGTGAAACTTCCCAACCTAACACGAGGATCAGAATTGATCTGATAAGGGGTCAGACAGATAGAGTCAGCCATACACACCTGACTTCAGTGACAGTAGATACAGATATGGTTTTTTTGGTGTATTTCCCACGCCCATGTGTGAACTTCAATGACTTATACAATCTCCGTAGTCGAGCAGTGCAATACCTCCTGCAAATCCAATGCATTATAAACTTTCTCAAAAACCCCAATCATTTCAATCACAAAAAAAAAGGATCTAAATACATCAACAAAGGCATATGCATCCATAATCTAATGCTTAAATAGGTGACCTGTAGCGAGTATAATCCCCAAAACGTAATCCGTGCTGCATCTGCGAAGATTTCAAAAGCTGAAGCACTGTACAAGTAAAAAAAGTCACATGTGAATTCACAGATTGAGATGTGCGCATGCATATATTTAAAAGAAATTAGGGAAATTCACCGTTGATTGAGAATTTCGGATTGATCTGATCGGCTAGGGTTGATTTCGGATCGTCGATTTCCATAGACGAACCATCGTTATTCTTCGCCATCAGGAAAATTCACGATTAGACAGAGGCTATTGAAGTAGGGTAATTGACCGAGCACCGGAATTTAGGTCTCCGGCGGTTCTCGAGTTGAGGTGAGATGGTTACGGTGGGGCGATACTATAAGGTTTATATCTGTGTACTTCTGTTATGGGTTCCAAAATCGAAGATAGAAGCCAAATGGCTTGTGCCCTAATTGGTAAACGAAATGAGATTTTTTTTTTTTTTTTGCAAGAGTTAAACGAAATGAGATAAAGTATCCAAACTCATATACGGTCTAATCCAATTAAATTAGACCATTTTATTTATTTTTGACTTTTCTAAGTGTAGCAAATTTTAGTAACTTTATAGTGCTATAAAAAGAAAGTGCTGAGTTTTTTTTTTTTTTTTTAAATTATGACAGCGAATATAAAACTATACACAAATTTTTTTTCGACTTAATGACAATTTAGGGCCTGAACTCCAGGGGGTGCGTATAAACGGGGTCTGGGTTTTTTTTCTCGCTAGATCAGGGCTCAATATCTAAATTTTTCGCCAGTTAAGGGCTTTTTGACGGAAATCGTTAAAAAAGTCAGTTAAGTGCCATGTGCCGAGCACGTGATACACGGATTGGATGGATTTGTAATTTATATATCAAACTAGGGTTCCAATGCACATTGTGAAACTAAAGGGGCTAAAATTAATGGGCTTAAACACAAATAAAAGACTCCTCAACCCCCCCCCCCCCTCTCTGTTTTCTCCCTACACCGACCTCACCAATTTCCCGTCTCTCCCAACGCCAGCGACTCCCAACTGCCGGCGACTCCCAACTCTCTCTCTCTCGAACTTCCGGCGCTACCCACTCCCTCTCCACCACTAAATCAACAAACCCTACCCAAATCCATCAACACCCATTCTCCAGATTTGTTGAAGCCGCACATCCCCTCCTCCCCTTTCAATCGACGACCGATCGGACCCTCACCAATTTCTCGTCTCTCTTGTGCGAGCAGAATCGAGACATTCGAGAAGAATATCTGGTCTAGATCTGACCAAATTCGGCCTTGAAGATGACGATTTGTTTGTGAAGAAGATGATCCGTTGATAATCGACAACAACAATGGCGATTGAGCTGGAAATTTGATCTGAAAACGAGATATGGTTCTTACAAAACCAGACTTGAAAACCTAGATCTTAAGATTTAAGGTCCTGAATGATATTGAAGCCCATAATTTGGGAATTTTGAATATTTTTCCCCCCTCTATATTGAGCTAGAAATTTGATTGTAGTTCTAAAGATGTGGTTGTGGGAGAATGAAGGTGGTGGCGGTGGTTTTGGTGTGTTGACGGTGGTTTTGGTGTGTTGGCGGTGTTCATAGAGAGCGGTGTCAATGGTGGTGGTGGTGGTGGCGGTGGGTGTGGTGATGGTTAGTAGGAATATTATACTCCGTCCGTCCCAAAATGACTTTCATACTTTTTTCTAGGAATGTCACGCCCCGGAAATCAATAATTCCATATGTATAAAATTTACATAATATGCAACTCCAAAATACTAAATACCAAACTTGGCGCGTGAATCCAACCATCAAACCAATACCATCAAATAACACCTCAACGAGATTACAACTCGGAGACAACTTACAAAGGCGGAAGAAAGAACATCTAGCAGCAGATATAACCAAAGTACAACCGGACATACATACTTTATACGACCACGATCTCAACGAATGATATACAAAAGCGGCATTGAGCATTACCCTAAGAGAAGGTAACCTGCTCGACCGATCTCAGCCACATGCGATCTCACAACGTACTATCACTTGCTTCCTTGGGGGGGGGGGGTTAAGGAAACAAAGATAAAAAGAAACGGGGTGAGATAAATCTCAGTAAGTTACTACATTAACTACATGATATGCATACATGTAAGTATGAACAAGAAATAACATCACGTATCACGTATCATCAGGTAGCATTCAACACGGGTAGTTATACCAACCCATTATGCAACATATAAAGCGGAAGCACACATTACAAAAGATATTTCTTGCACCTTATTCCTCCAACCCATTCATATACCATAACTGACGATGTTGAAGTCAGCTCTCATATTTGATGTAGCTTCACAATATTGGTGGAGACATGTTACCCAGTGCCCCAACCCAAGAACAAATAAAAGCTATCTAACTATTGTGCATGATTGCTCCAATAATTAGGGAAGCAAGACCCTTACTTTGGCCAAAAGTAAGAGCAACGGCCACAGATGCATAGGCCTACGTTTATTGCTTAGCCCCAGCTCTCACAATATGCGCAAACCTATACACCCCGACAAGTAAACCAGCTGGACTCACATAAAATTCACACAAGTAGTATTTACTTGATTTGAAATACGGGAAACAAATTTCAACTTGGGGCAAATCCAAAAGTAGTGGACTAGCCCTTTTTCTTTAATAATTTGGCATGTAATCATTCACATACACAAGTACGCATTTAGCACATTCAGTGTCTAAAAAAATTTCAACACAATCATACAATTATTGAGCTATTTCAATCATAATTTAGACCCGTACTCTTAGGTACGTACTAAACTAATACACATTAGTTATACCCATTAATGACCAATCTTCGGAGCTACCTTGCTCACAACAAGTCTATCTAGCTATTTGAGGGCAACCCTTAAGATCTAGACCAAGTCGGAACCTAAACACATTGATTATAGGATTTATCAGTTTTTCAGGACACTGAGCGGTCGCCCGGAATGATCTGTGCGGTCGCACACTTTGGTATTTTCCAAGAACAAAACCTTTCAGAAGATTGTGCGGTCGCACACCCAAACTGGGCGGCCGCACAACTCCATCGAACTACCAGGAATTTCCTCCTTTCATCCTAACACTCAAACTCAACATTTTTACTCAACCTAGTTTCAATTCAAGAACTAAATACATATAGAGAGTGATATCAAAGTTAACAAATGGTACTTGTGGTCCATTACTACTCATCCAACCCGGATTTCACCTGTAATTCACAATATCTAATTTGTATAATGAAGTCTAAAAATGACCTCTAAGCTTATAAAAGCTTTCCATAACAACAACAAACCATTTATACCACGATTGGAACCCAACAACAATTTATCCTAAAACTACCCAAAACACAAATAAATTCCAAACTTCCTATAAACCAACAATTAACAACCCAAGCATCATAGATCATAATTATGAGCGTTAATATACAAGAAAAGGGGTAAGTAACTTACTTGTTACAAAAATAGTATAATACCGATGACATATTTTTCTGAAAGCTGGACTTGATCTACCCGACGCCACGAACATTTTGGTGAAGTCGGATCTTGAAACAGAGAAATATTTAAGGAGTAATTGAAGAAAGAGTGGATGAACTCCTCGTAGAACAGAAGGAGTAGAAATGGAGAAATTTTGGAGAGAATTGGGAAAGTGTCGCAGAGAAGGAGAGAGATCGGGTAAATGGGTTAAATAATTGCCAAGTTACACTTAGGCCCCTCAAGGTTGATCAATTACATTTAAACCCCAAGTTTCAACTTTAACACTTAAACCTCTTGTCATTAATCACAAATACTAACTCAACTATTTTAGCTTCTAGTTAAGCTAATAAATCTTTTTGCAACTCAAGTACTTTTATTTAATATTTTACTAGAATCAAATAAGTCCTTTTAAAATAATCAAACTAACAAAATTTAAATTATAAAATAATATTCAGTGTAAAATTTATATAAAATTGGGACGGGTCGTCACCCACAAGTGCTCAACTTATGACTAAAAATAGTGCCGGGGTTTCGGGTCGTTACATTCTACCCTCCTTAAAAGAATTCGTCCGCGAATTCACTTATGACTATTATAACACGTAGTCATATCGAGGCTACACACACACACACACACACACACACACACACACACATATATATATATATCGATACTCAGAGAGCAAGTACTAACCATAATCCAGGACCTATTAAATATTTCGGACATAGTCTCCATAAATCCAACTTAAATTCCAATTCCAATTTCCATTAATTTGTATAAATTTCACTAATCATTTGTTTTCTCACTTTCATAAACTCTGAAACCCTCATTTTAACTGGATAAAACATGCCCAAGAGTATTCATGAAATCCATTAAACCACTATGGATGTCTATTTTCCCACTTTTTGTCTGTTTCTTCTATAATCACATCCATTTCACGAGTTTCCTTAATACTTTCACAAGAGATAGTTTTACTTAAAACTTGTTCCTTTGCATCAACTATTCCTACAAATAATTCTTTCAAGAAAACTAAATTCCTCACTTGATCTTAAGATCTCGTTTCCGGTTAGCAGTATTACTTGTTTACCAATCATAAATAATCTATTTCTGATTAGCATTAAGCTCTTAATCAATCCCTTAAATCATCAATACCCATAAGTTTTATTTTTCCATCATCCCAATAGTATTTGGAATCAACTCCACACACGTAGTATATCCTTATAAGTATATATATTGGTCCCAAGGGTTTCCTAATATTATAACAAGACCCAAATAAATATCCATAACACTCGGAAAAGTCTATTAAGATCAAGATGCACCATAATGGTCTCTGTCATATATCATCTCCACAAGCATCCCATGCAATCACACTACTGCCTGAACAGATAAGGGAATGAATAGGTCTACTAATTATTGTTACCCACTAATTCATTTATATACACGAAAATTTATCGTTATCAACTATTCAATCAAATATGATTCCTCAAATTCATCCCAATATATTTTGTTTCTACTTGAATGGTAACTTACTTGGTCTCGTGACTCTCTTTAAGTACCTCTAATCAAATTTCCACTACACGTGTTTCATTCCACTAAGTCAAATCTTTCAACATTTTCCATTCAGCGGTACTCAAGACGATGTACACATTTACATGTTCAGTAATTCCATTAATACACTCATCTTTCTTATGTGAGAAAACGCAATACAGTCATAATATTTGAATTTCTCCACCCATTTGCCTTATCTCATATTTATCTTTTCTAAGAAAATATATCTATCAAGTATTTATAGTCTAATAACATAACATTTCGAAATTGGTTCTCAAAAGAAAAACTATAATCTGCTAGGGTAATCCCCAATATATTCACAATCAATCTCAATTCATAGATAGTTCTATTTATCAAGAGTTAATCATCGAAACATATACACCAACGTTGTTACCTTGAATCGTTAAATACCTCAATCCCTATTTAGAAGCATCACTATAGATAATGGATTTATCAATTTTTAATATAATGGGAAACTTAGCATGTTTCCAAGAAAACATTAACACTGGTCATACTTTTAACAGTAATAACAATCAAATCCACAAAACAATATCAATGCTAAAATTATCATAATTCATCATTTCAATATTCGAAGACTAACTCACGTTTATCAATCTTACTAAAGTCAAGTAAATCCCAATAATATGCGGATCTCAGTTTAAGTATTCTTTCACTTGTAAAGATCAATCAATATCTGAAATAAATCATTTCAAAACAATACATCCTCTAACTCTTGCTATATCTTGCAAACCATTGTTTCTTTCAAGTAATTTCAATAGAATTTCCCCAATGGATATTAATTCTCACTCTAATACGTGCTCGGACTTATTTCTCACGATATATCTAAGATTCACACTATTCAATATATCTCTACGGTTCGACTGAACCAAGACTCGGATTCTGGGAACAGTATAAAGGAAATCATCTTATGAAAATGAGATCACTGCAAAGGTCTTGAAAATATATTCAATTTAGACACTTGAATCATCAAATTTCAATTTAAAATGAATAACTTACGATCATTTGAAATTTACTAATTTTCCAAATCTGTAAATACTTCAATAGCACAGAAACTGAAATTCGGTGGCTGTTCCACGCATATTTAAATTTAAAGAATCACTCAAACGGAAATCTCTCGAAAAGTTGATCAATTTAGGTTCAAGAATCACCTTATTCCGATTTGAAATAAATAAGTGACTAAACACACTTTCACCAAGTTTTCGAAACTACACGAGAACTGGTCTGAAACCTCGACAACTCAATGACCAAAATGAAATATCCGAAAATACTCATCTTTGAGTTTTCCCACAAATCTCAGTAACACTTTTATTTCATAAAAATCAATACAACTTCTCACAAAAGATACATTCTCTTAAAATCAACAGTCAAATAGCCAACTAAGCATAATTTCAATTAAACCCGTTCAAAATCATACTTTCGTGTTAAGTCACTTCACTCACACCTATTTCAACTCATCATATGACTCAGGTTCCAATCGATCCAACGACATATTGTACTTATTATAAAATATACCCATTCTACTTCTAAGCAAAGTCACACTTATCAGTATAGGGATATTCACCATCTACCGATGGCAACCAAGAATTCACGACATGCAGAAAGCTAGGTCATACCACTTATTTCACCAATACCCCGTATAGATAACATAACTAAATCAACTTATAACCTTTAGCGCATTATCGCCCACAATTCTATCGGGTTTCTTATATATACCGATAGTGATACCGGAACATGAAAAAAAAAAAAACGAGGAAACACAAGTGAAACGTTTAAAAGAATTAAACACCCAACACTCTTTGGAACCCACCAAGAGCAACCGAAGAGAAAAACCATCTTCTATTAAATGCCAAGGACCCAAATACATCCCAAAATCTGAATTTATCTCACAATGGGGTTTAGATAGGCTAAATGGAGCACTCCTCCACTCCATAGACAGTGCATGAATAAGAACAATACATGAACTAGAAAAACAAAAGTTGCTAAAACTGTTATGCTGATAGATTATACCCAACGAATGTTTACACGCATTCTGGAAACTTCTAGATCAGAACAGTTAATTCTACGAAGTTGACTGACAAATCTGGTTCTGAAATATCTTAAACTCGGCTTCATCAAATTTGTTTTCTTCACCTTTGCTCTACTTCTCAATATACTTTCATTTATTAGATTCTCCTGTATCAGGTAGAAATTCTATAGTCTCGTATTCGAGAATACACCTCAACATAAATCAAAGAATGAGGATAAACATGCATATATAGCACAAAACATTGTCCACTTTACGAGATAGATATGCCTAAGTCTTCAAAGACTCACATTCTTGATTCTCAAACCAACTAACCCCAATGAAACCAACAATATTATCACCAGTCCCATGCCTGGTATACCATAAGAGTAGGAACACTCGACATCAATATCATACTATCACTATATTCTTATCTCAATTATGCAATTTATACACAAGAAGTAATGGCTATCTCAAGAATCCTTGATACAGTCGCCAATTCATACATCTCATAATAATATAAACCATCTCAAACTATAATTTCTCAAGTAGTCCAATAACCTTGTAGAAATAAAACCCAAATAAAACCAAAAATATTTCTTACTGAATGATAAGTAACGATCAAAACAAATGACCAAACCCCAAGAATGAAATTCATAAATTTTCGAGGTATTACATTCTTTTCCTTAAAGGAAATTCGTTCTCGAATCCTCTAGGATCATGTTCCTCAAATCCTCCATAACAAATGCAACTAACTGTCCTCAAGGAAAGCTTGGTTTTCCTAATCATTAAAAATCATAATATATGAGTATCCAAACCTACTCAATACCAGAGTTCTTATCCCTTTCAAGATCTAATCGCAAAGCTCTGATACCAACTGTCACGCAAATCAATAATTCCATATATATAAAATTTACATAATATGCAACTCCAAAATACTAAATACCAAACTTGGCGCGTGAATCCAACCATCAAACCAATACCATCAAATAACACCTCAACGAGATTACAACTCGGAGACAACTTACAAAGGCGGAAGAAAGAACATTTAGCAGCAGATATAACCAAAGTACAACCGGACATACATACTTTATACGACCACGATCTCAACGAATGATATACAAAAGCGGCATTGAGTATTACCCTAAGAGAAGGTAACCTGCTCGACCGATCTCAGCCACATGCGATCTCACAACGTACTATCACTTGCTTCCTGGGGGGGGGGGTTAAGGAAACAAAGATAAAAAGAAACGGGGTGAGATAAATCTCAGTAAGTTACTACATTAACTACATGATATGCATACATGTAAGTATGAACAAGAAATAACATCACGTATCACGTATCATCAGGTAGCATTCAACACGGGTAGTTATACCAACCCATTATGCAACATATAAAGCGGAAGCACACATTACAAAAGATATTTCTTGCACCTTATTCCTCCAACCCATTCATATACCATAACTGACGATGTTGCAGTCGTTGAAGTCAGCTCTCATATTTGATGTAGCTTCACAATATTGGTGGAGACCTGTTACCCAGTGCCCCAACCCAAGAACAAATAAAAGCTATCTAACTATTGTGCATGATTGCTCCAATAATTAGGGAAGCAAGACCCTTACTTTGGCCAAAAGTAAGAGCAACGGCCACAGATGCATAGGCCTACGTTTATTGCTTAGCCCCAGCTCTCACAATATGCGCAAACCTATACACCCCGACAAGTAAACCAGCTGGACTCACATAAAATTCACACAAGTAGTATTTACTTGATTTGAAATACGGGAAACAAATTTCAACTTGGGGCAAATCCAAAAGTAGTGGACTAGCCCTTTTTCTTTAATAATTTGGCATGTAATCATTCACATACACAAGTACGCATTTAGCACATTCAGTGTCTAAAAAAATTTCAACACAATCATACAATTATTGAGCTATTTCAATCATAATTTAGACCCGTACTCTTAGGTACGTACTAAACTAATACACATTAGTTATACCCATTAATGACCAATCTTCGGAGCTACCTTGCTCACAACAAGTCTATCTAGCTATTTGAGGGCAACCCTTAAGATCTAGACCAAGTCGGAACCTAAACACATTGATTATAGGATTTATCAGTTTTTCAGGACACTGAGCGGTCGCCCGGAATGATCTGTGCGGTCGCACACTTTGGTATTTTCCAAGAACAAAACCTTTCAGAAGATTGTGCGGTCGCACACCCAAACTGGGCGGCCGCACAACTCCATCGAACTACCAGGAATTTCCTCCATTCATCCTAACACTCAAACTCAACATTTTTTACTCAACCTAGTTTCAATTCAAGAACCAAATACATATAGAGAGTGATATCAAAGTTAACAAATGGTACTTGTGGTCCATTACTACTCATCCAACCCGGATTTCACCTGTAATTCACAATATCTAATTTGTATAATGAAGTCTAAAAATGACCTCTAAGCTTATAAAAGCTTTCCATAACAACAACAAACCATTTATACCACGATTGGAACCCAACAACAATTTATCCTAAAACTACATAAAACACAAATAAATTCCAAACTTCCTATAAACCAACAATTAACAACCCAAGCATCATAGATCATAATTATGAGCGTTAATATACAAGAAAAGGGGTAATTAACTTACTTGTTACAAAAATAGTACCGAAAATAATACCGATGACATATTTTTCTGAATAGCTGGACTTGATCTACCCGACGCCACGAACATTTTGGTGAAGTCGGATCTTGAAACAGAGAAATATTTAAGGAGTAATTGAAGAAAGAGTGGATGAACTCCTCGTAGAACAGAAGGAGTAGAAATGGAGAAATTTTGGAGAGAATTGGGAAAGTGTCGCAGAGAAGGAGAGAGATCGGGTAAATGGGTTAAATAATTGCCAAGTTATACTTAGGCCCCTCAAGGTTGATCAATTACATTTAAACCCCAAGGTTTCAACTTTAACACTTAAACCTCTTGTCATTAATCACAAATACTAACTCAACTATTTTAGCTTCTAGTTAAGCTAATAAATCTTTTTGCAACTCAAGTACTTTTATTTAATATTTTACTAGAATCAAATAAGTCCTTTTAAAATAATCAAACTAACAAAATTTAAATTATAAAATAATATTCAGTGTAAAATTTATATAAAATTGGGACGGGTCGTCACCCACAAGTGCTCAACTTATGACTAAAAATAGTGCCGGGGTTTCGGGTCGTTACAAGGAATATTATACTTCCTCCGTCCCAAAATGACTTTCATATTTTTTTTTCTAGGAATATTATACTCCCTCCGTCCCAAAATGACTTTCATACTTTTTTCGACGTTACTACGAAGGAATTTTGACCAATGATTTTAGGTTAATATAATTATTCTAATGAAAATCTAAAACATGTTATTGATAGTATTGTTGATGTTGTGTCAATACTAAATAGCAAGTTTTAGATTTTCATTAGTGCAATTGATTTAACCTAAAAAGTAATTTATTAGTATGTTCATAGAATAAAATTTAAATTTATTTATAATTTTCTTTATTTTAAATTTATTATTTAGAAAATAATCTAAATCCTTTTATATTTAATATAGCGATTAGATTAATTTGTTTAATAATTTTGATTTTTTTTAATAAATTTATTTTATATATGGTAATTACTTATTTTATTATATACTTGATTATTTAGAAAAAATATTTATTTCATTTTTAAACCTTTTGAGTTTCAAAAATTTCACTAAAACCCTTACTAACTAATATCATTACAAACCCATCCATTTAGTCGATCACTTGCACGGCACATGGCACTTAACTGACTTTTCTAACAATTTCCGTCAGAAAGCCCTTAACTGGCGAAAAATTTAGATATTGAGCCCTGATCTAGCGGAAAAAAAACCCCAGGCCCCGTTTAGACGCACCCCCTGGAGTTCAGGCACTAAATTGTCATTAACCCATTTTTTCACACACAACATATTTTTTCAACATAATCATGTAATTCTTTTTTCAAATTTAATTTTGCAACCATAAAAGAGTTAAACATGGGAAAAACGAAACCAGAACCGGAGAAGCATCCCCAAGCCTTTAAAAAAAATGAAACAACTAATTGCATTGATGAAAATTAAGAAGGTGGTGCTCCACAATAGTCGGAGACTCATCCTAAACATAAATATTTTTACAAAGACAAACTATCACCAACAATCTGTCCACCCCAGTAAAAGAGTCTAATACATATATTGATTAAGAATGTCTAATCATAAACCAAATCTCCAATCAAGGCCCTTGCGAACAATGACTTGTGACGCACAAACGCTTCTCCAAGGTATACTTGGACACGGCCTATTCAGAAAACCCCAAATGAGAACAATATGGCGTTGAAGACACGACAATCTAACGCATTTGGGTAGACAACAAATGTTCAACCAAGCATCGCAAGTATTGCATCAGTAAATCTATATATATCTATTAAAGTTAGTGAGGAAGTCTATGGCTTTGACACATAGACAAACGTAGGTTAAAGCTTCATTTGTGTGAAACCACATCATCACTATCCTAAATGTTTGTGACTTTTGATATTCTCATTATTAGCTAATATTCCCTCCGTCACAGAAAGATAGTCCACCTTTTTTCGTTATTACTACGAGGAAACTTTGAGCAGTTATAAATGCTACTTATAATTATGTTAACGTGAATCTAAAAATTGATATTAATAGTATTTATAATGGTGTATCAAGAACAATTTCAAAAATTTCATTAGAATAACTAAAAGTAGCCTTAATTATTACTCAAAGTTTTTTCGTAAAACCCATGAAAATAGGGGGCTATCATTCTGGTACAGAGGGAGTACTATTAGCTCATAATAATCGTTATGATATGAGTTAACTATTACTGTTAATAGTAATAGTTAGTTAACTATTACTATTAATAGTAGTAGTTAACTATAATAGCTACTATACAAGTTAACTATTACTATTAATATTAATAGTATTAGTTAATTATAATAGTTACTATAGTAGTTAACTATTACTATTAATAGTACTATAATAGTTACTATAGTAGTAGTTAACTATTACTATTAATAGTATTAGTCAACTATAATAGTTACTATAATATATAACTATTACTATTAATAGTATAATTAACAATAATAGTTACAATACAAGTTAACTATAATGGTTACTTATTAACTATTACTATTAATAGTATTAGTTAATCATAACAATTATAATATATATTAATTTTTACTATTAATAGTTTTTTTTTTTTGACAATGTCCACGCCACAAGGAGGCGAGGAGAGGGATCGAACCCTAGCGCTCACCGAGGGTGAGGCTTGGCTTTACCACTGAGCCACTCCTTTGGGGACTCTATTAATAGTATTAGTTAATCATAGTAGTTACTATATAGGTTAACATTATTATTAATAGTATTAGTTAATTATAATAGTTACTATAAACATTAATAAGTATTATTAATAATATTAGTTATTAATATTATTATATAGATTAATTTTTACTATTAATGGTTTTAGTTAAGATGATGTTTACTATTTTAGTTAACTATAATTAAAAAAATATTTTTCATATACAATATATTTATATTATAAAAAACTGTTATGCTACTTTATTAAATAAAAATATAAAAAAAGTAAAATGCAAAAAAAATAGCAAATTAGTTACCCATGTAGAGCACGGGTTACCCACTAGTATAAATAAAATACAAAGGCTCTCAACATGGAGAGAAGGCAAAGGCTCTCGACAAAGAAGAGAAGACAACGGCTCTCGACAAAGGAGAGAAATCAAATAAGATAACAAGATGTAAAACAAAGATTTTAAGAACTGGAAAATAACGTATACCGAAGTATTTTTTAGGCGAGACAATTGATTGGCGCTAGAATGTCGGTGGAAATCGGGATTACATGGAACGAGTCTCCTCTCCACAAAATTCATGAAAGTTGTGTATAACACCAATCTATTTATTAATGAAAAACAAGAAATTTCTTCTAATTTAAACATTATCCACCTTATTCATTTCATGCATGCCCAACAGTTTAAA
This sequence comes from Campanula takesimana, assembly GCA_026119855.1. Taxonomy (NCBI): domain Eukaryota; kingdom Viridiplantae; phylum Streptophyta; class Magnoliopsida; order Asterales; family Campanulaceae; genus Campanula; species Campanula takesimana. The sequence continues at coordinate 641,227 of JAOWBW010000581.1, forward strand.
CCACAACATCAGATAACTTGGTTAGTCAATTGCCAGCCATTGCTTATTTTTTTGGCTATCAGAGAGATTATTAAAAAGAAGAAGAAGAAAAAAAGCGCATTGGTCTAAGGGACAAGGATAAAGGCAAACAGCAGGAGAAAGGCCCAAGTAAACTAACACCTCTAGCCTACAATTTTTTTTGGCATAATATATATATACATCAGATCAAAACAACTTTGATATGAATATCGCAGCCATTCCGAGCCTTCTACCGCCAACATGGTTCAATGGTGAGCCATTTCTCTCGAGATCAGCTTACCTGCATAGTAAGAAAAAAAAATGACATACTAGTACGATTATTACCGTTGACTTTTCCAAATGAAATATATACTCCCTCCGTCCCACTCGTATAAGGACATTTTGTCATTTTAGGTGTCTCACTCACTCAGAATAGGACAACTTCAAAATACAGTAGATTTTTTTTATTTAATGAGACTCACATTCACACTCACAACGACTTTTCACTCATTATTCTCTACCCCCACTTTCTCTCTACTACACCACTTTTCATACTCATAACGCCTACTCCACTAACACTTTTCCTTAATCCACATGCCCAACCCAAAAATCCTATTTCGAGTGTGACGGAGTGAGTATATCTTACCTTCGAGTGGTTGACCATTTGTGGCTGAAGTCAATAAGGAAGGTTCGAATTTCCATAGGGGCGAGTTCAACCACCAGCTTTGTAGGATCAACAGGACCACCCCTCTGGGCTTTAGGTTCATCACCTTTCGAGCCTTCTACTTTCCATACCAATCTTTTCTTCTCCATTTCTTCTCTTCCTTGGTTTGCAGATAAGCTCGTTTCTTCTACATTGATTATCTGGATTACAAAGAGAAAGGTACGAAAAGAATCCCGTAAAAAAAAGGCACTCACTATACAGAGTATATATAGAATTCCCCCAAAATCATATACCTTTCTACCCTGGAAGAGTTTCTTCAGTTCAACACTAGCCAAAACCGACAGATCCTTGTCCTCTCCAATCTAGAATGAGAGAATAAAATTAAGGTTTACTACCTTTGTCCCAAAATAAATACCCATTTTTTTCTTTCAAATTTGCTCTCGATCAAGATCAATTTTCAAAAAAATATATTTTACTGGAAGTTAATGAAACTATTAGAGCAACTTTAAGATCAAGGGTAGGTTCACAATACAAAATTTAGAAAATAAATACAATCTGATCCTTTTGTGGCGTAAAGTTAGTCGCAAGATCATGCGCACAAAATCTGGAAACACGATTAGTTCACCCTTGTTGACTGAGTAATGTTATTTTCCATCACTTAAAGGTGGGACCTACAAACAACAATCCCAATCATTGATAGCCAACTCATCGTGTTTTCAGTGTTTCTGCACATGATTTTGTGACTTTAATAGACGACCTAATATTTTTCATCTTTAATAAAAGAGTGGAAGAGCAAAAACCTCATATAAGTGCGCCAACCGGAGGAGAACCTTCCCATCTTCAAGCTCCTGCAGTAGGGGTACTTATTTATGTCTTAAACAGCAAACCGGAAACACACACACACACAAAAAAAAAAAAAAAAATCTCTTTCCGGCCAAATAAGTGTTCAAATGCGCACCTGGAGAGTTATCATAGCTACATTATCAGGGAGAGCGTAGGAAGGATCCATTGCTGAAAAAGTTGGTACTTGGAAATTTGTTGATTTATCACCATCCTGGAAAAATTAATGCAAATATTCATGTAAAAAGTACCAGAATCACTCTGGAACAAAAATAAAGTCTTGGATCCTTCTCACCTGCTCAGTGAAAGCCAAAAGGAGCGGAGAATAAATTTCTTGACCATATGTCCGGCGCCACTTTGCTCCCTCTCCAAGGGGATCAATTCTTAGATAGAACTTTCCTAGGACCTGTGACAAGTAAATTAACCAAAAGGGATTTGAGATACTCGCTATATATAGTAGCAAGGAACACAAGCCTTATTACGAAAGACTTGCATACTTACAGTTAATCCTGTACAGGTATCACCAACACACACTGTTTCATTTAGTGGCTCCCCAACACCTTTTCCATCATCATGAAGCAGTCTCCTACACAAAGACTTACCCATATTATCTATCTTCAATCTGTTTATCTGAAATATAATTAGGGGGAACTAAAGGAACATTAAAGACAAACCTGTGGACCATCAGTTCTAGTTGCCCATCGACAAGGCTGGACCCACCGACAGATCTATCTACCAGGATAGAGAACTCACTGCTGTTGTCCTTCATGTAAATTCCGAGATTAATCTGCAAGGAAAATTGATAAGTGAGTTCTAAAGTAACTAGTCAGATTATCTGTCAATATCCGCCAACAATGAAGAAAATAACGAATCTGTTGAAAAAAGATACATACGACAATGATTTACGATAACAAAATATGCTATGATGCTCGGACTCTTTGGTTTATCCCTCGGACACTTCTCAACAACACTAAAATACAAGTGTCGGACACGTGTACGACGGGGTAAACCAAAGAGTCCGAGCATCAGAGAAAATATGTGAATTAGTCCCTTACTCTAATTTCTATTTTGAGATCTCCAGCTAAAAGAGTCTTATTTAAAAAAATGAACTTAACAAATCTTTGAGTGAACACATTTATGCTTGTTCGTTAAACCTAACATGAGAATATGTTGAAACTCATCTCAGTCCTTTAAATGCTTTCTAAGCGTGGACTTTTGAGCAGAATGGAAGAAGTATTTCCGGTATGACATAATCACATCAAATCCAAGCAAATGTAAGGACAAGGCATATGACCAATTTACGTATTTTCCATGTTATCCATACACTAAAGGTGAAAGAATCCAAATTATGAAGTTGGGAGGCATATGATAATTTCTTGTGGTCAAGGTTCGGTTGATTCTTGGGCGTCTAATAGTCAGAGATCATTTTATTATTCATAACCATAAGATGGAGAATTCAAGAAGTTTTTTTTTTCAACGGGACTGCCATAAATGTTATTTGCATTATCACTTAAGTATGAAAAACTGAGACATAGTACTAGGAAAGACAGACATGCTTCATGCACACTCATGCACGTATACCAATACCCAGATATTCCAGTTTATATAGAGACATACCGGATAATAATTTCCGGCAACAGGTTGGTTCACTTGTAGGTTCCAATCCGCTCTGTAATCCTGAATCTGCCACAAAAATTTGATATACATCATTTAGTCAATAATCATCTTCAATAATTAAATGTTTCTGAGAAAAAACTGCTTTATGGTCATTCTAAATTGTAGAGGCGATGAGTCAACTTAATGAACAAGGACAACATTACATTTGTTAGTGCCACGAATTGTGAGAAATGGGACATACCCGCTCAAGGAAATCACGTCCATTAGAATCGGTGTAAAACGTTTTGTTGCTTTTTGTTGTTGTTGAGAATTTAGTAACAACTTCTTTCCCAAAGCCATCATCAATCGGTATCGGGCCAACCTGAATATAGGGTTATTGGTGATGAAAGGAAGGTCCTGAAAGAAAGGTATATACGTGAAGACAAAATAAGAAAGATTAACTCACAGTGAACTCAACTTCTGCATGCTCCTTATCCTTGTACACTCTTGTTATCTGTGAGTACGGAAAAGTTAGGATCTGATATGGGTGTTTCGGCATGGACAAACTAATGATGCAAGTATTCTTTGGAGGATCAATTTAAACTTGGGATTTATTGGATAAATATGAAATGTTAGATACCCAACAGTCTAATCTACGTTCATGGATGGATAATGGATATCAATGACTCATTATCAATCTATCATGCTGAACATCATTCAGAAAAAATAAATAAAACGAAAAGCTGTACAAGTAATTGGAATCCATACTTGAATGAATCTAAAGGATAATGTTCTATAAAAAAACAACTTCTAAAGTAGCGTCATGCGAACGGTTATGAATGTCTACTGCATGCCTGCGTCATTTCTTATCAAATGAAAATATTACTCTTACTGCTGAATAAAAGTTAAGAGATTTTAAGTGCAAGAACACGACAGATTATTGTCAACATTACGAGATGATCACCTGATATATCCATGAATTAATCTTCTGATGCACCTCATCATAAAGTGGCCCGCTTAAAACTGTTATAGTCTGCCAAATTAGCAAACAGCTCATTAGTTCGTATTGCAAATGACTTAAAGGTATTATCTAGGAGGTCATACATCAGCAGGCACTCCATACCTTCTCTTGAGAACTGATGGGATATGAACCATTCGGACGGAAAATATATGCTCCAGATGCCTAAATAATTAATAAAACAAAAAATAGTCTCCTTAGTATGTCCACATCTGACCTCCATATATAGTTAAGCATGCCCAGATGGAAAGATCCCCAAGAAGAAACAAAATGAACTTCAAGAAAAGGTTCAATTACCTGGTTATCCTCACCCGAACCATCATCTCCAGCATAATAGCTATATGATTGATTTACAGAGGCATTGATCTACAATTGTCAACTAATACAGGTTAGAGGAGAGTGAAAAAAGAATAGAATAAAAAACGAAGACCTCAAATACATACCGCACTTCTACTATTAAGATACTGAGAAAGCGATCCTTCACTTCCAGAATAGATTAACTTCAAATTCCCTGTGCCCACAGATATGCCACCATTTTCGCTCCCTGCAGAGTTGTATAATGTTTGCCGCGCTAAAGTTGCACCTGTCACAAATGGATTGATTTAGAATAGAGAAACTATGGTCAATACATTAAAAAAAGTTTAATGTCCATTTTGCAGTCAAATTAAAATATGGAAATTACATATTTAACCTGGTTGTTTGGTGCTTGATATGAAGTAAGAGCTAAAACCCAGTGGTGGAACAGATGCGGTAAATGCAAGCCAATATTTGGGGGTTGTACTTGGCGGTTTACCCAGATAAGCAGTAGCATAGAAGTTCCTTATGGCTATAGAGGCGTTAACTACAGGAATAAGTTGGGATTGAATTTCTTTTCCGCTGGAATCGTACACAGTGATATTCTCACTTATAACCTGTTGCAAATTCGCATACAAGATTTGTGATAAAGTTCAAGAAGATGATGTAAAAAACTTTGTTGTCTTCCACAAGAAAGGCAAATATCCAATCTATGGAAAGGGATGATAATATCCAATCTATGGAAAGGGATGAAAGATCATTTTTTATGGATTAGACTCGGTACAACAACAGTATATGGTTTTGCATTATGAAAATCATAGCATTAACACCTAACTTTTGGATTTTGATCTCCTTGGAATCAAAACATTAATGTTTTTCATCCAAGACATAATAATGATTCAACATATTTGGCTTTACTTTTATAAAAGGAGCGTAGTTATTCTGTTGGTGTTGTATACTCTAGGCACGTTATGAGAACGATTAATGTTATCTATTGATTATGTTTTAATAAAGATATTGAATGTTTGATTATTATATCATTTGCATGTTTATTATAAAAATCCCCGTCTCTGATAATTATGATTAATTGTTAGTATAAGTTTAATAGATAATCATATGATGATTATGGTGCATGGGATACAATTAAACTTGTGGGTATTTGTTGGAGAACAAATACTGGACTGGCCCGTATGAGATTTATGAATGTCATAATTAAGTCTCATATAGTTATATCACTTGAATCTTTAAGACCTGAGATTATTACAGTCTTCCACTTGATGAACATTACGTTTGACATATTCAAACGTTACCCCTAACCGGGTAGTTATAAAGAATATGATTGGCGTAATCGGAATCATGTAGGGAAAAGTAATAAGTCAAGATGGGATTTGTTCCTCGTCAAGAGAGATATCAAGCTTTGGCCACTCGATGAATGGTATTGATGAAATGCATGGCCGTGCTCAAATATGATTTGTAGTATCAATACATTCGGGATCGAGAAAGCATTGAACTATGTAAGTTGACCATTGACCATGGCTTACGTTCAATAGACATCGTGAACAAAGAGATTGTGATATGTTCTATTAAAGGATACGAACTTATAAAGTTATACTAATTGGGTAGGTATGACAGCTTGCTAGAACCTAATCATATCTTATGGGTTTACACTCATTGCCAACTTAGTATAATCTTAAAGGGTCACACACATCAGAATGAATCTTAAAAGGACTTAAATGGAATTATGGGTCGAAGGGCCTTTGAGGAATATTAGGAAATTAGAGGAGAAAACTGGAAAAGGGATAGGTCCGGTCGGACCTTGTAAAGGACCCGGCCGGACCAAAGAAAGATCCGGGCGGATCAAGGCTGACACCCGGTCGGACCAACTTGTGTACCCGGTCGGACCTTTAGTCCTGGTTTGACTAGGATTTTCCCAATACGTTTTCTTGCGGGTTTAATCACTTGTTACCTATTTGGAATAGGTCTAACAAATATATAAACAGCCTCTAAACAGCCTAATCAGTCCTAATGCTTTGTGAGAACTTTCAAAGAGTTTGATAGGTTTTATTCTTGATCTAAGATCATAAAAGTGAAGAACAAGAGATCACATATTAATTCCATATAGTTCATCAGGGTGAAAGTGTGTTTCACAAATTGGTCTAGCAACCAAGTTCAAGAGCGTCTTGATATTCGTTCGTGGTGTGGATACCGTTAAAGGGTGAAGCTTATCATCTTCAAGTTCGTGATCTTGTTCGTGATTGTGTTCGTGATCAAGTTTCGAAAAAGCTCCATCGAATTCAAGGTTGTTAAATCAAACGCTTCAAGGGTTAGTATTCTTATATTCATTGTAGATGTATTTGTCATAATCATATGAATGGATCTACAGGCTTTGGGTTTCATAAAATTTTAAATGCTATATTCCGCTGTGCATGCTACTACGAAACCCAACATATTCAACATATAACTACTAATGGTAATGAAGCCCATGTTGAACGGAAGCGATGCACAGATGCTACTGAAAATACTCACAGGGATTTTTACAATGTCCACTCTCTTCCAACCCAGAGAATTGTAGATAACAACAACCTGCATCGGAAAGACAATACGAGCAAACTTTCTGAAGTAAAATACTTGGCATACAGTATGAATCCCAACCTATGTTTTCTTAATTAGCACTGATACTTTTTTTTTGCTTTTGATTAAGAAAATGAAACATCTGACAACTCTAAAACTTAAAATGCCAACTTACCAACTTTTTTCCAGGTGATAGATCAACTTCTGTTGGAGGACAGTAGCTTATGTTCAGAAGTGGACACTGGAAAAAGAGGAAAGAACGTTAATTTATAAGTACAAAGTTTAATAAGTTCACGTACGTTTAGGTGTATCTTGTAGCATGTTAATTTTATACGGCAGGTGGTCAGGACTTAGGGTTATGCTCCCTGGATACTTGTATCTCATCTTTGTTAAATCAAGGATAAAAGAAATATTCTTCCACTTATAATGTCAAAAGATATACTTCCTCCGTCAAATGAATGTCCGAAATCGCTCTTGATAAATAGCAATTTCGGACATTTATTTTCATACAGGGGTAGTATAATTATTTCATCAAGACATCAACCAAAAGAGAAATGCACTTATTTCCCACTCATAACAATCACACTATATTTACAAGATTATCATATCAGAAAGTGAACAGGGAGTTCATCTATCGATCAATCATAAAGGGGTATGAAAAAGTAAACAGGGTGTTCACCTATCGATCAATAATAAAGGGATATGAAACATGAGAATAGTTTAGAATAACTAACAAATTCTGGAAGCCATCTAGCAATAAATGAATAATCTAGTGACTAAATGGTCTTATATGAACTCATCTAATGGGCATACTGAGATTTCGTAAATAGAACTAAAAAGAAAATGAATTTGAAGTCATATTTAAAGCAAAGCGAAGACAAATCACTGGAGTTACGAAGTGCTATAATTTATTGCCTGTTGAAACTTAGTTGTCGAACTTCCACATCCAGATGTCGAAGCGGATTCTACCAAACAAGCCAGTGAATCAGCAACCAACTCTTCAGCCTGCAAAGCAATTAAGTTAGTACTGAAGTTTCTACCAACGTGCACGAGCAATGAAACTATATTAGGTAAATTAAGAAAAATGTAGACCAATCTTTAACCTCCTTGTATCCAATTGATAAACGAGTTGCATAATCATCAGCCACATGCTGCTTTTCAGTACCACTAACTGCATCATGATGCTGAGCAATTCCTAAAGCATCAGCCAAAGGATCCGTAGTTGGCTTGTCTTTGTTCCTTCCCTTAAAAAATTCCAACTGCCTTGCTGCCTAATATTTGTAGGAGCGAATAAGAACACATGTTCAGATCTTCTAACAGCTCAATTTAACTCTTTATCAATTTAAAGTACTAGCATAACTCACCAAATAATAGCCACTAAGCGATCTGACATAACCCTTGATAGCAGGCCTACTGGTAAAATATCCTGTCCAATATGCATTTATCCAGTCCGCATATCTGAAACACTCGTCAATTGTAGTTATTCAGAAACAAGTGAGTTACTTATGTACAAAAATTCAGAACTTCAAACTCACGGAAAGTAGTCATCCATTTTGAGTGGCCAGGCATTGGTCTCGGCATATTTGGCATCAGTGTATATAGACGGAGTTGAATATAAAGCATTGACACGACCATCCTACAGGTACATGTGGCAGAATAGTCATTACGAGGCAAAGGTATTGAGGATCAATAAATTATGGTAGCAATGAATGGTACAAATCATGATTGGATGAAATCATTTGAATATTATGGGAATGGAAGTAGCTCAACAGGCAAAGACAGCAAGGTAGACTAATGTTAGTTGCTCTGTAAGTGAACTGGTATCTCTTTGAACTGGTACTCCCTCTGTCCCTAAATGAACGTCCATTTAGGGACGAAGGTAGTAAAACAGTAAGTACAAAACTTAAAACTTTGGCTAACCACCTCAAGGTTACTACTTACTCGGAATATTGATACTTGAAGTCAGTTCCCATAACCAAGCAGTTATAAAGAGTAGGAAGAACCACTAACCTCATTAACATAATGTATTAGCTTGTCCAAATTCCTGAACCATGACTCGGCATATTGATACTTGAAGTCAGTTCCCATTGTCCACATTACATGATTTGTGCGGGTAATGTTTGCCTGAAACGAAAAACATCACATAAACCTTGGGTATGATCAAGCAGACTTGAGTTTTATTGTTGCCAGTTAATCTTTGTTTCAATTTATTACTATCATTTTTTTACGGGATCTTAATGATGGAGATTGAACACATATTACTTTAGATTCTTATTGTTATGAAATAGACACAATCAATAACAAGAACCTACAACGGGACACATGAAAACAACTCCGGGGCAAAATCCAACCTAAAATATAAGAAAACAACTTCCCATGGTGGGGCAAAATCCAACCTAGATATAATAAATCTTAGTTAAACAAGTATAGTCAGTATACCTGTGCATAGGCTGCAGCTACAAAGTCATTAACGCGCTCTTGGACATTGTAATCAAACAAACTGATGTCATCCTTCAGTACATTATAAAACGAAAGTTAGTACCTGGGCAAGCCTTCAACAGCCTCTCAAGTTTATCTCTCATTCTAAGAAAGTTACCTGGACAATTGGGGAATCATCATTAACCTCAAAGTAGAAACCACTTGGCGGTTCGTAATTCTCAGGGAATGCACCCGCAAAAATCTGTGAAGATTGCATGACCAAAGAAGATCATTTAAGCCAAAAAAAACAAACAAAACTGTACTTCAGCTAAGGACCAAACAAAAGGAAAGATACAAATCTCATTCGAGAATCAATATCTGTGTATCATGGTAAAAGGAGAAGTACAAAATATATTGAAGGCTAACCTGGGCAGATGAACCGAGACTTTTAGAACCCTGCCAAATGACTTCGAGACTTTTCTCACCTTTCCGCTTAGCTCTGTCTTGGTAATCAATTCGCCCAAAGAAAAGCGAGTCAAATCCAACCTGAACCATCAAGAAAACCTTTAGGCCTCGTTTGGCACATGGGAATCTGGATTCGGGAATGGGTATTTGATTCCCGTATAACACTTGACTTTGTTTGGCGTATACATGATACCGGGTAAGGGAATGGGTATCAGTTTCCTACGGGTATCAAATGCCCACTTTATAATGTCATCTCATTCCCACGATAATAGGTGGGTTTTTGATATCCATTCCCAAGGAATGTGTACAGGGTAACTTATTTCTCTAAAATTTTGCTAACTCAAAACTAATTAAATTCAATCAACCAAGTCAAGTAAATCTCATCATCTCCATAGCGACATCGTTCGAAATTTCATCGTCTCACTAGGTGACATCATTCAGAAAAAATCCCTCGATCATCAATGTCTCTCACTCGGCCTCTTCTAGACTTCACACAGCCCAACTCCTAAACATTACCCAAAAGGCACTGTATATTAGAATTTTTATGAAATTTGTTGCCACTCATGCATTCTTCAAAGTTCCTTTTTAATCAAAAGGAACTGTGAAACAGAGACTATTAGATTTTATTCGTATTTCCATGCCCAAAAGTCTTAACCCCAATTCATACATTCTGATTTCTTGTGCTTCAAATTTCACAATATCTGTGAGATTTCCCTGTAATTGTGATAAAATTGATCTTCATAATTAATTACGTATCTGTGTTTTAGGTAAATAGATTGTTTAATTTTGAAATATATAGATTTCCAAACATAAGAAACGTAATCTTATGTCCATTCCTTAACTTTGACATAAGCAATGACCAAACATGGGAATGAGAATGTTTGATTCTCATCATTCCTAGATTTCAAATACTTAGATATGACTTGCCCATTCCCATGTAACCATTCCCGTAATCTTAGTGCTTGTTTATATGGAAGAATTGTGATTCATTTCCATCCTATTTGCAATATGTGAATCATTATTTCTCTATTCAGTAAAAAAAAAAAAAAAACTTTTATAGATTTTCATACGAAATTCTCACCCCACTCGTAGAGTAAATAAAGCGTGTTTAGAGTCATCACTTAATAAGATAGCATTCAGAAGTTAGGACCTAACTATATACCATACCTCTGCACTCAATAAGTAAGCTTGAACCGCTGAATGCCCAAAGGGGTCGATCTGCCAACCAATTCTCGGTGTCACATTGAACTGTGCCTTTATAAATCTATGCCCCAGCGTTGTTTGATCTATCATATCAATATAGTGTGGCGCGGCCTCATCATGCATGCACCAGCCCCCATTTCTGCACAAAAACTGAATAGATATAATCCAAACTAAACAGATCTACATGAAAAGTACTAAATTAGAACAGTAAAACATGGAGAGAAAAAATGCACCCAATTACACTCACTCATCTATGCACAACACCGAATAAACAACAAAGAATTGAAGCCAAGAATTGGAAAAGAACCAATTGATCATAGCCATATTCTGACAAATTACAGGTGATCATCAAAATTATTCAGAAAAAGAGTAGACTGAGTTTAATTTGGTCATTACATCAACTCGAGACGTCCCTGGCTGACAAACTTCTTGACTAATAGTTGGATTGACTCACTCTGATCCCTCCACCACCGCTGGAAAAACGCCTGAAAAATCAAGCAAAAACCCCCCACATCATTCATCAATCCCCTTCTGTGTAAGTGCATTTATATCAAATTAACTAATAATAAAAATAAAATAAAAAGTCAAATTCTTGCCTGCTCAACATAAACAAATTTTCGATTCTCATCAGCAAGTAATGCCGGAACCAGCGAATCAAGTACATTCTGCACACACGCACCCTGCATAACAAACAATCTCACATCATCATCAATTAACAATCAGTTCATTTCATCAAATTCAAATACAGAAGGAAAACACACACACACACCTGAATGGAATTGTTGGAGCCAACATAGTACTGATCAACAGTCTTCAACCAACCAACATCATCATGAGTATGAGGAACCAAATGAACATTAAGCTTACCAGGAACAACCCCCTGCGAAGTGTTGTAAACGATGTACTTCGATTCTACTTGTACACACACAGCAAACACCAAGAAACACACACTGATCAATTTAATCGCCGCCATCACTCACTAACTCTCTGCGATTAACGCCTGGAGATAGAAATGCATCAATTCACAGCTAAAGAACAAGTAGCAGCATTAATTTCAATTGGAAAGTCCGATGAAACAAGAGAATCGAAATTTTGTTTTGGAATTAAACGATATTGTGTTTGTTGAATGGAAACTAAAAATTAGTCGCTTTATATTATATTGGGTAGGGTGCAATGATAAGGATATGAACATAAAAGAAAACTAAGTGTTTTGTCGCGATGACTCGGGGTGTGACTCAGTGGAGAGTGACGGAGCCACTGCAATGATAACGGCTGCCTTTTTATCTCTGTAATTAATTTAATGCCTAGGTGCCACGTCACTAAGGTTGTTCGTTTTTTACAGCTGTGTTGAATTGAGAGCCAAGAAAAGAGATTTGGTGTTTAAGATTTTAAGAATCTTATTGTTGTGATTATTTCAACCATTAAAAACGGATCATTTTAAGTCTTATTATCATGTGTCTTAGACCATGCACACCCGTGACCATCTTTTGGTTCATGAAGAGTAAACTTGTGAACCAATTTTGGTTCATGCCAATTAGTGGTGATCCAAATTTGGTTCATGGCCATGAACGAAAATTTTCGTTCATTTCGTGAACGAAAATTGGTTTGAGCTATATGTGTATTTTGTAATTTTGTCTTTTTTAAAAAATTATTATTTACATAAAAATATTAAAAATGTTTATAATTTCTTTTTTTCTATAAATAGAGTCTAATTTTGTAATATTTGACATTATTTTAATATTTTATTATTTAAAAAATATTATTTATTTTTTTCTATAAATTTGACACATTTTAATTTTTCATATATTTTAATTTTCTTTTGGGTCAAACGAAGTCGTTTATGTCAAAAATAAAAAAACGCTCACTTTCCTTTTTCCCCTATAAATAGAGGTGAAGGTTGAGTAGGTTATTTTTAATGACATTAATAAAACATAATATTTAGTAATGTAAATTATTAATTTCATAACATAAAATTAATATTAAAATAATATGTATGTGAACGAAAATTCGTTCACCACTACAACATATAGGTTTTTGTGAACGAAATTTCGTTCGCAGGGCAGTTTCGTTCACGTGGTGAACGAAATTTTCGTTCACCACTGTGCATGCTCTTAAGGAACCCGTTAAAAAAAAATGTTATTATTTTCTAAGAATCTAATTAAAATACTATTTTTTTTTTAAACTAATTACTTTACCGTTGATAACCTAGCTCGGTAATATAGTTATTGTAGTCTTATACTCTCTTCGTCTCAAAACAAATTTTTCATATAATATAATGTTAGGATCGGAAATTTAAAAAAATATTGAAAAAGTAAGTAGTGTGAGTGAGAAGCAAAAAGAAAGTGAGGTAGGGAATAGTAAGTAAATACTCCCTCCGTCCCGGAGTAAGAGTCCTACCCTTTATTTGCACGCTTATTAATAAATATTGGAAGTGATGTAAATGTTGTGAGTGTAAAAGTAAAGTAAGAGAGAGAATGAGTGGGAGGGAATAGTGAATTGATTGGTGTTGTGAGTTTAAAAGTAAAATTAGAGAGAGAATGAGTGGGGTGAATAGTAAAGATTCTTTGCCATTTTAGGAATATGACTCTTACTCTGGGACGTACCAAAATGAAAAGTATGACTCTTACTCTGGGACGGAGGGAGTAGTTGTTATGAGAGAAAAAAATAGAGAAATGTGGGGAATCTTTTCGTTTTGGGGTAAGTGAGATTTTCTAATAAGACGCCAAAAATAATAAAATTAGAAGTTTGTTATAGGAGGGGGAAAGTATGAGTTTAATAGTATTATTTTTTTCTCAAAAGAAAATAAGAAATATATTCCATGTTATTATATTATACTAATGCATTGCAAATCAAAAACATTTTGAAAATTATTTTATAAAGAAAGAGGACTAAATTTCGATCAAAAAGATAGAAAAAAACTAACACAACTGCGAGACGGTCTCACACATAAGAGAGATTTGATTTGGTGAGCAATACCCTTATAAGCGGGTGGGGCAAACTCATTTTCTCTATTGTTATAGAGACCCGTTTCACACAAGACCTGATCAAATAGCCGAAGCAATACAACAAAAGCAAGTTCCATGTCCTTAAAATTCGATTTACACTAGGGCAATGTTGGGGGCATAAAAAAGTTTTCAAAATGATGGATACAAAATGAGGTGACGATATTTTATTGGTTACATCGACAGTGGACCCGGCACAATCTAATTAAAAACACCAATAAAATTTTTACACATCATTTATATATATATAGATCAAATTTTGTGGTACTTTGTGTGATTGGTAACAGAACCTTATCCAGTTATTCTTATCCCGGATTACGTTGTCTATAACCCCGCCTATGACCAATTCAATTGACCCCTTCTTCCGCCGGCCGGAGAAAGACCAAACAAAAGAACAGCCGCCATAAATGGCACTCTCCTCTGACTCTATTCTCTCCCGTCTCTTTCTAAACCGCCTAAAACCCCCAACCTTATATTCCCCCCCCCCCAAAAAAAAACTCATCAAATTCAACAGTAAAACCCTAAACGTATCCGCCATTCCCTCGCTTTCTATAACGGACTTCACCGCCCCCATTCGACGGAACAACTCTCGCCGTAATTCGCCGAAGCTCGGTCGCAGCTCTCGCGGCGGCAATTTTCCTAGCTGACCACGAGAAACGCCGGCAGCTCCAAGCGGAGGAGGTCCGCGGCGGAGATAAGGAGGTGGTGAGGGAGTATTTTAACAATAATGGATGCCAGAGGTGGAAGGAGATGTACTGTGATACTGATGAGGTCAATAGGGTGTAAATGGATATTCGAATTATACACTCGAAAACAGTGGAGAATGTGATGATGATGTTGAAGGATGAAGCCTGAAGAAATTCGTGATTCTTGAAACTGTAAAATCTTGCCTTTTTCTTGTTAGTTTTGTAATGCCATGTCTACCAATAAATGTTTAATTTACAAAACCAACCGGTGAATTTTTTGTTCTTTAAAATTGACAATGGTTGAATATAAACTGAGTGCAGGGAAACTGAGATGGCTGAATTTGCTGTTTGATTACACAGGCAAAAGAAGAACTATTTGGAGAGGATGAGCTTTTCACCTGTCCCCGTGCCGAAATTTGAAGTGAAGGATTTAGAGAGCTTAAACTTCATACCCTATGTTTAGGAAGGCGACATTTGTTTTGGGACAAACGAAAATGGAAAGTATGATATTTATTCCGGGGGACAGAGGGAGTAATACATTATCCACAATATAAAACAGATGGTATGATTGGCCATCTTGCTTTTTTGGCTGAAAATAGATAAGATTCTTAGCTTTACACTAAAGACATTTTATTATAGTTTGTTGAAGATGATTGGAGAGTTGTTCCCTGGTCCTTTTGAAAGCAACCAGAGCCTATCTTCATTCAGAGGCTGATGTAGAAAGGGCATTCCTAAAGGTTGGTTGGAAGATAAGCTGTCCCCCTGCTTAGCTTGGAAGAGAGGTCAGATTTGAATTTTATCTTACTATCCTGTTTTCATTCACTATAAAACCATGGAAATTCTGAAATGTATTGTGAAGCTGTAAGCTTGGTGATCCTTCTTCTACTGGCTCAAGTTAGAATTGCATTATCACGAGGAGTGAAAAAAAAAAGGACCAAGACTAATGGAAGTATGAAAAAGGTGTAGAGCATTTGAAACTTAGCCTACACCCATGAATTTAAACTTAACGAGGCTAGACAAAGAAGTTTAATTCTCAAATCTCACTTGCAATGTTTAAACGTTTTTTTTTGGTTAGATGGTTCTCACCAACAAACAAGATGAACTAGATAGGATACAGCTTCCTAGTGCTAGGTTGAATGTAGACATTGCGTTGCTTATAAAGAATTCTGTCATTTTGTATTGTAATTTATCAGCAATTATTGTTAGAGCATCAGTAATCTTGTTAAGAGCATATCATTTTGGTCCTTACCTTGATCCCTATCCAGTTTACTGTTTATGTTTTGCGTTTCGATTTGTGCATTCAACATGTTGCTGTTCTTCTCTAAAATTTTGATCAGTCGATCCTCCAGATTCGTGTCTTCATATCCATTTAGCAGCACCATCCTCCACTAAAATCCCTCATGTTGTGTACATCCTTTCACAAAACACGAGCCTGGCTGTTTGTCTTCTGGGACACCTGAGATAATTCAGTACAGCAGCAACAACAACAATAATACCTTAGTCCCAAAATGATTTGGGGTCGAATAACATGAATCGTCTATGGACTTGTCAAAGAAGAGATGGGCAAATAATTTAAAAAATGTAGAGAAAAATAAATATAAAGGGTGAAACCTAAGAAGATATTTAAAAGAAGAAATGAGTGTGATCTAAGATATTTAGTAAAATACAAAATTCTCATGACATAATTCAATTGAAATGTTATTTGTATACTACTCCCTCCGTCCCTAAATGAATAATTTCATTTTAAGGAATATTCTGAAAATCTCTACTTTTTATACAATTTTATAGCAAAAACTCGTATACTATATTTTTGTAATCTCCGGCCTTTTCAGACCCTATTCTCTGCAGGCTTCTTTCCTTCAATGAGAATTAGGGTTTCTTTTCGTGTCCACCGAGGGTGCATCAGTGATTTGTTTTTATCTTCACTCCCTTCTACATGTGTCTGTGCATCAACTGGCTTGGTTACATCAGTAGCAGCTTCGATCGGCGGTGTGGTTGCCATTGAAAGAGCTCGCCAATAATCTATTAGAACTGAAGGACAAACGAAGAAATGGTTCTAAAAGCCTAAGGGGGGGGGGGGGGTGGATTGTCCAGGACATCTGAAAGTTTCTACGTTTTTTTTTATATATAATTTCGTGACAAAAATCATATATAATCATCGCGGAATCCTCTTCCAAATATTTAGTTTTGCAATTATAAAAAGATTAGTAAAAAAATTGGTAAATAATCAATTAGGAACAAATTTGTTTTAAGAAAAAACATTTAATTAATAAAAAAATCTTAATAATAGATATTCATTTAGGGACAGTAGAAATCAAGAAAGTGTTAATTACATATAAATGTAATTTCGAAAGTCATCATCATACACAACTATAAGTAATTTTGCTCAGAAAAAAACTACAAGTATTCATACTGTTGCAAAATGAATGTCTCAAAAGAATTCAAATTCCCTTTTAGGCGACGTTTGTTTTCTTTAAGTGTTAAGCCTTGAATTCTGAATTCACATCTGAAATTGGTTGAATTTATAAGAGGCAGTGTCTGAAAGCTGGTTTATGAATTATTCAAGCTTTTGGATTGTTCGTCTTTAAGACTACGACACTAAGAATTAGAGAGATGATGTGAGTCGTTATTTATATTGTATTTTGATTGAGTATTTTTGGAATTATGAGTTTGAGGAAGAGATATATGTGGAAAAAAATTAATTCAGAGGCAAATAAGTGACAAATTTTCATGTGAAAATTATGTGGACATGTATTGTCATCCTTATCTAAATATATATTAAAAAAAAAAATAAAAAAAAAAACAGACAAAAATTTTATACAGTATGGCTGAACTATATTCAGACTTTAGACTTGATTGATTAGGATTTAGGAGCTGAAATAAAAAAAACAAACGAGCCTTAGTTAGTCAAGACTCAATTAACGGAGATTTAAAACAAAAAAAAAAACTAGTTAGTAGCCCGTTGATATTCGACGGGGAATATTGAAATAAATAAAATTTAAAAAGCGTATTTAAAATTTGGAATATCATAAATATAGTCATGTGTTTAAAGATCATATTCATGTAAACTCTAAGGGTAAATATAAACTCACAAAAAAGTGCCACAAAATGTGGCTTACAAAATGATGTGAAAAAATTCTATTGGTGTTTTTTATTAAAGTGTGCCGGGTCCACAATCGATGCAACCAATAAAATATCGTCACCTCACTTTGTAACTCACATTTTGTAAACTTCTTTTGTGCCCCTAGCATTACCCAAACTCTAAAGCCAATGTTTCGCAACTATGTCCTTAAACACTTGTATTTCGATGGTAAAACTTCCATCATTGTGAAATTTTCATTGAAAATTGAACAAAAATATTAACGTTGTGTTATATGTTGCAGATTATTTACGCTTAGTTAACAATTATTTACTAATTTCATCAAACCTGTATTGCGCCTTAAACTTTTGCATAATTTCTTATAGGTTAATCAAATTGAGTGGCCTTAATATTATATTTCGTAATTTATTAGTCCATTTTTTCTCATAATGTTGAAGTTTTGGACTTATCATACATATTAAGAAAATTAATTAATACATGTCTAATTTATTTAAAATAATTGTTAATTTTGATGCTATATTCTAGGAAATTTAAAACTTTAAATGTTAAATTTACTAATATATATTAGGAAATTTCAAATTTTGAATTATTCTAAAAAAATCAAGATGTCTATAATAAACCAATCAGATGATGCCACATGGAATTCCACGTCATAATTCTATGTGGCTCGTTGTGGAATAAGATAAAGACTCTCTTTTATTATATATATGGGCAAATTGCACCATACTACCACTATGTTTACACGGAGTTGCAATGTGGGTCACAAAGCACTAAAAGTTGTAATTTAGTGCATAATCTTCACACAAAATTGCAATTCACTGCAATCTTGGATGGTTGTTATATTGGATGGATGATAGTTAACTAAAGTTAACAAAATGAATGGAGATGCTAACGGATTTTCTAAACCTTGCATTGACCACCCTTATAATTTAACAGTCTCTTCAAGGAATTTAAAATTATTATTATTTTTTAGAAATCATTATTTTTTAATTTTTTTGATTGTGGAATAATTGATGAAATACTAGGAAATTCAAAGTCTGT
This sequence comes from Campanula takesimana, assembly GCA_026119855.1. Taxonomy (NCBI): domain Eukaryota; kingdom Viridiplantae; phylum Streptophyta; class Magnoliopsida; order Asterales; family Campanulaceae; genus Campanula; species Campanula takesimana. Next base: position 660,122 of record JAOWBW010000581.1, read on the forward strand.
TAAATTATAGGGATGATCAAATAAAGTTTTAGGAATTTCGTTAACCTTTTCATTCATTTTGTTAACCATTGTTAACTACCATCCATTCATTATAACAATCATCCAAAATTGTAGTGGATTGCAATTTTGTGTGAACATTATGCACTAAATTGCAACTTTTGGTACTGTATAACCCACATTGCAACTCCGTGTAAACTTAGTGGTAGTACGGTGCAATTTGCCCTATATATATAGATAGATAGATTACTATAGGAGTATTTGGGCCTGTTTGGTAAAGCTGAAAATTAAGTTCTGAAAATGTAGAGCTGAAAAAGTAGAGCTGAAATCATTAAGTTGCTGAATTTTGTAAGACTTCAGTTGTTTGGTACTGACAAACTACATATATCTGAATTTAATCAAAATTGTAAACAAACACTTAAAAATTAGTCTCATCTCTTTCATTTGATTTTTTTTTTGTTTATCCTCAAACAAAAATAGTCATATTTTTAAAATAAATAATTATAATTCAAATTATTATTTGTCAAATTATCTTTTATTTAGACCAATAGTAATAATATTTGAACAGTTTTTTATTGGTACTTTCATTTGTCCCACATTAATAAAGTTCATCTTCACTATTTTGATCAATTTTACTAAACTTTGACAAAAAAATTGATAAAATTTAATTATGATAGTCAAGTAAAACATTATCAAAATTTATAATATAAAAATAATTTTATTTAATTTTATCATATTTAATCTATAGAAAAAATAAAATATTTCAACGAAATAAAGTAACATTAAATAAAAAAAATATGTTGATGAGTGGGTTTGAACCCATTCCCTTTTTTAATCTTACCTCCTCTTACCTTGTTAAGACTTGTCATACTAGCTTAAAATTAATAGCTTATTTTTAGATAATCTTAACAATTTAAGTGATTGAAATTTCCCTTACCAAACAAGCTTAATTTTCTAATCTCTTACAATGTTCCAAATTAAGAGCTTAATTGGGTTACCAAACAGGCCCTTACTTTTCAATAGCTTTTTAACGGGCCAAATTGGTCCAGGAACTGTTAGTGAAGAAGGGATATCTGGGCCGTTCAATTAGCCAGCGGGCTAACAGACAGGCCAAGCCCTTTGATATATGCGCTGGAGGCCATTCTGGGCATAACCACTTGTATGCAGAACTCCGGTAAATTTCCCGCTCCTCAATTTCAATCGAGGGAGAAGAACGAAGAAAGAATTCGAAACCCTAACAATGGAAGAGGGAGGGGATATGGAAAGCGATTTAGAGAGAGAAGAAGACGAAGACGAACATGAAGAAGCCACTAATCCTCTCAGAGATCGATTCCGTCTCTACACTATCTCCATCGCCGAATCCCAAGGTTTTCCACTCCCTACTCTCTCTCTCTCTCCTCTCCATACATTGGTTTTCATAGTATACACAGTAGTTTAATACATTTCATTCCGTTCAAATGAACAGCAAAGCGAAACAACATGGAAATTTCTCAACCAATCATGGTCTGTGTTGCCGATATGGCCTTCAAATTTGCTGGTATACCTCTTCACACACACACACTAGCATCTCATCATTTGTTTACAGTATATGAAATTGGTGTAGCATGCGAGTTTGCTAACAAATCCAATCTGCTATATGAGCCTTTCTTTGATGTCTCTTGGTGCTATAGCTGCTCTGGTAGCAAATTAAGCAAGTTTAGTTTTGTGTTTGAAATGAGTTTTCAAATTGATCATCTCATGCATGAGGGCTATTTTTTATTAAAAAAAAAATACGCTGAAAGTCTTGAAAGTTAAACCCTTGTTATTTTTAGCATATTTCGCTCGTTTTCTTAAAGCTGCAAATTTACATCCCAATTTTGACCAAAATAATGATAGAAGTTGATTTCAAAAATTCAAACTGTACTGGTTTGTTGAAGCTTGATATACATTGTAGGTGCCCTCTCTAACACCTTAAGGTTGGTTACTTAATATGGTATCAGAGCTCTGGTTATCGCAATGTCAGGGGTTCAAATCCTTCCGCTTGCATATTATTACCCGGATTATTGAGTGCTAAAAATTGCACTATGTTGATACCCGATAAGTGGCATGTTTGTTAATCTCTCCACGTGTGTCACCGGGTCACACGTGAGGGGTGTGTTGAAGCTTGATATACATTGTAGGTGCCCTCTCTAACACCTTAAGGTTTTAGAGGAGTTGGTTACTTAACATGGTTATACTGAAAGAGCAACTGTAGTACATAATCTGCTGGCTCTTATATGATTGATACTCTGTACATAACGATCCAAGGAAGTTGAGTCACTCAACCTTCGACATCTAGCGCTCAATGTTATCGAAGGCATCCTACTTCCAAATTACCTTGCCATGTATTAAGCATCAAGTGTTGAATACTATCAAACACCCCCTTAGTCTGTCCACATTAATAAGTAGCACATGCTACTTCTGATGAAGCTTTTTTGGGATTGGCTTCATTATTGTTGAATGCAGTTTGCAACTCCGCAGTATCATATTAGAAGTTCTTTTATTGCGTCAAATGAAAATGATAATGCAAAGTCATGCTTCGTTGCATTGTTTTTTATGTAAAAATCCTAGAGTTGTGAACTCACGGTTATTGTTTATTTCAGCTGGTATATGTAAATTTACATCATGCTTGTCCTTGTTTGGCTATTTCTTGGAATTTACAGCACATCACAAGATTTAATTTTCCAGTATGTGTCTTATGCTCATATCTTAATTTCATTTTAACATATTTTGGGTGTAAGTTCATATTGTATCTCGCTTCACGGTAAAGACAGTTCAATACATGCCGGACTCTTTGGTCACCCCGCCGTACCCGTGTTGGACACTCGTATTTCAGCCTTGTTGAGAAGGGTCCGGCGGGGTAAACCGAAGGGTCCGAGCATCATATGAGCTGCATAATCTGTATGTACAAATACGTCATCAGAAAGTGAGTGTCAACTCATTGTGTTACTTGGGAATGCAAATGAGAAGAAGATTTAAGATATCTGAGCACTTCCATTACTCTGCATCTGAGTAATTATTGTAGAATTTGAATCTTGTTGGATAAAGATTACTTAATCTAAGTTTGCGTCTTTGAAAGCAGAACAGTTGGCAAAGGACCTTGAGCTATTCTCACAGCATGCGGGTCGCAAGTCAGTAAACATGGAAGATGTGATTCTATCAGGTGAGCTAGTCAAAATTAGTTAAGCTTGGAAATGTAATTCATATGCTGTACTCCCTCCATCCCAAAATGATCTTCTCATTTGACAATTCAAACTTTCGAAAGATATGAACACTTGCTTCGCTAGACATGTTGTGTTTATGCACACATTTAAGCCCAAATTATAGAAATTGGAATAATTTTTCGAAACAATGAAAAATGACAAATGAGTTCATTTCAGGCCAGAGGGAATATATATGTTTAGTCTATGAACTACAACAGCAACTTGATTTATTGTTTTAGCTTCACTTTATTTTCAAGATTCATGACAATATACTTATGTAACAATTGGTCATTGGTAGCAGCACATAGGAACGAACACTTGACGGCCCAACTGAGGAGCTTCTGCAACAATATGAAAGGGAAAGAACCCCAGATGGAGAAAAAGAGGAAGAAAGGTCCAAGAAAGAGAGACAAAGCTGCCCCATCCGTTCTTGACATTGATACTTAGTTGGGCAGCTAGATAAGATTCTTAGCTCGAAGAGGCCGCTCTTGCTCTTCTAAGTGTCCCCAACCCTCCCTTTTGTAAGTTGTACATGCCTTATACTGAACAACCCGAGAATGTCTTATGTTCACTTTCTTCTGTACTTAAAACCGCGTTCCCACTGGCCCAACCCAGTAACTTCGGGTGAATTTCCATCCAGTAGTGAACAATTTGCAGGGGTCTTCTTGTGAGTTAACTGAATTTGTGAACTATGTGCTGTGCTGCCCATCCAATGTAAATGAAGAGTATATATGCGTTGATAGATTTGGGTTCATCTCCAGCCCTGAGTAACTGCCATTGTTCATGCTTTAATCTGCTGTATAGTGAGCACTAAGCAGATTGAAACATGAAAAATGTGTGGGTTCTATATAAATTGGAGAATTTACAAGGGGAAAAAAAACTCTAAAATTGGTTATACCTTTGCGCCTAGTTTTAGTTTGAGAAAATTACCACCTAATCCTCAGTCCTAACCAAAACTACCACCTAGTCCAAGCCAATATTTGTGTTTACCACCTAGTCCAAGCTAATATTTTCATTTACCAATTAGTCCATTAGAATTGTTAAATCCCGAATCTACCCCTTATCCAAATAAAAACAACGTGTCCGCTCTCCTCTCATTATGCGCACATACCTTCTCTCTCTACTTTCCCTCTCGGCGACCCCCCACCCCACTCCTCCGGTGAGCTTCCCACCTCCGGCGAGCCCTTCCCCTTTGACCACCGTTCCGATCGCCATCTCCGGCCAATTTTGTCCGCCTCATATCGTCTTCTTCCTTAGGCCGATGGCATCGACGAGCCAATTATGAACAGATCTGGCCGTCTCTCTCACTACAGATCTTCATCGTCGATCGGGTGAAACTTCTTTGTTCCGCTCGTGGATTCCGGGTGAAATCAAGGACCTCGACGGCGTCGCTGCCGTTCACGATGTTGTTGCTGTCTTCCACGGCGTCTCTGCACCTGCGATTCCCCTCCATCAATTGATACTGACAACTGTTTCTTCAGTTAGGTATTTGAAGTTTGGTGCACAATCACGTCTAGTTTGAATTATAATGATTTCGAATTTGTGATTTGAGTGTAACTGATCGTTTTTCCTTGATTATTTGGTCTAATTTGGTGGTTAATTGATTGAAGAAATGGTAATTTTTTCAATTTGATTTTTCTATCTGTTTCCTGGTTTTAATATATGTTCTTGATTTTGTCTCAATTTTCGTAGTCTACTGTTTGTTTCTTTGTTTTCGTTCATATACGTGCACTGAGACTAAAGATGTCCCCTCCGTTACATTTTGTTGTATTCAGGACGATACTTAATCTTCACCTGTAATTTTACAACTATTAAGGAAACATTTGAAACAATGATTTTATACAGCACTATTTTGACACTAACAAAAACTGAATTATCAATTTGGTTTCTTCAAGTTAAGGCAGTTGTCAGTTGCACCTGTTTCAGTTTTTTCTCTGTTGTAACAACAGAGACAATTTCATAATTAGGACTGACATGCAACAAACATACAGTGTTTTAAAAGTAGATATAATACACAAATCGATGAAGAGATACATAAGCAAATTATTACAAGACTTTATGGAAAATTCACAATCACAAAGATATGTTTGATAACATTAAGAGCTGAGAATGAAGACTGAATAATGCATGAATCAGAATTTAAGTGTTCTGAATGTCCCTGTGAATGCATATAAGAGGGTAAATTTCTATGCCTAAAATGAAACTTTTTCCAAAGGGAACCTTTTTATTTTTTGGGACATCTCAAAATAAATAAGATAATTTTATTTTGGGATGGAGGAAGTACTATTTTATTCTCTGTCACCGGTCACCCCTCCCCCACTCTTTCTTCGGTCACCGCTAGCTCCGGCGTCTTCCCTCAAAGTCGGTTTGTTTGTTGTTGTTTTTTTTTTTTTTTTGTTGTTGTTGTTTGGGAAATGAGAGTACAACTGTGAATTGTTGATTGTATTGTTAAGGTTTCTGGTATTTGTAAAGTGGTTGAATTTCAAATTTGGCTATTCTTTTGATTAGATGACTTTTGGACAAGTTTGGGAATAATGATTGTCATTTAATGATATTCTACATTAATTAGTTCAAAAATAGCTGATTGATTACTTTTACACAACTCAAAAGATATTAACATGTAATAGTATTGGGAATATTCACTATTCTGCAATTTTTTTGAAAAAAAGAGGAAGTTGTTTTGGGAACAACTGTGAACTTGTTGTTAGAACATCTGTGAAGCTGTTCTTGGAACAAGTGCGAACTTGTTTTTGGAAAAAGTGTGAACTTGTTATTGGAACAATTGCGAACTTACAATTGCGAGCTTACATTTGCGAACTTACAACTGCGAACTTGTTAGAACAAGTGCGAACTTGTTATTGAAACAATTGCGAACTTGTTCTTGGAACAATTGCGAACTTGTTCTTGGAACAATTGCGAACTTGTTTTTGGAACAAGTGCGAACTTGTTCTTGGAACAAGTGCGAACTTACAATTGCGAACTTACAACTGTGAACTTTTTCTTTTAAACAAATAGTAATTTTTTTTTATAAATGTGAATTTGTTCTTGAAACAAGTGCGAACTTACAATTGCAAACTTGTTTTTGAAATAATTGCGAACTTACAATTGCAAACTTACAATTGCGAACTTACAACTATGAACTTGTTCTTGAAAAAAATAGTTTTTTTTTTTTTAATGTTTGAATTTGTTCTTGGAATAACTGTAAACTTGTTTTAGAACAACTGTGAACTTGTTCTTAAACAACTGTGAACTTACTGATTAGTTCACAGTTGTTTGGTCGCCGGAGTTGGTGGTCGCCGGATTCGATTGTGTTCTTAGTAGTTTTGTTGACAACTGTGAACTTACTGATTAGTTCACAGTTGTTTGGTCGCCGGAAATGGTGGTCGGAAAATGGTCGCCGGAAAATGTTGGCTGGAATATGGTGGTTGGAGGTGGTCACTGGAAAACGGTGGTCGGAATATGGTGGCCGGAGGTGGTTGCCGGAAAATGGCGGCCGGGAAATGGTCGCCGGAGACGGTGGCCGGAAATGGTGGCCGGAAAATTTTGCCAGAAAAGGTCGCCGGAGACGGTGGCCGGAAATGGTCGCCGGGAAATGTTGCCGGGAAAAAGGTCACCGGGAAATGGTGGCCGGAAAAATTGCCGGAAAAAGGTGGCCGGAAAAGGTGGTCGGAGGTGGTGGTCGGCCGGAGGTGGTGGCCAGTCGGTCAAAGTTGTTGACCGGTGAGAAGGTGAAAGGTTGAGGAGGGAGGGGTAATCATGTAATTTCCAATCATTTAGTAAGGGTATTCATGCCTTTTTAATATCCCTTGGACTAGGTGGTAATATTGAAAATACCTTGAACTAGGTGGTAATTTAGATTCTAATGAGGGACTAAATGGGAGTCGCCCCTTTTAGTTTTGACTTTTTAATGGCAACTCAATTACACCTAATTGATCATAACAATCTAGAACTGTAATTTTTATAAAAATACTATTAATGACAAAAAAAAAAATGAACGTGAAAATACAATTAATAACGTTTTTCAAGATTTGAGCAATTAAATTTTCATAAAATTAGAGTCAACGGCTATATTTACAAAAAGAAGCAAAAAAATATACAATCAGGAGTACGAGTACTTTTTTTTTCAAGGAGATACTCCCTCCGTCCCTCTTTAATCTACAAAATTTACCATTTTGGTTGTCTCACTTTAACATACAAAATTTCAAAAAGAAAATGTTTTAATACTTTTAAAATAATGGGATCCATTTGTCATACTCATAACAACTACCCACTTACTATTCTCTACCCCACTTTCTCTCTCCCACTCAACTATCTACACTCACAACACATCAACTTTGTAAGTTAAAGAGGGACGGATGGAGTACGTTTTTTGAAAGAAAAGTGGCACCAGCGGTCGAGAAGGTACGTCACCTTTGGCCAACTCGTGCAATTCCAAAGCTAATCCGACACTGAACCTGACACAACATGATCTGATTTGAGTTATCTGCATACTAGAATATGATGCAATCTCTGAGTTATCTGCATCTTTATTTTATTTTCCTTTCTTTTTTGACCTAAGATTACATTTGAGCATTAATAAGTGATGTCATCATAAAATGGTACTTATCAAAATAGGAGTAGTGATTACAGTTACTGCAAAGACAGTATTAGTGTTGCACTTCCTTTTATTTTCCATTTCCCGTATCAAAATAAGTTTCACATTTATAAATATCGCAACAATATTTGTATACAATTTTTTTTCTTTTTCAATAATACAAGCAATGTGCACACAAATGAAACATATGTAAAAAAAAAAAAAATCGAGTTATGCCAAGAGAGAGTATAATTTTAACATGCCAAATAGCACATTCTTATAGGGTTGTAAATTGTTCGGTTTGATTTGGTGTGGACCAATTTAGAGATCTAACCACTAGTCATCAGTTTGGGAAATTCTCAGACCAAACTGAACCATGAAAAAATATAAATCAAACCGAACCGAACCAAATTGCAATGGTTTGATTCGGTTTGGTTTAGACCACGGTTAAGCAATGTGGTTCAGACCGTAGTGGGTAGTCTAGACTGTGGTTCAAGCCACCATTCAAACTATAGTTCATACCACTACTCAGACCATGACTTAGACTGCAGCTCATTATCATATTTGTTTAAAGCCTGGAGGAAGAGCGAGTGGTACCAGAGAAAGAGGGATGGATGCGGGAGATACATTTTAAGATAAAGCCGAAGGAAGAAGAATACTATAGGAACAAAGAAGCTGAAGGAAGAGAACACACTACACAAAGTCAGCTATGGAGAAACCTTGATTAACTATGAGTCGCAATGAATATAACAAACCATAAAATGGATACTGAATAAAATGCAAAATGAGAGTTAGAAAATGTAGGTTTTTTAATAATTCAATGATGAATATGACTCAACTTACAAATATACAAGTGTTACAAGTAGAGTCTGGTGGTTCGGTACAGTGATTCGGTCTGACAGTATGGTCTCCCAATTTGGTTTGGTCAGAGGGGTCAGACCACAAATCAAGCCAAACCATGCGGTTTATAAATTTTAGAGACCGAACTGATTTACTCATGCTTAGAAACTGAACCAAATCACATTGTTTGGTTCAGTTCAGTCTCAAACCCCTATCTGAACCGAACAGCTTACACCCGATATAAAAAGCGTGACTACAAAGGTTGTGTAGAACCAATTTACTCATCCGATATAAAAAGTGTGTAGAACCAATTCACTCATCAATTGTGTAGAAACCAAATCACTTAACAAAGACTATGATTTGAAATATTTGAAACTTGTTCATCAAAGGCCTAATACCTAAATACTGTGTGTGTATCATAGAGAGTGTGTGTGTGTGTGTGTGAGCGCGCATGTGTGTGAGAGAGAGGTAAAAAAAACTCTAAAGTAGATAATACCATGTTCAACAACAACAACAAAAAAGGGCTAGGATGCAACAAAATGAGCTTCTAGGCAAGCACTCTAAAAACTTTACAAAAAGGATAGAAAAAACGAAATGGAGTCAACATGACACTAGAGCATCCATCCTACTTTGTCCCTGCAAGATTGCAGAAGCCCCAGTGAACTCCCATACATCAAAACCTTCATAAAGTTTGACCATTCGACTTATTGACCCTCCGAGTCAAACTAGTCCGTCTCGCCAAACCCAAAAAAAAAAAAAAAAAACTTGTCGCCAATTGTTCTAGTGGCATGCAGTCATCATTGTCCAAAATTTCTACAGAGCAGAAGGAAGTCCCTCGTTCATGTACAACAAAACTGAGTAGGACATGATTAAATCATTCCGCTCTATAGTTCAGGAACTCGCTTCAGATTAGCAGCTTCTGTGGCTAAATTCCTCCCCCTTCAAGGAACTCTCTTGAACCTGACTCTCTTCAGCGGCATTGTACCGATTTTTGTGCTGTCTCGGCCGGATACCAGTACCTAAAGGAAAAGCCTCCTAGAAAGACAAAAACAAGTCGCACGGATGCTGTATAGTCAGTTGGATAACAAAGCAATGTAAAGTAAACATTTGACGCTAGCTATGTCTTCAAGTATAGGAAAGGCTTCTGCCAAAGCAAAAATTGGACTAGTTGTAGAGCCTACTTCGCAAAAGCCACTTTCAATATCCCTAATCATATTTACTTGCTGCTATATACTCCCTCTGTCCCAGCTCACTTGATACCTTTTGACCAAAACTGGTCAACTTAAGGTCGGTTTGACCAACACTTTATAGAAATATTTATGATCCGAATAAAAATAAAAAAAATGTAAAATGATCACCATTAAAAATCCTCTCAATAACAATTTTTAAAATTTTTTTGGAACATAAATATTTCTATAAAGTGTTGGTCAAAACGACCCTAAGTTGACCAGTTTTAATCAAAAGGTGTCAAGTGAGCTTGGACGGAGGGAGTATTAGATAATGCGTAATGCTAGTCAAAAAAAAAAAATTAAAAAAAAATCACAAATTTTGGTTCACAGACACTGTTGCCAACAGTTGATTGCTTGTTGTGTTTACAGACCCCACCACTCACTAACTAATCAATCATTGACAACCGTGTTCTGCCCAAAATTTCGGGGTTTTTTTATCGTGTGTGTGTGTGTGTTTTCCCTTAACATTGCTTTTAGATAATACTCCATACCTGACCACCCGCATTTGGACCATCTGTACAAAACAGAATGGGATGGCAGCTTTTATCCTCGTTCATCAAGCTTGAGTCCTGGAAATGCGCAATTAGAGCAGCTTTTCCCTGAATTCGAGCATATGCAAGGGATGCCACTTTTCCACTGTGATATTTCTCCCATTTTTTGCCATTGAATGTCTGCAGAACAAATCCTTCTTTTACATTAGCCTTGCTATTGTAAGATAAGAAAATGAAACATTGAAGTTTCTTTTGATTGTTGAAAATAGCAACACGTAAATTACACAATTGACATGCAAATTAAAGCAAACAGGCAGACCTTGTAAAAAGGGATTATCTGAAGTGGATCAACCATGTTGATAAAAGCATAGCCCATATTGCATTTATTCTGTAAGGAGATATTCATACATGTGTAAAACTTGATGTTTCAAAAATGATAAGTCAGCTTGATCTTTAAAAAATGAAATCTAACAACAGAACTTGCCTTGAAGTCAATTGGTAGATAAATAAAATCATATGTTCCTCGATTATGTTCATCAATTGCAGCCAGCAGCGTTTTCGAAGTGTACCTGTCATCAGATAAATCATTGCACAACATAGTAAGGAAACATGAACGCAAAAAAAACAGATAAAGCTAGATAGTTCTTATGTCCTAGCACAATATAAAGAAAAGGAAACTTTGACAATTATCGCTCACAACTGGATCAGATAGATGCAAAACACACTTTTTCTATGTTTTTCCACAAAGTGATAAATAACATAGGGTTGGCATTACTGTACATAAAGCTAAAGTGTGTTGCAAGTGAATTTTTAAACTTGAAAATTTTGTATGAGCGTTGTAAAAATTAGAAAGGAAATGCACAATTGAGCTTCATCATACATACTATTAACAAGAAAATCGCAAAAAGAAAAAACAGAAAATAAAATAAAATGAAAGAGGGTACATACTTGTTTGGAATATTCTTTATCATCAATGTTGTTCGACTGTCTAGCCCACGCAATACACGATCAATATCAAGTTCATACTTCTTCTGATCAGTGCCCGAATTGGCTTCCTGTCTGCGATGTGATGCTTTTTTCGGGCGTTCTTTTGGCGAAGTAAAAGAGGTTGGCATCGAAGTAGCAACATCTCTTCCAGGAAATATATGGCCCGTGTTCTGAGGAGAGCACACTGCAGAATTTGCAGACATGTCCATGGAATTTCCACTAGCTTGGGAGAAGATAGTGTGCGAAGTTACTTGAGATGGATGATGTAACAGAGGACTACTAGGAAACCCGCCTACACAAAGGGAATTCAAGTGAAGATCTAAAGATTTAGGTGATTCCCCAATATAGCCGTGCTGCAAGTTCCTACCAAACTGACTAACAGAAGGTGCTGATCCAATATGGTGTATATGTGTAGGCGAAACTGTGTACATCCCATGAGGCAGTGATTCAACTAATACAGGCACTTTTGGAGAGCTCTGAGCACAAATGTCATTGATAAATGGCAGAGAAGTTGACCAAACCATGGGGCTTTGGGGATACTGCTGAAAAGTGTGTACATTGCTCCACACATGGTGATGTCCATTAAGAGGGAAGCTACTGGTTTTCATAGAGCCTGCCATGACAATACCAGAATAATAAAAGGATCAGCGACCATATAAGTTTAACAACATACAAATGGTCTCAATTGTGTGTACAGTCATATCAGAAGCAGACAAACATATCTAGGCAGGGAAATAGCAGAACAACAAAAGTTACAAGTCCGTTTACACCTAAAGAATTTGCCTTAATATCTAACTATAATACTCAATACTACTTTCAACAACAACAGCAAAGTCATCGTACCAAAATGATTTACGGTCGGCACTCAATACCACCTACATCCTACAAAAATATATAAATACAGTCCTACTTTTTATTTTGGATTGTCCCAAAAAAAAAAAAAATTCCACGTGTTCCAAGAGTCCGTATTTGAAAATCAAGCATTTTAATTGTGTAATATTAAGCCTTTGTATTTCTTATGATTTATGTTAATGTTGTATTTTTAGATTATTATGTCAAAATGAAGATTTTGGATACAAGAAGAATACCTAATTCCCAATCATAATATGATGCTGCTCACACAACAAGAAGCATGGATGCAGGTAGGAGTAGGTTCGACGTTCTTATGTGTGTTGAGATGAAGCGGACTAACAGAACATTATCAACAAGGATATGGTATGAGACAATACCAACAATCAGTATGGTCGGCTTAATATGAACACCACTGTGTAACGTTTAGAGCAGATCCATTTCATATTTGATTGCTTGATTGAAGTTTGATAGGCAGTAATCACAAGATTCAGTAACTTGAAGGGGGAAGGGCACTAACCACAATAGCGATAAGCATATACTACCTCCGTCGCAAAATTAATGTCCAAATTTGTTCTTGATCAAGAGAAAAATTGGAAATTTATTTGGGGACGTAGGGAGTAAGATACAAGCAAATAGAGCCAATTTTAAGGATTTCGGTGGAAAGGTGCCATTGATTACATATATTCACCTTCGCCATTATTCTTATTCATATAGAGCACGTAATAGTCAGTCTTGTCGAGGTTATGCTATTATAATTTGGAAAGGCAGTGTTTCTAGAGAGTCAGAGACCTGGATTCGCAGAGCCATTTGGAATTCCTTGATCACTGAAAAATCCTTCTGTATAATTGGAATTTGCACGTTGCACCTGTAAACGGCAATTCCCGTCCAGTTCTAGACCACCTCCGCTGCTGAATATGTCGAATTCTTCATCATCATTGCTGCCATTAGCAGTAGAGCCCAACTCGGTCGTTAGTCCAGAAAAGAGATCTTCTTCATTGGGAAGAAGATTTTCAATAGATTCCGCATGAGTTTCTTTGGTAGGCCCAAATGGTTCTTTAAGTTTCTGGCAGTAAGCTGCAGCATCAGCATAGTGGTGAGCTAAATCATCATCTGCTGGGAGTTTTACTGCAGCCAAGAAAGATAAAAATACTACTGTGAAGGATCGAAGCAAGGAATAACAAAATGATATCATAAGCAATAATATTCAAAGAGATGGCAATAAAGTATTAAGTGACACTAAGAGACTACTTATAGTGGTTATGTGACATTTAGTTGTTCATGACTTGACAAAAAGAAACAAGCATATCTTTCAAAAATATTCCTGCAAGACAATGATGTGCAGCAACAAAGGTTTCTAGTGTTAACCACCAACTCCACATAAGACAAAAAAGCATTATAGTGTTATTGACCATAATTACAGACACAAACATCCACATAATTCGAGGGTGTGTTCTGTTACATGGCTCTTATATATTTTCTAGCTTTTTAAAGAGAGAAATAGTGAGAAAAGATGGTGGACACCCAAAGAATACGAGGGTGCGTCTGCATAGATGTTTTTTTTTCTTAAAGTGGTTTTTTTCAGAGACGTGGGAAGAACGATGGTGAGATCATTAAGTGAGATTTCAAAATGTGAAAAACAAGTGAACAGCCATGTAACGAAATGCATCCCAAGATTCCCTAATATGTTGCGATCTACGCCAATGAAGGAAATATTAAATAGTGGCCTGTGTCTAAAACACCAGTGACCCATGGACCCAGAAACATCATATAACAGGGGTGGGGGGAGAAGTCAAAATAAAATGTAATTGAAACTAGAGTTGCTATAATGTAGTGAAATATGTCATAATAGTCTGCATCCCATAAGGCACTGCACGGCTAGTGTAGTGCTCAATTGGTCATAGGAATAATGGATGAATGGCTAAATCATATGATTTTCTTTTGACTGAAAATAGTCCTCAGTCCCCAGCAGAAAACGAGATAGAGTAAAAGAGCACTCATAAGGTTCACTTACACTATAAAAACATTGATGAAGAGAATGAACTATAAATAACAATGTAAAAGGATGATCAATGCAAAACATACATTTTCTGGTGAACGTTTCAGATGATGACGTAGACGAAGGACCATTGTCATGAATCAAGTTGCCACTAGCCATTTGCACATTCAATGCATTAGAAGCAGGATGCAGATACCCATTTGACCAGGTTTTCGAATGGTCGTTCAAATTTTTCCAAGAAGGATCTGCAAAATTGGCAGTTGTTTCCCCATCAAACTGAAACTTGCCTATCTGAGTTCCGGCTACATGTGATGGGAAAAGTTTCAAGCATTTTGGGAGGGCAACATTCGGCAGAAGTTCCTCTAAGGGTGATGGAGCAATCGACATTCTGCTAGGTGTTCGAACCATTCCATTTACACCTGTCAACATTCCCAAATGTTAGCTTGCTAGAATTATAATATCAATACCGCTCCTATAAATGCCTACTGTCGAGAATAGTGGAAAATCGCTGCCAGATGCTGAACTAAGAAATAAAACAATAAGTAAGATATAAATAAACCTCGATGATCAGGAATGGTATTTGTCTTTCCAACCTGTAAGCACAAGGCACATAAGGAGTTTCAGCATAACTAATAGTATATGGTAGGTCGGCCTTTCCAATCTAAATGATAAATATCAAACAAAAGATTAAGCCTTTTAGTCATAATATAAAAATAGTACCTCAGAGGGTAAATACATTTGACGGAATAGACGAGCAGACGTATGTACATCTTGTTGATCCATGACTCCAACATGCATTGTGAAATTAAAGCCAAACTTATCAATAAAAGACAATCTAACAGCCACCAAGATAGTTGCTTGCAGCAGTTACCCAGACTGTATGCTTCTTTATCTGATAATAATTACAAAGCCAAGAATGTTTCACCAGTAAGCAGGTTGAGTTAAGAGGCTGGTGAAATGTATCCACATAAATATTGAAAAAACCATAACAAAATAAATAACCAATAATTACTCATCACTGGAAAACTGATAGAAAGAAAGAATTTTCTGAAAAGTAAAACTTGATGACCCAATGCTTTTTATACTCATATGTGACATAATCCCTTCCATATGAGCACTAATCCCAAAATAAACAAAAAGCCATTTGTTTAATTTGTGACACATCATAATCTTTAAAATGAGACAACGTTTTTTTTTACCACGTATTGACTAAACATGGTAGAAGTGCTTCATGACGACAAAAGGGGCTGATGACAAAACAAAATAAGGGCAGCAGCGGATAAGAAACTTTTCGTTAGTATATCACACCTCTTGGAGCTCACTTGTCTGTCAATCATAACAAAAGCACAAAAGACAATTAATCTCTTTTCCTTGGTTCATAAACTATCCCTATATCAATTTTAGGTAAGAACAGTGGACTTCAAGCAAAAAAATATGTGACAGTTAACACCAATTCAAATTTTGGTGAATAAAAATACACAAGTGACAATTATTCTGTAATGGAGTTAGTAGTCCATCAAACACCAGTTTAGAAATAGATGTGTTCAAATTCCAGTAACCAAAACCACCACCCGTTACACATGCAATACTAGTACCATGCTAGATACTCCCTCTGTTCCACTAAAAGAGTTCCTCTTTGAGAATTAATCCTGCAACTCCAATTAAGATATCACATTGCCCCAAATAGAATCTATCTACAATGGTAATTATGGGCCTCTTGAGTGTTTGACTTTTCAAGGAGCGAATTTTCAAGACGTTTCAAGGAGCAAATTCTTTAAACATAACCAACAGAAAGAAATACATAATCAAACAGAACTATCTCTCCATCCCAAAATGAGAATCCATATCGAATTTATACTACTTTGTTCAGAAATTACTGAATGTCAATTTTACTTCAAATTGAACCGCCAGCATTTGAATCATACTCCATCTATGTCACAATTATACTTGGTGATGGGCGACCAAACTCCTTTACGGCCGCAAGTTTGAAAATTATGGAAGAGAAATTTACTTTCCCAATTTAGCCATTAAACAAAACAAAAACCAAAAGTGACTCCCAGCATGAATCTAAGCTCACCGTTTAACACAATAATTTAGCCAAAAAAAAAAATCATACCTTCAACAAGCAACAACACTGCTTCAACTTGACTTCTCTTCAGAATTCGTCACATGTCCTGCACCATATCGTCGCATGCGGTGAGCAAAACGAAAAGATCAAGTGTAAAAAGTTAAGAAAGAAGAAAGGAGAAGTGAAATTAGCGCCTCGGCATCAGCGCCCTTTTTGAAACCCTTGTTCAAACTCGTGAATTATAATATTCCCTCTTCCGTTTTCCCTCCAACAATAAAATAAAGAGAAAGTAAGAGGGAGAGAGAGAGAGAGAGATCTTACTCAATGGAAGGAGAAATTGAAGTGAAAACGAAGCTAATTGTCGGAATTAATGGAGATTTGGCCGGGAGTACTGGAAAGCATGACGTCCGGGGGAGATGGAGTTGTCCGGCAAGCTACCTACTAGAGAGAGAAAGAGAAGGCAAGGAGAGAGAAGAGAGAAGAGAGAGGGAGAGTGTGTAGTTAGTTCTGGCTTTGAATAAGAAAAAGACAAAAGGTGAAAAGGAAATGAGCGGGGTTTGTGTGTTAGTGAGAGATTGTTAGAAAAAAAATTAAAAAATGAAAATGAAAATTTAAATACGGGTTTGGTTAGAAAGTAGAGAGAGTCTGTTTTGAAACATGCACCTCTTACCTTTGGTCACTCCCTCACGTTTTTTCTTTTTCTTTACCTTTTTTTCTGTTTTTTTTTTTCCCTAAACTTCCGCTCCCATTCAAATTCTGGAAAACCATAATGCTTTCTTTTTCCATTTTTTCTTCATACTACTTGATCAAATAAAAACACTACTCAATTCATATCTTCATATTTTTTATTTGATATTTTTTTTTGAGAGAGATTTTTTTATTTAAGTAGCAAATGAGTGTACATATTCTTGTCAACCCTTCCCTATCTTTTAATTTTGATGTATGTAATGAAATATTAAAAGGATGTAGTAAGATATCATTTAATGACTAAATACTAAAAAATGAACATTCATTTAATTTTATTTTTTTTTTGAGATTACAAAGTTGGGAATTACTTTCTATTCAGATAATTTTTTATTTTTTTTAAAGGAATTCAGGATTTGTTAAAGATTAACAAAATCTATTTCATCTTAACTATAAGTTACAATAATCAGTAGTTGACCATCGCTGATAAAATAATTGTTGGATGCTTTTTAGGCCAAATTAACTGTATTTTGTGCGGATTGCCTAAATCTAATATATACTATACAATACTAAATTAATGTAATTTTTCATTTACACCACAGAGTTTTATCAACTCCATTGGCATTGATAGCTCTCACATGGCTATGTTTAGAGATTACGTTAGCCTGATCTTGCGTATGGTTTGTGAACCTGTCACGAGTAGATATACACATCTCGATCTCATTACATGGATCTTCATATTCATAACGCATTGCATGTATGTTTCTCTCGTGAGTGAACTAGTAATAATTGAAATTATAGTTAATGAATTTGGGAAATTAACAACATGTGAGGAGAAATTAATTTAGTAACAAGTGAATAGTGTTAATTTTATATTTGTTGCGAAATACTAACCTCCATGTCAGCTCAATGTGCACTGTTTGACTTTTTTGGTCAATTCAATTGATCTTTTTTACCATAATTTTATGAAAATCTAAATACCTCTATGTAATTCTATAAAATGATATTGATACTATTCGTAACGATGAAATAATAACAAGTTTTTAAATTGCTCATGAATGACAACATTTTCTTAAAATTATGGTCAAAGTTTGATTGAATTGACCAAATGAATAGTGAAAAGTGCAGATTGAGCTGGGACAAAGATTATTACTATACTCCCTCCGTCCCATTTTAAGAGTCAAACATTTCTTAAAAGTGCGTCCCATTTTAAGAGTCAAAATCCTAAAATGGAAAGTGGGTCCTACATGTCATACTCACAACAATTATCCACTAACTCTTCTCTACCACACTTTCTCTCTTCTACCCAATTATCAACACTCACAACACATCACATTTTCCTTAATTCTTGAACCCATCCATTTTTTTACTCTTAAAATGGGACGGAGGGAGTATATGATTCAAATAGATACCCATTTTTTCTCAATCAAGTATAAAAAAAAAGGTTAATTGCAATTTAGACCCTGAAGTATCATACCACCCTTCCAAGCGAACCCCGATATGTTTTTTTTGTCAAATCGGGTCTTGATGATTTAAAAACTCGTCAGTTAAGGCCTTTTTGACGGAATTCGTTAAAAAGTCAGTTAAAAAACATGTACCATGCACGTGACTAACAGAATTGACTAGTTTGAATAGCGATTAAGTTTGAAGGGGCTATAAATGACATCTTTAAAAAACAAGGGGTGGAACCAAAAAAAAAGTAAATTTAATCCCCTTATTCTTCCTCCAGACACACAAACACACACACACACACTCTCTCTCTCTCTATCTCTCTCTCTCTCTCTCTCTCTCTCTCTCTCTCTCTCTCTCTCTCTCTCTCTCTCTCTATATATATATATATATATATATATATATATATATATATCCCACCTTCTTCCTACCAGTCAGCGCCGGCCATCACAATCGCCGGTAAATCTCACAATCGCCCACCTCGCCGTTCCTGCTCACAATCCCCAAATCAAAATCCCTAACCCGTCTCCCCCTCATCGCCGCCGTCTCCTTCAATCGCCGGCATCCACGCTCACCGTCTCAATCGCCGGCGAATCTCACAATCGCCCTCGCTTTTTCTCCCTCCCTCTGCGCAGCACTCACACCCACACCCTTCACCGCACACTCTCACCTTCACCAACCGGCAAACTCTCTCATCGCCTGCATCCACGCTCACCGTCTCAATCGCTGGCCCTCACTTTCTCTCTCTCCCTCTGTGCTCAAATTCGATTTTTCCCCTGCAATGGCGACCTTTTGTTGGTTCAATCCAGATTCAGATTTGTTTGGCTGAAGTTGATTTTGGATTTGGTTATATAAAGGTTTGAGTTTTTTGGTTATGAATGTTATGAATTAGTGTTTTCTGGGTTTAATTTTGTAGAAGATGGGGATGAGTTGGGCGGAGATCAGTTGTTGGTGGCACTGCAGTGGTGGTTTGGTGGCGATAATGGTGATGTTTGCGATGGAGGTGGTGTAATGTTTTGGTTTTGATTTGATTTTATGTTTAAATTTCGATTTTATTAAAGAAACCGTTTCTTCTTTTCTATTTATTGGGATGATGAAGGAGAGAGGATGAAAAGGGCGGCCATGTTGACAGAAGAGTTGGAACGATGGTGGTAAGGGGGTGGTGGTAGCGGTGGTATTGGAGATGCCCAGAGGAAGAAGATGAACTGAGTTTTTTTTTTCTTTTTTTTTTTTTCTTTTTGCATAAGATGGAAAAACACTTAGAACCAGTGTTCTAAAAATCGGGCTAGGCGGCCGCCTAGGCGGTGCCGAGGCGCTAGGCGGCTCTCCTCCGTCGCGATTTCCTTCAAATCGGTCTTGTTAGGCGCCAGGCGGGCAAGGCGGAGTCTCGGCGGGCAAGGCGGCGACTAGGCGGGCAAGGCGGCTCGGCGGAATAGGGCTGTCTAGGCGTCCGGCGTCCTGTTTTCGTGGCCGGCGGTTTTCGTGAACACCATGGCTGGATCTAGAATAGAAAAGAAAAGAGAAAGAGAGAGAGAAGAGAAAACAGAGAAAGCCAGAGAGAGAGAGAGAGAGAGAGAGAGAGAGGATTGAAAGGAATATTGAAAAGAGAAAAAAGAGAGAGAAACGTTGAGAGAGACAGAGAACGGCGCTTCTGGGACTGGGAGAAAGAAAGAATAGTAGGGTTTTGGGCATTTATGGGTGTTGGGCTCTTAATTAATGTTAATGTAATGGGCTTTTGTTGGAATAATTGAAGTGGGCTTTACTTATGGGTGTCAATTTTTCAAATAATAGTGCAATAAACTTCTACTTTTATATACTCCCTCCGTCTCATAGTAATATTTATTGATTTGTAATTTTGAAACATATAAAAATATATAATTACATATAAATTTATCAAAAATTTATAAAAATGCATTAATTTCTAGGCCCCGCCTAGGCCCCTAGGCACTAGTCCCGGCCTCGCCGCCTAGGCCCCGCCTAGCGCTTTTTAGAACACTGCTTAGAACAAATATCAACTTCAAATATACTCCTTCCGTCCCACCTCACTTGAGACCTAAGATGTGGGCACAATAACTAAGGAAAAAGAATAAAGAAAAAATTGTGTGGTAAAAAATAAAGAGAGTGAATGAGTGGGGTAAATAGTAATGTTTGTAGAATAAATTGAGTGGTGGAAAATAAAGAGACAGAATGAGTGGTGGGGTAATACATTCATTAAAATTGGTAAAAATAAAATAAAATAGAAAAATCGTAAATTAAAAAAAAACTATTTATCCAACATCTTTAGTTTTTCTTGTTGCACAAAACTGGTGAACTAAAAAAATATTTATTGAATTTTTTTATTTAGAAAAAAGTTAAATTTTTTAAGGCAATGATCTTATTTTTCTTTTAAAATTTATTATTTTTGAAAAATAATTTATTTGAGCTTTTTTGTCTATCTCTCACCTCAGTTATAAAATATGTCATTTGACCCCCTTTAAAGAAATATCAACTTCAAACCAGTCAATTTTGTTAGTCATGTGCTTGGCACATGCTTTTTAACTGAGTTTCTAACGAAATCCGTAAAAAAGGTCTTAACTGGCGAGTTTTTAAATCAACAAGACCCGATTTGACAAGAAAAACATATCAGGCTCCCCCTCAAAGGGTGGTATGGTACTTCAAGGTCTAAACTGTCATTAACCCATAAAAAAATGGTGGAGGGAGTAAAATGTTACAAATACTATATTATCACAAAACATAAAATATTTTTTTTGGATAATACCCGAGGAGTAAGGACCGAGGGTCTCTTTTAATAATGAATTTATAATTTCAAGTAGTTTATTTTATTTTATTTTTCAACATAAAGAACATTGTCCCTAAAAAATTATTAATAAAAACATAAATAATAGGTGATAGAGAGAGACCCGACCAATCAAACTATAAAAAGGAGGTTGTGTAGTGTCATTGATAAGCCCCATATCTTAAAATGAAAATGTTTCATTACTAATATCTCAACTCAATCACTTGCCGTGCTTACACAATTAAATTGTGGGGTTTTACCTCAAAATTTTACTCGCTTATCGTATTTGAAATACCCTTTTCACTCATAATATATATATATATATATATATATATATATATATATATATATATATATATATGTATATATATATATATATATATATATATATATGTGTGTGTGTGTGTGTGTGTGTATACTTCTTCCTTAATTCATGTGTTCAATAATAAACGTGCTGAAACGGAGAGAGTGTATTAATTTGATAATTTGGACAAATTCATCTTCTTTTTTTAAGCTCACTTTTTTTTTTTTTTTTTGCCTTCCCAAACACATACTTCACATTATGTCACGATTGTTGTCTAGCGAGCTTTGAGACGTTTGATCAGTTTTTCCATCTATAATTATATATATTTAATAAAATACATTTAGATTAATGACACATGTAAAAAGTAATGAGAAGGTTATTCACAAATATTAGGGACTTAACCTAAATACAGATGCTCATATTGGATTTTTGACAAACATGTTTGATCACGAAAAAAAATTATGCTAATAATGATGTCATTTCCAATCTTCTATCTCATTCCTTTCTTTGCAATGACATGGGAAGAACAAATGTCTATCCAAGTATAACTTGGACACTGTCCGCGTTTAAATTCACAAAATCCACTCACATAAAAGATTTGACGCTGAATACTCGATAAATTATAATATTAGGGTCGGTCGTAAATCGTCAACCAAAGTTCCCAACATGACAAGATTGAACAATTGCACATCGCGAAAGCCTATTCAATATTCTTAGTCCTTCAACATCGTTGGATTTGATAACATAGTTTTCATATGACAAAACAAGAACAATGACCCTCAACTGGGAGTGAAAACAATGCTCTCAACTAGAAGAAAAAACAACGGAACTCAACAGGGAGAGAAACGATCCAATGATGAGCAAACTGCCAATAAATACTATAACATTCATTAAAAAATAAATCATAATTAATAATTATATTTGAGGAAACATAAACAATCTGAAAACCAAATCCCTAAGTTCATGTTTATTAAATGTTAATTTAACAACTAATAAATGTAAAATTTGAAATTTCACAAGTTGTTCAACACATAAATAAATGAAGTCTTACAAAGTTTGCGAAGGGTTGAAGATTAAAAAAGGGTGGATAGAATAACAAGAACAAACAAAAGCTACACTATTTGTTCAAAACACATTTTTTTTAACGGAATATGACGTCTTAGTTATTTACTCCATTCGTCCAGTCTGAATTTGAATTCTTTCTCCCGACACTGAGATTAAGAAATAACAATATTTTATTATAAAAAGTGAAAGTCATACAAGATTAAGAGAGTTTGGAAAAACTGCAAATATAGTACCTGAACTATTTGGGTTATTTTGGATTTGGTACCTGGACTCTCATTTTTTGCACCCGTCATACCCAAACTCTAATTTTTATTGTATCCGTCATACCTACCACTAACGACATCCATTTTTTTCGGTTAAGTTAGTCATGTGCCATACATGTGACTAAATTTTAAGGGTAAAGATGTCAATTCTAAAATACCCTCACCCCCTTTTTCCCCAAAACCCTCTCCCATGGCACCCTTCCTTCAACCTGCAATTCATACCTGAAATGTTTCAGAAATTCGCCATTGCTTTCAAATCCAAAACCTATGAATTCTTCACTGGAGACCCCTCCGGCGACGACGACACCACCCCTCCGACTCCCTCCGCCGAAGACCCTTTCACTCTCCTAGACTCCACCGAAGATTTCATCCCTGATCAGAAAGTCACCATCATTAAACCCGACCGTTCAACAAAATCTGACCCAATTGTTGTTGTACCCCCAACCCGCTTTCCCTCCCCCTCCCCCAATTCATACCTTTAATCCCCAACCCGCGTTTCTCCGATCTGAAACCCCCTCTTTTACATTTCTTGATCTGAGTCGGGAAATCGCATCGGAGATTCGTTCCTTCAAATTCTTCAGGTGGGTATTTTCGTTTTTCGTTTAATTGACATTTATGTGTATGTAAATCGTGAAGGCTAATGCCTTTTCTTCCAATGTTGTATTTTTCTTTCAAGTTCTTGAATATATCGTATTTTATGTGGTCAATTTTAGGTTGTCGATTTATTTTTTTACGCTGGCTTGGAAATTGGTGGTAAAAAGATTGATTATTTTGTTTTAGGTTAAGAGGACGTTCATCAATTTTGTCAAATTTAGGGACTCGCATCTCAATTTAGGGGTTGTTTTGGATTTGGTGTTTTGTCAAAATCCCCTGATCTTGGCTTTCCTCCATGGATTCCGGCGACTTTCCCCCACTATTTTTTCCTTCCTATTTTACCCCTGCAAAATTGATCACGTGTATGGTCACATGATGTCTTAAATGAGAAAATGGATGTCGTTAGTGGTAGGTATGAGGGATACAATAAAAATTAGAGTTTGGGTATGACGGGTGCAAAAAATGAGAGTCCAGGTACCAAATCCAAAATAACCCCAATAGTTCAGGTACTATATTTGCAGTTTTTCCTAAGAGTATTGTCCTATTTCCGATTAATCGCTAATCATTTTCAAGAAATTATTAAAAAAAAATGTTACAATGAAACATACTGCAAAACAAACTCAAAATATACAATGTTCAAAAAAATTTAAAAATCAAGATTTATAGTTCATCCAAAGTACACCGTTCTCTTCACCACCACCGCGGCCATAATCGGCTCACCATCAGCGCGCCACCACAAGCCACCATTTCCTCCGTTATTAGACCACCACCACTACACATTCCCACCACCGCCGAACAACAATACAAAAATCAAACAAATTGTACAAAAATTAAACAACAACAATACAAAAATCAAGAGAAAATAAAGTAAGCAAATTGACATCCAATATCAATGAAAAGATATCTAGATCTAATCACACACACACGCCTAGATTAACCGCAAAAAAACACATTAGATCTACATTCAATTGTTGTATTGGGGGTAAGAAAGAGAAAGAGGCAAACAAACACACACGATAAAACGCTTCAGATCTATATCGATCTGTTGTTGAAAGCAGAGCACGATTCAAAAAATTGAGTGTGAGAAAGATAAAGAGAGACTATAAGAAGTTGAATGCGACGACGGTGACAACGATAATGGCAACATTTTATATGTGGTCTGCGATGGTGAGTAGAAAGAAGAAGTGTGAAGGGGTGATGGGAAGGTAAAAGAGGTTTCGGTAGACGGTGTGAGGGTGGCGGGGAGATGGTGTGAGGGGTCGCGGCGTGATGTTGGGAAATGAGAGAAAACGAGTGAAAGAGAGTTGCTGGGATAGATTAGTGTTTGAGAATAAATGAATGTGGAGGTTATTTTTTAGGTTTATCTAGTGGTTTTAGATTTTTGAATTGGGTCAACCCAATAAGAGTAGTTAATTAGGATAAGTTAATTGAATTAAGATTAATTAAAGATACTAAGGGAAAAAGGGTGGGTAGGCCCTATAAAAAATTAATAAAATCTTCTCTATTTTAAGACGTTCTATTTCGGATGGACACCCAAAATGGCAAAACGTCCTATTTCGATCAGGACGAAGGGAGTATATATTGTGTGTGCAATAGTAAAGTTACCCTTAATTTTTTTTAATTTAGAAACGCAACATTTAATTTGAAATGAACAAAACTTGAGGTAGATAGAGGGGAAGGGTGCCCGCAATTAGGGATTAGTGAGCGGAGCGAACGATACTGAGACCTAAATTTGTAAAAAGAAAAAAACACCAACAAGTGAGCGGTAGCGAACAATGAAACTAGAGGAAGTGAACTCTCCTGGTCCGAGAGCGAACGATACGAGTTGAAATCCCAATTCTTATTATTACTAAAAAAAATTATCACTATACATACGAGTATAATACTTTTTTTTAGTAAAACAACAACTCTTTAAATTGAATACAATTATTGATAATCTTTGAGTGAGTCTTGTGAAAAACGCGTTTTTCCTTAAGCAAAGGAAAAACGTGTTTTTCGAAGACGCTGGCATATTTCGAAACAATGGGTGGCATTTTCGTAAGTACCGGCAACCATGATAAATACCCAGTGTTAATATTACAAATAGCTAGTGATTTCATACTGGCGTTTTATAAACATGAAACTGACACTTTTCTTAAGTGCTAGTGATAATGTTAAAAATTGCCGGTGAGTACACTGGCACTTTTTACATTGATACTGACACTTATTAAAAGTGCCAGTGGTAGTGTTAATAATTGCTAGCCATTACACTGGCACTTTTTAACGTTGATACTGACACTTATTAAAAACTGCTAGTGTTAGTATCAACAAGTGCCAGTGTACATGTGCTGACACTTTTTTACTCAATCACTGACACTTCCGTTTAGCGCACAACAACTTCTCGTTAATTACAAAAATGCCACCACGCCAAACTTAAAAACACGTTTTACGCACCTTTAACGTAAAACGCGTTTTTTACTAGTTTTTCACATAATCTTTATGTCAATTATTTGTGATCATTTCTTATTTTTTTAGTGAGGAATAAAAATTATTATTTTAAAATTTAGGTAAAAAATGTTAAACTAACTTCATCCGGTCATAATCAATATCGTATTTTTCGTTATGGTCTATTTTATTACCGTTTTTAAAAAATTCTTAGTAATTTCTTGTTGAGCAAATTCAATTTCTTTATTAAAATAAACTAATGTAAAGAACGAAGGAATAAATTCATTTTTTTTTAATTTTTGAAGTACAATAGCGTTTCAAGTATACAAGAGAATTTATCATTTATTCATGAATCAGTTGTTTTTAAAAAAAAACCATTTTGAGAGTTGTTCTTTAACAATTAAAACAAACAGTCGTTATTTCAGAACAACTAAAATAAACAGTAGTCATTGAATCAGTCATCAGCCATAAGTAACTAGCGACCAGCTGCGACAAACGGGCATTTTGAAGTCTTGCCAATTAACAAATAAATTAAATAATCAGAAAAATGATGCCAGTCAAAAGAAATAATCAAATAAATTAGTTTGAATCAGAAAAATAGTAAGCCGTACACGTGGAACTAAATCGCATAGCAGCCGTTGGTTACCACTACTAGCGTCTCTACTGATATTCGAGACCCTACCCTATGACATTTCCGTTTCAAGGGTTCTCTCTTCTTCTCCAACGACTGTGTGTGTGTGCTGTTTCAGAGGTACGCTCCCGCTCTCCTCCGTTCTTCAACCCCTGGATCTGTTTTTCTGATCACGGATACATACCGGTTTTGTCTCTATAAATGTTTTTTATGCTTACACAATTCATGTTTTTGATTCTTAAAACTCATTGGATTCGCAAACAAATTCACAATTTCTTTTATGTAATCCTTCATCTGTTAATTAAGCTTATTCAGCATTCGAAATTGTCTGAATTCGATTTTTTTCTGATTGCATTTTGTTACATTTGCCTATATTTATGCGTGTATTTATGCATATTTAAATATTTTAGGGTTTTGGTGTGTGGTGGGTGGGGGTACTCATACGGTTGTAGGAGAAGTAACATTTTTCTGAAATTTTTTGGTATATTCGGAGTGGGATGAAGGTTTCTTTTTATAGTTGGGATTAGAATGTTAGCCCTAAATCTTAAACGTCAAAGCCTTGGAGCTGGAATTACAAAACAATAATCAAACATGCAGGCTTCTAATCCCAAATCAAGGCTTTATGTTAAAGTTGCCAAACATGTCCATTGAGAGATTTGGGTCAGTGTCACAATTAAAAAATTTCAGGTCATCATCTGTTGTAGATGCATGCATGATTAATTTGGAATGATTTTATAATTTCTGTTCACTCCGTTACAAAATGAATGTTCACTGTAAGGAGATTAAATATGTTGATTATTAATCTGTTTCATCAATATATACTCCCTCTGTCCCGCTTGAAATTGCAAAACTTGCCATTTTGGGCGTCCAATAGAAATTGCAAAATCCATAAAAGGAAAGTTTTAACCCACTTGCACACTCACATCCACTAACCCACTAACTATTCTCTACCCCACTTTCTCTCTCCCACTCATCTATCAACACTCACAACACATCACCTTTTTTCACTTTTTCCCTTAATTCTTGTGCCATAATTTTTTTGTGCAATTTCCACCGGGACGGAGGGAGTATACATAATTACATTTAGGTTGTGTTTGATGCATCAAGCACTTGATGCTTGATGCTTAATAGAATGTATGGTAATTTAGAGTTAGGATGCAATGATATTAATTCTTTCATCCAACATACGTCTAACACCCTCTTAATGATTGAGAATCACTATCCTTGCTTAACGATTAAGAGCCTCACACAACACTCGACATCTAGCGCTCAATGTGATCAAATGCATTTTACCTCCAAATTACCCTATGTTCTATTAAGCATCAAGCATCAAGTGCTTGATGCATCAAACACAACCTTAGTCTCCACCTTTTAGCATTTGAAGTATTCCTTGGGATACGATAGTCCGGTAATTTTATGCATTTAATGTAGAAACTCCATTTGGGACATTTTTGTAGTATCATCACTCTTAATAAAATAGGAAACTCATATTGGGACGGAGAGAGCAGTATATTAGACCTTCATTTATGCACATTGCATGTTTTTGAGATTGAGTATATTTTGGGTTCTCAATTCTATATAGTACATCTGGGGCTAGTACGTGTGCTTGCTCTCTGGTGTCTCAACTGTAGAAGAGTGGAACTTTGGTAACCATGATATATTTTTATATTCCCTATGAACTTCTAAATATGCCATTCAGATATCTAACCAGCTTTACCAGTGGGAGGTTCTTGCGCGTTCGTAGTTGTAAATGGTCCTATGTTGATTGTTTTCTGGAATTAAAACTACTCATGACTTTTGATCATTGGTTGGTGCATCTTTTGCTATAGCATTGCTGGAATTAGGTAGATTACACGAAAGTTCAGTTTGAGAAGGTTGGATGCCAATATTAGAAGGAAATTTGAAAGACGAGGGCTAAATGGTATGGTTTAAAGAGGCAATACGATTCACTTCTTCTTGTCTGATGGACAATACAAAAACAAAATGTTGAGATGGAAAGAGAAAAAAATTTAAAGTTGGGGTCATGATTGTAGTAAGCTTCAAAACGGCACCTATAATGATCAGGTTTTGAGTGCCCTCGTGGCGGCTTTGATCTGAGTGAGAGAAGTTGTGTTGATTGTTGGAGCAAAGCTGCTGATGAAATGAAGCTGAAGATTAGATGCAAGGGTAGAAGGCGGCTCATGTCATGAGTTCGAACAGATTATCAAAGAAAAAGAAAAGAAAGGAAGATCCATTAGAACAGATTAAGTGGTTTATTAAGATAGGTAGAGAAAACCTTGTGCTGAACTTGAACCCGGAATAATTTGGAAAATGCTTTGTTTGGCGATCTAATGAACCCTTTGCTTCAGGGTAAGTATTTCTTGAGTCCATGGAGATTCAGTTATGCATTTGTTTCATGAAAATCTGTCAGAGTTCATCAAAGGTTTTTATGTTGAAATATTTTTCCTTCATATCTGATCTCCAGGGGTGCAACTTTTAGTTTCTTTCGTTAATTTACCTGTATATGATAATAACTCAACCTGTATACGTAGCTCAAAGGTCCTTATGTTATATTTTGGACCCATATTCCAGTGAGTTTTCACGAGGTAAAAATGCTGAAGGGAGGCAATTCAGTAAGAGAACTTTTCTCAATTCGAGCCTATAAGAGATTAAAAAGACACTTTAGTCAACATATGATGGTTCCGATTAAATGTAAATAGGCGTTGCATCTCTTAAGAGTCGCAAGTAGATGGGAGATGACTTGGTTTGCGAGCTGAATGTTATATCAAGGAATTAAGCTACTGAGGAGATTTTATGATTCGATCTTCCTATTCTGTTGAAGATTTGACCTTGACTGATGCTTCTGACTTTGAGACATTGTGTCTCCGATTGGTTTCTAAGGATGCAGCTTCTAGTTTGCGCAATGTTCCAATCTTGTTTTAATTGTCTCTAGAATGGTTTTAATCTTTATATGCAGGTCGTAGGTTCCTTTATTCTGCATTAGCCATCATATTTTCAAACATGTTGGCTTTGATTTCATATTATTTGGGAACCTATATATACTGCTTTTTGACCATATGAGGGTGCTTGGATTTTGCATTCCAACAGTTTGCTAATGGCCAAAAAAAGCAAAAAGTATAGAGACAGAGCACGAGCGTTGAATCAACAAGATGGGAACAAAAAGATAAAGAAAGGGAAGAAAAAGGAAACGAAGGCTGAGTCTATTAATGCCACCGTTCCTGCTCCCGGTTCTTTGGTTCCTTCCATTGATGGCAGTGGAGCTATTTCACGGGATGAAGAGAATGGAAAATTCAATTCAAATAGACTCCCTGGTTTTATATTCATGTGTAATGCACAGACAAAGCCAGAGTGCTACCAAAACCGTGTTTTTGGGCTTCCTGCGGGTAACAAAGAGGTTGTGGAGAAGATTAAACCAGGTACAAAGCTTTTTCTCTTTGATTTTGACCTGAAGCTTCTCTACGGCATATACGAGGCATCATGCGCTGGGAAGTTGGATTTGGAACCAGCTGCTTTTGGAGGGAAGTTTCGGGCCCAGGTTAGCCTTACGCTTTTCAAACTTTATCCCGCCCTTTTAGTACTTCATTACATTAGGAAGTCTGAATCTGGGAAAAAAGATTCAATAGAAGATGATTGATCAAATCCATGTGTTATGTATTGAAAGTTCATAGCACAGATACGACACCCTTCATCATGCACCCTCCCCTTCTTGGCATGGCTGTTTACCATTTAGGACAACTTCTCTGTCTCTGTCGAGTGTCGAGTTTTTCAATTTTTTGAGGTCTTACGTGTATTGTCTATGTTTTGGTGGCTGCGCCCTGCCTTACTGCGTATGGATCCATAACTAGACCTTTCTTTTTCCTTCTTTGCTTGTACACCTTCATATTTAAAGTGAACGGCTAGTCTGCATTGTTCACGCTTTAGACTTTGCATTCACCAGCCTTAAAAATGGCTACCTCGGTGAGTATAGAAGGTTAGTTCTTCGAGTCTTGAAGGCTTACCCTGCATCAAGTAACAACGGAACTTGGGCTCACGCTGCTGTGCATCTACTAGGCACTTAATCTTGAATTGCCATGATCTTATACCCTCTTCGGATCCTGCTTGAGTTGTTGATAGTGTGTAATGAGGCTAGTTTCACCATAGCAACATCAGCCGCTCCGCGTGTTCCTTTAGTATTTGTTAATTAATAAATCTACCTAGCATTATAGCTTTATTGTTGTTTGGCGCTTTTCACCCAGTTATGCCTTTGATTACATTGTTTTTATACTTCAAGTTAATGGGAAAATGTCATTATAGAAAGTTAATGCTCCATCATTAAGACCCCTGTTTGTGTTCAGGTCAGATTCAGGATTTACAAAGATTGCATTCCACTGCCTGAAAGTCGTTTCAGAACTGCTATAAAGGATAATTATAAAGGTTCGAAATTTACACAAGAGCTCAATGATCAGCAAGTAAGAAACCTTTTGCGTGCTTTGATAGAGCTGAAAAACCTTATTGACCTTAAAATGCTCTCTTTCTATACTTGCATTGAAATTGTTTCTTTTTTGATACAGGTGAAGACACTAATATCTTTGTTTCCTCCAATTGTTGCATCATCATCAGCACCTCTATACCCTCCACCAAATGCTGTCCCGCAAAGGCCTATGCCTCCTTCAGCAACTAACCGTCAGTTCCCTCCCTCATTAGCACCTCCTTTTGTGGATCCATATCTAGCTGGAATGATCCATGGTCGTCCTCCACCAGTAAATGGGTCCCTAAACGTTCACCAAAAAGTGTTATATTCACAGCACGGACAATATGGAACGACAACTACTGCGGACCGTGTCCATCCATCTACTGGGCATCAAGGCCTACCTGCTTCTAGTGGATTATATCACTACTATATGAAAACTCGGCAACCTTTCTTGCCTACTGACCCTGCACGCACTGTTCAGCCTGGTGGTCCTTATCACTATATGGAAACTCGGCAACCTGCACAGACTGCTCATGAATCATATCTCAGGTAAAGTGTCTCTTATGCTTGTTGTTACCTGGTTTGGAATCTCATGGGCTTGTTATGTTAACTTTCACGATGTGCGGATTGGCTGCTATGCTTAGAGATGTTCTTGCTGTTGTCTATGTACATATGGCAAGTGTTAAGACTGATTTATCTGTTGATCTTTTCCTTTTCACATCAATAGAGGTGTATACCTGTTATGACTTCAAGAGAGGATTGGAGGGGAAATATAACACAATAGATTTCCTTATTTGTTGTTTGATTTTGCTTGTAACTAAGAGGAAAGAAAATGAGAAAGAAAACCCGAAATCTTTGAAAATATTGAGTACTCACTCCGTCTCTAAACAGCTTGCACCATTTTGGAGATGCAGGGGCTTTAAAGAGAGGTGGGAAAGTGGCTGTGACTTGTGAGAATGATGATTTAAGAGTGGGACCCACAATTTAGGTGTGAGAGTATGACGAGTGAGGTAGGTTGAATAAAAAAACAATAGAACATTTTAGGAAAATGGGACTTACCAATGGGACACCCAAAAAGGAAATTAGTGCAAGTTTTTATGGGACGGCGGGAATACATGTATTTTTTCTGTAGCATCATTTGAAGCTCACAAAATATAAGTTGCATCTGATGCTATGAGCTTCGCTTCTCCTTTATTAGCTACACAAACTGAAATGGTTGTGAACATTTGAGTTGTTCCTCTGACAGGTCCAGGAACATGGCAGATATGTTTCCTCAAGACCGACCAGCTGGTGTGGAGAGTGGATATCACGAGTTAGCTATGCAGAGGGAGAGAGAAATAGCTGCACAACGTGATAATGCAATGGGATACAGCTCCTCGTATGCAATGCAGCAAACAGATCCTTATGGTCAACCACAACAACAACACGCGCAACCTTATGTTCCCCAAAACGTGCAGCCAGCTGTACAAGCAGCCGGAAGGCCTGGGTTGGCTGAGGGGAGTGGGCCCGTACCTTACGTACCACAATATGTGCAACAGCCTGTAGCAGAAACTGGAAGGCTGCCTGGGGCAACAGAAGGGAGCCTGCCCATCTCATCCTATTATTCCTTTGCAGGGGCCTCACAGCTAATGCGCTGATGTTGGTAAGCTTGGTAGATTCGAGTAGATGATCGGTTTGTTAATGCAATGGAGGGTGGTATTTGTAGCCATCAATTCTAATATCTCCCATTGATTTCGGGCCTATTATCGGAACATTTAGAACTCTGCAATGTTAGATAGACCTTAATGGAGTGTACCATATTTCCCCAGTATTTATCTTGTAGTACTTGCTTTTCCTTATAATTCTTGTTGTTGTTGTTTTTTTTTTTTTTTTTTTTTTTTTTTTTATTGACTTAGATGCCGCCGTGTCGATGCTTGCGGCCTCATAATCTTAAGGTTTACTCCCTCCGTTTCACGTCACTTGAGACTTATGTCCTTTTTCGTCCGTTCCACATCAGTTGAGACTGCCCAAAATGATAAAGAATCTTTACTATTCTTCCCACTCATTCTCTTTCTTACTTTACTTTTACACACACAACACTAATCAACTTGCTATTCTTCTCACTCATTCTCTCTCATATTTAATTTTTCATACTCACAAACACCTTTTTTCACTATTTCTCTCTCTTACTTTTCTTTAATTTGTGTGCCAAGTCACATGGAACGGAGGTAGTATGCGGTAAGGTTCATTGTTTGATTGATAAGTAGGATTTATAGACTGATTTTGATTTTTGAGGCATTTGGAATAGCGGGCGCATTCTTTTTGAAGTGTCAGAAAGTGACGTCTAGAGTATCAGAAGAGATCTCATGTACCCCTCCCTGTGCCTCTTTAATCTGGACCGTTTACAATATCAACATAAACGGTTGAGATTAGAGGGGCATAAGGAGGGGCACATGGAGGGGCAGAGGAGATCTCTTCTCCTAGAGTACGGTGTGGGGAAATGTTTGATTAATGGCCCACTAAAATTTCAGTCGTTGACCTAGTAAACCTTTTGCTTGTTGACCTTGACTCGCAATATCTGTTAAATCAAAATCACATTTGTGGATATGACACATAAAATAAAATCTTTTAGACTTGAAGGGGGAGGGTATAGTAATCGATGATCGGGTTAGTGCCCCTCATTTATCGCCTAGTGATAAATCTTTGTAAAATTCATTAATCAACGCATTATCTAAAATCAATATTTATATTTTAGAGAAAATTTTGGGGGAAATTAGTTTTTTCATAAGTTATAAAAAGTCTTGTTTTCATAGGGGTTAAAGTTTAGGATTTAGAGTTTAAGGTTTAGGGTTTAGGCCTTTTTATAACTTATGGAGAAATATTTTAAATTTATCACTCTTCAATCTTCATATTGATTGATTAACAAAGCCGGTTATACGTCTTTACCACGAAGAGCATCTTGAAAGAATAAAATGGATTCTGTAGGTAGAAAGTCTCCCTTTCAATTTTAATATTTTTGATATAAAATTGAGTTGTACTCTTGCCGTCCCAAAATATTACTCTCTCTGTCCCTAAATGAGTGTCCATTTTCAAAAAATCTTTGTCCCTAAATGAGTGTCTTTTTTAGCATAACTTTCTCCCTAAACGTTTTTTTTTCGAAATTTTTTTCACCGGTTTCTTTATACGTGCAAAACTAAAGGTTTGGAAAGGAGATTACAAGATTATATATGAACCGTTGTTACCAAATTGTTCAAAAAGTTGAGATTTTCAGTGTTCCTTAAAATGAAATTTGGACACTCATTTAGGGACAGAGGGAGTACTACTTTATTTCATTTGTGATTTATATTTGTTCCAAAAAATAGGCTTTCTTTAACCTAGAATTGAGTACTCCCTCCGGTCCGGCCCAGCACAATTATGGCTTCTTTCCTTTTTAGGCCGTCCCAAAACAATTGAGACTGCCAAAAATGAAAATATTTTAATATATTTCTATTCAACCAACCCCACCATTTAATCTCACTCATTCTACATCTTCGTTTTCCACCACTCAATTTATTCAACCAACACTACTATTTACCCCACTCATTCTTTCTCTTCGTTTTCTACCACACATACATTATTTTTCTCTTAATTATTGTGCCCACTCCCCTAGTTCTACTTGTGCCGGGACGGAAGAGTATATCCTGATTCTTGTAATTTGTATTTAAGAAAGTGGTTGATTCACTTAAACATTGAATCATCGGCCTCTCACAATTATTTTTCAGTTACTTTGGCATGTTCTATAAAATTTATTCCCTCTGCTACTTTTTCTTTTTAATCCATCTTAGAGTATATGTCCACTTTCAAAAATGAAAAAAAATCTCTACTATCCTTTCCACTCATTCTCTCTCCTACTTTACTTTTATACTCATAACACCAATCAATTTACTATTCTTTATCTCACATTCTCTCACTTACCTCACTTTTATACTCACAATACTTACATTACTTCCACCATTTCTTAATCTCCGTGCAAATGGATCATTTAATAAAACAAAATGAAAATGATCAGACAAAAATAAATGAAATACTATGTTTTTTTTTTTTAGCAAATGAATGAAATATTTTTTTTTTTTTGAAAGAAAATGAATGAAATAAGTTGAGTAGAAGTATTGAGTTTTTCATAATAAATTTCAAAATAAACGCGCTTTCCTACCGTTGATAATTAAGGCATTAAACGTGGACTTAGGACAAGAAACGTGTGGGCCATTACTTAATCAGATTCTGCTTCCCTGTGTTTTTTATTCATTCATTCAATCTCTTGATTTCCATCCCCCGATCGTTTCCCCCAAAAACAGGCTTGCGGCGATGGGAAATTGCTGCTCCGACGTTGCCGGCGGACGCACCGCCATCGGCGCCACCTCGTCTCATAGCAATCAAGCTGGTGGCAATGACGCCGTCGACCTTTTCCTCAAGTCCCGCGGCTACAACGGTCTCTTTTCTCAGATCGAGGTTCGTCTCCAGTTCATTTGAACTTCAATTCGTTGTTCTTCCTCACACGCCAACACACTATGTAGTTGTTAACCGTTGCTTTCTCGATTTCTGCTACTATTTTTGTCCACTTAAAAGCATAAATTTGATTGTTCTCATAGTGTAGTGTGCTCCCTCCGACCTACAAGAAATTTTATACTCTTCTTTTTTGGTCAGTTTCAAAATAATTTTACGCTTTTCTAAGTAAATAGTCTTAGTGAGATTTTGTTGGAAGGAAGCAATGTAAAACTAGTACAACACAATCCTTAAAAACTTTGCGACATTTTTTATGTGACGGAGGGAGTATTATACTAATGCTAGATGAACATATGTCAATGCTTGCTAGTTTGATTATATATTCCTTCATTCAAGGAGTGATATTTATTGGAATTTTTGTTTTAATGTTAGATATCTTCTATTTGTGAACGCTTTACTACTTAGACTATGCTAATTGGGTGCATAAATTACGCTCTTAAATTGGAGTTCATACAATATTAGGTTAACTTTGAAGTATCAGGAGCTCAAATTTTAATTCTAGGGCTTAAGATGTTCTCAAACACCATATCATGCTCTTTGGATGAGCTACTACTAGTTGTCACACAGGCTTGGACTGTTGTCTGGGGCTCGCCTCAAGACCTTTTTACAATAGAAGGCAATATACATACTGGATTTCAACTGAGCATGATTGACACCTTCCATTATTATCCTAAATTCAACTCTCAAACTAAAATTTCTTACATTTTTTTTTTTAAAGTTGGATGGTGGCTGTTGTTGATTATATTGACCCTAACCAACAATGCATTGTGGATATTGACACAAGTGTCATACTTGTTGAGGGACCTAAGAGCTTGATTTGTGAGACTTGCATACCAGGCTAATTAATTTAATCTCCCTTGTTTATCCAGCCTACGACCTTCATCTGAATAAGATATTCGGCTTACAGGGAGATTCGGCTTACAGTTAGAACAAGCCCTGAAATGAATCTTAGTATTAATTCGTGCAGTTGGCAGCAGAGAGTTCTCGAGATAGTAAACCAATTAAGATTGAAACAATACACCATGTTACTTGGTATTCTTATAGTTTCAATTAGGTCAGTCAGACTGCCAGCTTTATAGACATTATCATCTCATCAGAAATTTGGTTGTATGGATAATTGATTGAGGCAATCTAAACGATTTGACATTATGATTACTGTTCATCACATATTTCAATGTAATGGACCCTTGTTAGTGCGTTGATTGAGGTGTTTAGTTACAAAGTTATGCTAATATACTCTATGGGCTTGTGACACGGAAGTTTCTCAACCTATGTGCGCTGATTGTGTAGCTTTCATTATCAGCTTCAAACTTGCGTGACCGGGACGTGCTTTCCAAGGTAGGTTTCGTACTCAAGAAGAATGTTTTGAACTTGAATGTAATATAAAATTATGGTCCTCTGCTTTTCATTGGTGTGACACACACACTTCCATTGTCCGGATATGAATAGTAATGCTCTGCTTTGTACAATGAATACAATTTGATAAAATGACCTTGAAGTTGAAAATTCCGCAATGGAGATCTTTCAAGATAACTATTTCTACATATGAAAAGCCAGGTCTTTACTCTAATCAAGAATATATGCACGTGAAAGCTATAATTTGTTATATAGGTGTATATTTTTTTTTTTTTTTTTGGGGGGGGGGGGGCTGGGAGTATAACTCATGTTGAGAGTCACAAGGCCGCAGCTAAAACATTAGGCTACAAGTGATTTTCTTGGCAAATGTTGATGTAAACATCAGTCTATGATTTAGATATTTCCAGGGGAACTAATTGAAGTCTTTGTGCCAACTTTGTTTTCCACTTACTGAGTTTAGGTGGCCTTTGAGTTGAGTCCAAACAATTATTTGAACTCTTCTATTCTTCTTTAACTAAGTCTTCTTTTTGTCCTCAAAAGAATAAACTATTGAGGAATATAAAGAAGTAACGAAAGAGGAGGAAGTGAGAAGTTAGAGTACCAATTGTGTTTTGATAAGAGGAGACCGTTGTAGCTCATCTTGTTGATGTTATTTGTTTGTTGTTATTTCTTGTCCACCTTCTGTTTGAGAATTTTATCTGGTTCTCATACCTTGTAACTCATAGATATGTCATGCCCTAACCTTGTATCATACTCCCTCTGTCCCATAATGATAGCCCCATTTGACTTTTCAAACATTTTAACAACATATTTTCATTGTCATTACTACCCTTAGGGAGCTTCTATATTACTCCAATAAACTCTCTTTTGCGACAACCATTACTTCTCAATAGGTTCATCATAAGGTTAAGTTTGGAAGTTCAGTCTCTTTAACATCACAAGTTTAGAAATAGGACTATTTTTTGGGACAAACATAAATGGAAAAAGAGGCACTCATTTTGGGACGGATGGAGTATTTTTATGCATTTTGAGATTCTAATTCCCTTGATGTTCTTAATAAACCAGTTGCAGTTCTGTGGATCATATGTGAACAGTTTTACTATGAAGCATTGTGTTGCTTCTTATTAATAGATCTTACAAATGTTTTGCTGCTAGTATAGCCAGTTTACTGCTAGCTTAAATATTTTCATGTTGTTTATAGAGTGATCCCATGGTGGTTATATATACAAAAGGAAGAGATGGAACACTTCAAGAGCTCGGGCGTACAGAAGTAATTTTAAATTCATTGAATCCCCAGTGGATCAAGAAGCTTATCGTAACCTATCAGTTTGAGGTGGTTCAGACGCTGGTGTAAGTTCCAGTCAACCATGTCTTCTTTTGTCAAAAAACATACTATCTTGTCAGTTTCATATGAGAAATATCTCTATCTCAGGTTTCAGGTGTATGATGTTGACACTCAGTTTCATGATCAAGAAGTTAAGGTATATCACGTGAGGCTGTCTTATTAATTTACCTATTGCAATAAGGCTCTCTCTAATTATACTCCTCCCACTAAATGAGTGCCCATTTTCTTAAAATAATTTTTATCCTAAATGAGCATCCTTTTTCGAGTGAAGTAAAGGGTATTTACGTACATATGCTAGTAAAAGTGCTTAAAAGTCAGCATCCTTGATTTACTTGAAGAACTAAACTATTATTCAAGAGATACATAACTGTTAGCCTTTCAGAGGAATCTTGTGCATAGCTAGATGTGATCTTAAGTGAAATAGCAATGGATAAATAGTACGTGTCATATGTAAGTTGATTCATTGTCAGGATAACATTTGTTAATCTAGGGCACTGTAAACGCCCCGCAGAGATTTGTGAGCTTAATGAAGTTACATTTGGCTTTTGAGCTATGTGACACGCCTGTTTGGGCGGGCTGGGGGGGGGGGGGGAATTGGTTTCCAGTTTTTGGACTATGTATCACAACTCTTTTGAAATTTATATTGTCCCAAGAGACTCCATTTTACGTTATAGCTACCTCTAAAAAAATTCCAGCATATACTCGCAGTGCCATAAGTCTATAAAGAGGATAGTAAGGATACTTAAGTTTATTTGCTACTAAAGTTACTTAAAAGTCAAAAATTTCAACATGTCCCTCAAAGTCAAAAAGCGCCGATCACTTTGGGACGGAGGAGTTACATTTTACTCAAAATATTTAGTTTTCTGTGAAATATTTCTTATCAGTTAACTTAGTCTAGTTTCTGCTCCACACATGCGTTTCAATGTAACGTAAATCACTTGCAATCATCTTGTTCTCCCTTTTCCCTGAGCCTTGTATCAAACTGCTTCCACTGGCTAGTGTTATTGTCTCGCTTAATCTTCTCTTCTCTTCTCTGATCATGCCTCCATGCTAGCATAATTCCAGTTGGTTGTTCATGTAAATGGGTGTCATGCTCATTGGTGAGACATTTACATGATTGCAATTATGTCTTGAACCAAATACGTAGATTTGAATGTTACCATCCTTAATCCTTGACATGTATCCCCCCATACTTCATTTGAACCAATATACTCCCTCTGTCCCAAAATGATCTTCCTATTTGCCATTTCTCATTGTCCCAAAAATTTCTTCCTATTTCTACAATTTAGGCTTAAAAGGGCATAAACAAAACATGGCTAGTGAAGCAAGTGTTCGTATTCTTAAAAAGTTTGAATAGTCAAATAGGAAGATCATTTTGGGACAGAGGGAGTAACATAGTTGCATTCTGCTAGTATGCATGTTGAAGAAATAAGGTCCAGCTCTTGTAGCATAGATGAGGATTTAACCTAGGTTTCAAGGATAGCTCGGCCATCTGTGTTTTACTTGCCTGATAGTGTTTGAACGAACATACAGGTCAAGGGATTAGCGAATTTCGATATGTTGTCTTCTTGATTTTGAGCTTGTATTTGTTAGTACTATTTAGTGTGAAAATGTTGAGCATTCAAAATTGATCAGGAAACTTACCGAGACTCATGTTGCTGGCAGTAAGCTAACTTACTGTCTTATCACCTTCATAACAGAGTTCTGTCTTCCTGATGCAGATGATTAAGCTAGATGAGCAACAATTTCTTGGCGAAAGTTCTTGTGCGTTGTCAGAGGTATTGAATACCATTCATTTTGCTCAAGACTTCGTTGACTAGTAATGACTTTCTCCTAATTTTAATCCAAACGAAAAAAGAAGTGCATGTAGGAGTAATTTTAGGTTCATCCTATCTCAAACATATGGTTTGGTCCATTGATGTTTGATTTGTTTGACCATCGCTTCCACTGGCCAAGTGTTATTACCTTCATTATTATCCCTCAGTGGGTGATCAGGCTTTTGATTTGCTGTAGTGTCTGTTTCATAACACTCCACGTGTTCCCGTTTTCAGTCTCTCATTCGTATGCTTGGTGTTGGATCTCCATTGGTTGTTTTCATAATTCAAGATGGTCCGTGTGGATGACAAATCGTTAGCAACACTATGAAATAAACTACTTTTGTTATCATAACGCATGCAATTATTGAACATGAGTTTACTTACCTGTTAAACTCTTACTTCTTTCTATGTAGATAGTCACCAAACGAGATAGGTCATTGACCATAGACCTCGTGCGTAAAGAGGAATCCACCAACGTGACTTATCCAAAACACTTTGGTCAGCTTACTGTTAATGCAGAAGAGTGCATCAGCTCAAAGACTAGAACCGAGCTGATATTGAGGTGTCTGGATTTAGAGAATAAGGAACTCTTCTCAAAAAGTGTATGGACCTTCTGATTCCTTTTTCCCTGGCTTGAATACTGCAATATGAACATATGATTGATTTTTATGGCTGCTTGCAGGACCCCTTTTTAGTAATATCAAAAATTGTTGAGCGAGGGATCCCTGTTCCAATTTGCAAAACAGAAGTTCTAAGAAATGATCTTAGCCCAATATGGAAACCTGTTTTTTTGAACATACAACAAGTCGGAAGCAAGGTAAAAGCACAAATTTCTTTTAAATAATATATGTGAATTTATTTACACCCTCTGGTGGGAATGCCTGAGCCGATTACACGATGTCTAAACCAGACCTTATTTTTTTCTCCATCTCTCAGCAAATCATTTTGAACACTGGGTTGATATGCTCTTGCTAACAGATGATATGTTTGGCATTGCTCTGGGTCGTCTGCATTATTCTTTCCTTCCAGTATAAGGCTATATGACCTGTAGCTCATTTCATTTGCTTTATCAAACTTGTGCAGGACAGTCCATTGATTATTGAGTGCTTCAACTTTAATAGCAATGGAAAGCACGATTCGCTTGGGTATGTGCATATAAACATAAAAAACTTCCCCTTTCTCTTTTATTTGCTGTAAGCAAATGGTGATTTTTTATGTTTTCGTCCCATTCAGCAAAGTTCAAAAATCGCTAGCCGATTTAGAGAAGCTACATTCCACTGGTCAGGGAGATCATTTATATGTACCTACTTCTGCTGGACATGATCATCAAAATAAGGTCCTTACCCTTTTTGTGTATATGTGCAGTTGTGCATTGATTTTGGTCCAGTACCTTCACTCTAATTAATTTTAATACAGGTTTTGAAAAGTCAGCTGTTTGTGGACAAGTTTTCTGAAAGTGTCCATCATACCTTTCTGGATTACTTGGGCGGTGGATGTGAGCTGAATTTCATGGTGGCCATAGATTTCACTGGTAGCTTCTCTTGCTTTTTTCTCCTTAATATGTGTCATGATTGATAGATAAAAAAAAAGTGTGTCATGATAGATGCATATTTATCTTCTCTTGTTTTTTATCCATAACGTGTGTCATGATTGTTACTTATCCACAAAATCATTATATTGTGTCTATCGTAGACGAGTACGTTGAATTTTTATGCCTTACCACATTGTATTTTATCAAGTCAAAATTTAAGCACATTAACTCTGTTTTGTGACTGCTTTTCACTGTCACATTAAAAGTCACATTTGACTAGTCATTTGTTACATTTCCTAAATTGTCATATCAGTTGTCTTCTGTGTACTGCTCTCTTAAACCAAGATATCAATTTTTATTAAAGCCTTCCATTAGTTCATTTTGTGAAGATCAATTTTTTTATTCTATTTTAACAAGTATGATTATATTTTTTGAGACAGGTGAAAAAGGAAATCGTGACTCTCATTTTGTGACTTAATATTACTGTTAACTATTTTACGTTACTCTCTCCGTCCCAGAATAAGAGTCTTTTTTTCCTTTTTGGTACGTCCCAGAGTAAGAGTCTCATTCCATAAATGGCAAATGATGAATAGTATTTTGGACAAATGTGTCCTTATAATACTTTTATAATTACAATAAATTCAACACTTACCAACTTACTTTTTACCCACTTGCATTATGAATAGTGTTTTGGACAATCATATTCTCAACCCACTTGCAATGTTCATTTTATTATTTTCTTAATAAGCGTGCAAAACCAAGGTAAGTCTCTTACTCTGGGATGGAGGGAGTATATCCTTACAGGTTCCAACATATATTTGCTTCTGCAGATATCACTGGAACTTATTTCAATTTACTTGATCTATTTCCATATTCCTGCTACTACTCCCTTCCCAAAAGAAGTCTATCTTTCCTTTTGTTTTATCCCAACAAATTAGTCCCATTCTTAAGTATAAACTACTCAGTATAATTTTAGTGCAATTTCAATAAGATACCAGCATGTAAAGCTACACTCTCAACAGTTAGACAAGTCAAATAGGACTACTTTTTTGGGATGGGAAAGAGTATGAAATACATGATAAGCAGTTCTGTAGTTTTCATGGGCATGTGTCAACTACCACGAAGATGAACTTTACCACCCTGCTCATCTGGAAAAAAATATGTCCAACTCTTTCAATCATAAGCTGACTAATGATTTATTGAAAAGAAGGTCACTTGTTACATTTTCCATATTTGTGGATATGTAAAAGCTTACTTGAAGTCTGTCCCTTGCTTCAGCGTACCTCAAGTTGGGAGTTGCCTCTCCAATGCCAGTAATTGTTACCTTCTTTTACATTTTCTTTCACTGTGTTGAATGCAATTCACACTTGAACGACTTCTGCATTGTTTTGGATGTTTTGTACGTGGGGCAGGAACACATGCTATGCTTCTTAACCAATAAATGTTGTTTATCAGCTTCAAATGGAAATCCCCGCCTTCCAGATTCCTTACATTATATTGACCCTACTGGACGACCAAATGCATACCAGAAAGTGAGAATCTTTCTCTTTCCTAAACTTTTTTATCGATCTATTCACTGTTAACATACATCTTATGAGTGTTGGTATTTCTTAGGCAATATTAGAGGTTGGAGAGGTGCTGCAATTCTATGATACAGATAAACAATTTCCTGCTTGGGGTTTTGGAGCACGGCCAATTGATGGCCCAGTATCTCACTGTTTCAATCTTAACGGAAGCAGCAACTACTGCGAGGTTGATTTTCTAGTGTCTTTAATAGTTGCTTTCATTTTCTCTTGCTTTTCCTGTTTGCAACAGTTGTGTTAAGCACTGATTTTTCTCTTCCAATCCAGGTTGACGGAATCCAAGGAATTATGACGTCATATACAAACGCCCTTTTCAACGTGTCACTTGCGGGGCCAACCCTTTTTGGGCCTGTTATTACAGCTGCTTTACAGATTGCTGGCCAGTCTGTGGGAAGTAATCAGCAAAAGTATTTCGTTCTATTGATCATCACGGTATGCATCAAATAAATGTTTTACTCCCTCCGTCCCAACATGAATGACCAATTTTAGGAAACTTTGTCCCAAAATGAATGACTATCTTCTATAAAACTTTGTATCTAAATGTTTTTTTACCAATTTTTTTCTACATTTCATTATATACCT
The DNA here is from genome assembly GCA_026119855.1 of Campanula takesimana. NCBI lineage: Eukaryota > Viridiplantae > Streptophyta > Magnoliopsida > Asterales > Campanulaceae > Campanula > Campanula takesimana. The sequence continues at coordinate 703,751 of JAOWBW010000581.1, forward strand.
ACAAAACTAGAATTAGTAGTGGATATCAAGATAATCTTTGCCATTAAAATTTGACATTTACTCCCTCTGTCACGGAATAAATGCCGCCTTACTGAAAATAGGGTGTGAAGTTTGGTGATCTTCCTATACTACCCATTCTAATAGGACAAGCATTGCAATGCCATAGAAGGTGTCACTCTACCTATATGAATAGATTGAGGCAATCAAGGAAACACAACTAAAAGCTTAAAAACATTGACTTGCCAACCATGACATTTATTCCGGGACAGAGGGAGCACACCATGTTCCTTAAACAAAAAATGGACATTCATTTTGGGATGGAGGGAGTAGTAAAGTTCCCTTTTTCTGTTTTGCCATTGCTCATATGCCCTTATTAATTACTCCGGCTGCTCCATTTGATTCGGGCTTCATGGAACTTTTACAGGACGGAGTGATAACAGATCTGCAAGAAACAAAAGATGCCCTTGTGAAGGCGTCAGACCTGCCATTATCTGTCCTTATTGTTGGAGTGGGTGGAGCAGACTATAAGGAGATGGAGGTAGTTTCAATCACACTAGTAATCTGTATTCTTTGGCTCAGCAATGATTCCCCCCCCCCCCCCCACCCTTAAAGATGCCCGGTTTCCTTCAATGTTGTTTTGGACAGATTTTAGATGCTGATAAAGGGGAAAGACTTGAAAGTACAACTGGGCGTGTTGCCTCGCGTGATATTGTCCAATTTGTTCCGTTCAGGGACGTACAGAGTAAGACACATCCCCGTATACATATGTCGAAATATTCAATGTTTGTGTATGAGAATCATGCTATGTTAATATATATATATACACTCCCTCCGTCCCAAAATGAACTTCTCATCTGACTATTTAAACTTTTTAAGAACACTAACACTTGCTTCACTAGCCATGCTTTCTTTATGCACTTTTAAGCCCAAATTGTCAAAATAGGAAGAAATTTTTGGGACAAAGAGAAATGGCAAATGAGAAGATCATTTTGGTTTGGGACGGGAGGAGTATATATTAACATAGCATGATTCTCATTATCAGGTATTTCTACTTGCAGGTGGAGAAATCTCTGTAGTTCAATCACTATTGGCGGAACTACCTACACAATTCTTAACGTACATGAGAAACCAAGATATTCATCCAAATACGCGATAGCATAAAAAAATTGTACATTAAAACTTGTGGGTATTTTACCGGTAATTTTTCTAATGCAATTTTGAGTTATTTGCCCAAGTGCATGGTGCCAATGAGACCACGCTTTCCAGTTTGCAAGTAAGGCCATTCTTTCTTACTTGTGCTCGGGGTGCCACATTTTGTCGTCCGTTTCGTATCCTGTATGACATGGGTGGATTTGGTCGGTTCATTCATCTAGCTAAATAAGTTGCTAGATTCACTTGAATGAGCAAGAAAATCCACCCAGATAGAAGTGGGTACACCAAATGAGGATGAAAATATGGTCTCCTGGCGTTTTCCTTCTGGAAAAGATAGGTTTGTACATTGATCCAGAGTATACAAGTTTCATTTTTTTGGCATTAAAGCTACACGACGCCCTTATTGTTGAGGGACCAAATACATGCCAACTTGTTTATGACCTTGAAGATTGAAGTTATTTTATTACTCCATCCGGTCCAAAATAACTGTCTTTTCTTTTGATTTGGAACTGTTGCTGGATCTACTTGTTAGGCTCATAGGCTGCAACAGTTAGGGAAGGGAAGCTTGAGGTGGGCCTGAAAGATAATGAGTTCCAAAGAAAATAAAAAAAAATAAAAAAAGTAGAGATCTTATTTCCATATGTTTCCTTTCTAATAATTCGTGTCAAACTACTTTAAAGTTCTTACGCATTCTAGCATGGTCTTTTGATAAACTCTGGAGTGCTGACTCAAAACCAACTAAACTAGTTGTGAGAGGAGAGATACTAGATTTTTATGTAGTCAAGGTTAGTTAATTTTCGATGTGGATAATTGCTCCGACTCGAGGTGGGATAATGTTCCAACACGCCCTTCACGCGTAACCGAACTTTAGGCTCGCAGGTGGAAATGACCACCTCTAATACCATGATAGACTCTTGAGTTCCATCTCAAAACCAATAAACTACATCAATGAGCCAACAAACCGGGACATCACCATCAAGGCTATCATCTCAGACATTATTCTTCTTTCGGCAAATTGTAATAAGTTCAATATAATAAAAGTAGATATGAAAGTTATTAATTTTGCGCATATAATGCTGATTATGCTAAAAATATGTATCAACACTTTATTGGTCGTGAAATCTTCTTAATGAAATCTATATATATATATTAAAGTTGGTGAGGAGAGTCATGGTGTTGCCACATAGACAAGTCTTAAAGAAATGTTGCAGTTGGTGTTGCCACATCATTACCACTCTTATAAATAAGAGACTTTTCAAATTCTTTTTCTTACCTAATAGTATTAGCTAGTAAGTAGGTAATTTTGTCTGGAAAAATGTGCACAAGAATGGTACGGTAATATTCTAGCTTTAAAGGGCAAAAGGGTCAATATCGGTGATAGAGTTAAGGCTCTTTCTTATGTACAAAACCCTATTCACATTCACATGAAATCAAGTTCACTTTTACTCCTCAAAAATATCAATATACTCCCTCCGTCCCATTTTAAACTTCAAAATTTCCCTTTTAGGTATCCCATTTTAAACTTCAAAATCTAAAAAAAGAAAGTTTTTATACTTTTTTATTTAGTGGGCCCTACATGTCATACACACAACAACCATCCACTAACTATTACATACCCCACTTTCTCTTTCCTACCCACTTTCTATACTCACAACACTCTACCCCATTATCTATATTTTATAATATAAAGATTCTTATCTTAATTCTTGTGCCCATTTTTTTTTTAAAGTATAAAATGGGTCGGAGGGAGTATTATATTATGTTCAATATTACTCTCTCCATCTCAAAGTCATATTCCTTTTTTTTTTTTTTTTTTTTATTATGTCGTTACCATAAATAAACTTTAAGCAATAATTTAAATTGATTTATTGTTCTCATGAAAATGTAACTTGTCATTGATGGTATCTTTGATGGTATATCAATTACAAAATTAAATTTTCATTAGTATAATTAAACTAACTTATAATTATTGCTCAAAATTCATTCGTAGTAACGACAAAAAAGAATGGAAAAATCATTTTGAGATAGGGGGTGTATATGTTTATGAGAGATTTTTATTCTCACTCCACCACTCAAGATATCAAGCAACCGTGTCTCTTTCGATTTTTTTGATAGCATCACGAACAAAAGTGTTTTTAACAAACACGTTAAAAAAAATCTTAAACATGAAACTAATCTTTTAACTTATCAACTTGAATATTTATTACAAATGTCATTTATAAGAGTGAAGTGATAATCGAGTAAAGCAAATGGGATTCAAATGAATCATCTTCAGGGGCGGATCTTGTGTTATAGATGGGGGTGCAAGTGCACCCGGTCAACTGAAAATTTTAATTTTTTTTTTGTATTTTATCAATTTTATTTGTTAAGTGCACCCGCACATAGATATAAAACTTACCTAGAAAACCAAACAAGAAAATATGTTTGTGGAGGTGGTAATAAATAGTTCAGTCCAATATGGCAACCCTTGTTCGAATCCCACATCCAGCAATTTAACTTTTTATTCTTTCTCATTTTCTACAACTGTTTACTCCTTCACATCTTCACAAATTTACCTAATTAAGTAACTTTGGGTTTCCTTCAATTATTTCAAATTTAATTGGTTAAAATTTAGCCTTCTTCATTAATTAATTAATTAATTAATACTAGTCATACATATTTTGTAATTACTTAAACTTAACCATTCTTCATTAATTAACTAATACTAGTACATATATTTTTTATAATTATTTTCAATTAAGTTAAAAGTAGTTGCAATATTTCTATCAATTTTTTGAAATGATCTCAAGTCAATATAATTATCAAGTCCAACCATTCAAGTCCGTCTTTTATTTTATTTTTAATAATTCTCTACAAATCTCTTTATTACTTTACAGTTTAATTTAGTGTCCAACATATAATTTAAATATTTAGTGGTGTAATGTATTATAGTCTAGTCGTGTTTTGAAAAATTTTGGTTTGAAGTTTTGTAGTGTAAATTGTGCACCCGCTGTCAAGACATCCTAGATCCGCCTCTGATCATCGTATATTACTGCTCCCACCGTCCCGGTTTAAGGATTTTAGTTTGACTTTACATGCTTTTTAAGAAATCAACGTAAAATGAGTCAACAATACTAGTAAGTTGAGGATATAATTATCCAAAACACTATTTATAAAGCAACTGGGTGAAAAATTGATTAGGTAAGTAGCATTTTCTTTTTGTAGTTCTATGAATATTTGAGGACAAAATTTGTGTAAAATACTACTTTTCTATTCATGGAATAAAGCAAACTAAAACCCTTAAACTGAAACAGACTTAAAAAAAACAAGAAGTTACTAGAAAATGGAGGAAACATTATTAATTTTATTTTGAATGAGGAGCATGAGTAGAAGAGAAAGTCATTTTTCATTGTCCCAAAAAGTTATTCTCATATCTACAATTTGGGCTTAAAAGTGGATAGACACAACATGACTAGTGAAGCATGCAAGTGTTCATGTTGAATAGTCAAACGTGAAGATTATTTGGGGACGGAAGGAGTATTAAATTATTGGCTTCACATGCAGTGTTTGACTTGGGAGTCATTTGACAGTTTCCTAGTAAACCCTAAAACCACTCTTTGTTTCAACATCTCCGTCTCCTCAAAACTTTATCATGTTCATAATTAAACTAAGTAGCTAGATCTGGTGTGGAGTGTGTATAATATATAAAAGCGGATGAATCGAAAGAGAAGAGGGTCGAGTATTCGATCGGAATCGGAGGAAAGACAAGTAAAAGAGGAAGAAGGTGAGATATTGGGATGGCCATCAGTTCAATCTCAGCAAGACATGACAGCAATGGTCTCCGTTCTCTCTCAAGTTATTAATAACACCCACACCCACACCCACACCCACACATCTTCTTCTTCTTCTTCTACTCACCATCAAAATCCTTTATTACCACCATTAATATCTACTTCCCACCTCACCTCTACCTCTACACCTCACCCTCATCCTCATCCTCATCCTATTCAAGACCAAGGTATATATTATTATTATTATGTTGTTATTTTACTTTATATTTAAAATATGTATAATTAAGTGGCTCTTTGATGCTTAGAGTCTTTCTGTGCACGCTTCCCATATCTCTACTTTCTTGAATTTGTGAGTTTTTTGAATAGAAAAATAGAAGAACAAATTGTAGCCTTCCATGGGTATATAATTAATTAGTTATAAAAAAAAATATACTTCCTCCGTCTCAATTTAAAATTCCTACTTTGACTTTGCACGGAGATTAAGAAAAATTAATGTTGTGAGTATAAAAAATAAAGTAGGAAAGAGAAAGGGGCCGGGGTAGGGAGTTTTTGTTGTGAGAAGAACAAATGAGTTTCATTGTCCATATCAAGTAATAAAGTAAAGTAAAAACCTTAAATTGAGACGGACTAAAAAAGAAAGTAAAAACCTTAAAGTGGGACAGTGGGAGTATAATTTATTTATTTTCCTCTTTTTGGTACAAAACAGACTGTGATGTGAACTGATCATATCTAATAAAAACATTCTCGGTTGAACATTAATTATACTCAGAAATTAATTTGCAAAGATGTATGCATCATTTTCCAACATATATAAACTGAAACTAATGCTAATCATTAGTATCATCTTCAATTTATATGCTCCATCACTGTTTGAAATCTTGCTCACTAACTAGTACTCCAAACAATATTACAATGAAGTGGTCTCAAATTAATTACCAATATATGGATCAAATAAATGTTTTGTGATTGTAATATGTTAAATAGGAAAGGTGGAGGTGACTAGAGGAAGACACTACAGGGGGGTGAGGCAAAGACCATGGGGGAAATGGGCAGCGGAAATACGTGACCCGAACAAGGCTGCAAGAGTATGGCTAGGCACATTTGAGACAGCCGAGGCAGCTGCAGTTGCTTATGATGAAGCTGCCTTAAGGTTTAAGGGTAACAAAGCTAAGCTTAATTTCCCAGAAAGGGTCTCTGAGTTGGGTAATTACTCGACAACTCGCCCACCTGATCATAACTCATCACACATTCAGATTGATGAAGCAGTTCCTAATCGTCGATTTCTTGGTCGTGAGTTTGATTACAATGGCACTTCTAGTACTGAAACATACGTTGTTTCTACTACAACCTCATCTGGATCTTCAACAGCCTCTCAACAACAACAACAAGACAAAGAGCGTCTTAGAGCTGGATCAAGCTCGACTGCTTATGTTTTTCCTCATGAGAATTGGGGAGGATTTGATGCAAATCAAAGGAGTGGTAGTTAGTTAGTTTTGGTGATGAAATTTAGTACTCCGTAGTAAACAATTCCTTTCTTTTCTTTTCCTCTCCTCTCCTCTCCAATATATATATAGTCGTGAGAACCGTGAGAACTTGGATACATTAGGTTTTTACCTAATGTATCCAATGGTTCATTTGGATACATTAGGTAAAAACTAATGTATCCAATGATTCACTTGGATACATTAGGTTCTTACCTAATTTATCAAAGTTCTCACGGTTCTCACGATATTTAGGTTATCATTTGAGCACCTACCTTTTATATGCGAAGTGATAGTTTACTGAAGTGAAGAGAAGAGGGATGCTATCCATGGGATAGCTCAACAGCAAGGAGGTGAGTGATGGTAAGAGAGGTTCTGTGTTTGAGTAGTGGGAGGAGCAGCTTAATGACAATGACATAGGGTCGATGAATACAAGAGTGTGAAACATAGTTATGCATGGGTCACTGAATTCGGCTGTGGGATGTTGACTTTAAAAAAGTGCCCATCTAGATTGGCGTAGAATGGATAAAAAAAACCCTTACTAATTAACATTAACTCTGGTTGAATAATGCACATATGAGATTGCTTTCAAACTTTGCGGCCACTGCCCACTCCCCTTCTGCTGCACGCTTATTTCTACTCACCACCCGTTGACTAGGTTAGGCCAAAACTCTCATTTTCACAAGTCAGCCGTCCCATTATACTCCCCATTTGTAACACCTATCGCGGGCCATTTCCTACTGCACTTCAAAATAAATTAATACACCCTCCGTCCCGGACTAAGTTTTGATTTTAGATTAAGAAAAAATAAATGATGTGAATATGAAAAGTGAAGTAAGAGAAAGCAGAAGAGAGAAAGTGGGTAAAAAGTTTTTGTTGTAAGAATGACAAGTGGGTCTCTTTGTCCATTTTATTAGGTAATAAAACAACTAAGAACCTTAGTCTGAGTCTGGGACAAACAAAAAATGAAAGTAAAAAACCTTAGTCTGGGATGGGATGGAGGGAGTAATACTTAACTCCGTCCCATTTCAAAATGTTTTTCTTTAAAAATTTTGATCAATAATTTTAATTTATTTTGATTAGCCAAATGGAAATATAAAAACTTTTTATTGACATATCGTACCAAAAACAAGTTATATATTTTCATTAAGATAATTAAAATGATTTAATGTGAAAACAGATGAATACTTATATCTAACTCCTCCGTAGACATATCTAACAGACCGCTGGGCGAAAAAAAGACATTAATCTCCTCCTCTTGTCGACATTAGGCATATGATCAAAGTTTGGTTTTAGCCCCAAGAATCTACCCATCCTTTTCTTATTCAACCCAGGAGCCAATTTCAGGAATTTATCATCAATTTCTCATGTTCTACTCTTAGTAATTCACTACCATTTTCAATCACTACAACGAATATAGCCACAACCCTTTTTCTAACTCCACATTCTAATTAAAGAATCTCGTGTATAGTGTTAAAAAAAAAAAAAAAAAAAAAAAAAAAACCCTATAATGGAATGAAATTCACACTATAATATAATTAATGCCATGAAACGACTGGAGGGGGTATTGTGCCTCTCAAACATGTACTAGGGTTGATGAATGACATCACGGGGCTACGAAAAGGAAATCCGGAAGGTAAAAGGGTACTTGTTACAGGTCTTCCCTCATCAGATTTAGTAATTTTTAACCAATAACTACCATTATTACATCATCAAAGGGATTAACCGGTAGCGTTAACTACTGAGTAGTATACATGAGCAGGGAGCATTGGAGGGAGGAGAATGTCAGGCTGGTGCAAAATTTCCCGATGCTTTCCACAAAGAATCATCAACATCATCACAAGGAACAAATCATTAATCTGCAGGACCCTGACCTTTCTTTTGGTAGACCGATTCCAAACATTCTTTGGCTCGGAAAACCTTTGACTGGAGGTAAAAACTCCCATTCTTGGCATTCTGCTCAAACATTTTATCATACTTCTGCACAAGGGGAGAGATACAATATATATTTTTCATGTTTAGCTCATGTCAAAAGGTTCTACCTTAAGGAAGACAGAAGGAAACTTGAGACAAACCTGAACAATTTCTTCCCAGGGTGTATTCTCCGTGACACCTAATATCTGCCTTGCCTCTGTTTCAGCCATTACTTTTCTCACATTTTTTATGTTCTGTGCTGCTTCTTGAGCAACACCCGTTTTTGAGGCATCTGTAGTTGCAAAAAAAGTATATTTGAGATGACAGTTGTTTGATACAGCAAAAAGCCGGTAGAAATTAAGGTTAAAAACATATACTCCCCTCTGCCCCTAAATGAGTGTCCCTTTTCGGGAAATTTTTGTCCCAAAATGAGTGTCCCTAAATGTTTTTTTTTTGGGAAGTTTTTTCACCGGTCTTTTAATACTTGCAAAAACTAAATGTTTGTAAAGAGGATTATAAGATTATACTCCCTCCGTCCCAAAATGATCTTCTCATTTGTCATTTCTCATTGTCCCAAAAAGTTCTTCACATTTCTACATATTAGGCTTAAACAAAGCATGGTTAATGACGCAAGTGTTCATATCCTTAAAAAGTTTGAATAATCAAATGAGAAGATCATTTTGGGAAGGAGGGAGTATATGAATTTTGCCACCAAATTGTACAAAAAGTCATGTCCCTTAAAATGAAATTTGGACATTCATTTAGGGACAGAGGTAGTAACATATTTTAAGACAAAACTGTCTCCAAAGAGTCCATTTTCAAAAGACCCATGCAGAGTTCTTACAATATTCTATGTTAAAAATGAACTACTTAGACGATAAATAAATGAAAAAATGACAGCAGAGACAAGGCCTTGAACCATACTTGCCAGCGCTTGACGATATGCCTGAACAAAAGCCCTTGCCATTATTCCCCCACCCATTATGAGCAGGTTCGCAAGAATCTTAGCAGCCTGTACCAACAGATATATAACAGGATTTAGCTGAGAACAACTTTTGTTTCCCATCTTAAAATGTTTTCACTCCAACAAAGGTTTTACTACATACGGTCACCAAGTAACCGCCACCCCTTATAAGTGCTTGAGCGATTTTATCACAATAATGTAAACTACACCAGGTGATGATGTAACACATAGTCAACCATCAAACAACCACTTATCTAGGAAGCAACCAAAGAAACAAAACCAATTTCAAATGTCAAAACACTTGGCAATAATGCAATGACTTGGAGCAAACAACTTTCAAAAACAGAGTGATAATACCAGCAAAGAGACCAACTGCTCTAAAAGCTTAAGCTACTACAAAGAGTATAAAACAGCATCTAGAAAAAAAACATGCTCATAAATACACTCTCAATACTTCCATGTGCGACAGATGTTTGACCAAAATCTCACTCAATTAAACATAGATCGTCCATATTCGAGAAGCGTAAGGATGCAGAATCATCAAAAACAAGTTTTATACTTTATGTGCCCAAGTCACCAAATATTGCGGTAAAATGGTTCATTACAGTAGCAACAAGAGCTGAGAGTTAATCAAAGTTTTACAAAGACTGTTGGCCACAAACTAATCAACCACTACTCAAGATAAGTGATGAAAATTAAATCAAAAGAACAGATTTCCAAAACACATACAGTCCCTCCTCTGCCCCCAAAGTGCACAAGTAATGAACACATAAAGCTTCTGAAGTGTATCGCCCACAAAAAGATTGATCAACAAATGTTATTCAATAGATAATATAATAACACAAAAGACATATGAATGAACCATCAACATAACCCAGTGGCGGACCCAGGATTTTTTTACAAGGGGGGAAAAATTGCATAACTCATTTAAAGGGGCAAAAAATAAATGCTAGTGCATTTATTTTTTTCAAATAAAGGGGGGCAAAGTCTAAAATATTGCACTACTACCCCAATTTTAAAAAAATATTGCACTAATAATTTATTTATTTTTTAAACAAAGGGGGCCATTGCCCCCCATCCACAAGGCATAGGTCTGCCCCTGACATAACCTATTTCCTTGTTTATGCATGTCCCAGTCAACCAACACTTAAATGGGAAATCATAGTCCTCAACAAAGATAATGGATTTGCAACTATCACACAGCAAACACATGAAAACAGCAACAAAGCATGTAACATACGTACCATGGTAGACGAATCACAGAATGAAAACCGGTTGTCAAGGAGCTGATTGAGTTGATATGTTCAAAAAATAAATGACCTGCAACAAAAAGAAAATCATAAGTACAATTTGTATTCTCACCTTTAGGTATCCGACACATCTTGTACGAGCACAAGTGTATTCTTGCAGGAGGCTATACGGCAGATGATCATTTACCTAATATCTGACTCTAAGATAAATCCAGACGCTATGAACAACTAAAATAGCTTTTGCACAAAAATACTTCAATTTTACGGAACTAAATGCGGTAACAATCAATTTGCTTCAAACACAGAAAAAAAATGTGTCTATTAAAAATTTGTAGCTGTTTGGCCACCGATTTCGCAGAGAATGGTCACTAAGAAGATACTAGAGGTCCTTGTGGTATGAACAATAAGGGCTGTCATCCAATGATATAGAACAACAGAATAGAACTGCATAGATAATTTTTTATTTTTTTTAAAACTTCTCTGAAGAGGGAGCTTTAATCAAGATCCGTCATGAACAAGAAGGGGGTAATAGTCCCATCATAGTAAATGAGTGTATTCTTTTTTGCAAAGAGGAAAGGAAGAAATCCATGAACATATGACACAAGAACATCAGTCAAACGTAAAATTTACATCTGCATTTATTAGACCACAATATTCATCAAGAAAAAGAAGTAGAAATGTAACCGGTGTCATTGTAAATAACAAGAAACGCTCTTTTGACTTGGACCTTATGTAACTAACAAGAAATCTACCCACAACATGATACTTGTGCATTTATATAGTCAATAATTCTTGCCAAATACCTTAAACCCCAATACACACGGATGAGGAACTGCATCAAGGGGGAGGAATATTTTCTTAAAAAAGAACAATTGAGGTGTTGTTTAGAATACCAAAAAGATTAGGAAAATCTCTAAGCATATTGAGGTATAGAATATGTATACCAAAAAGATTATCAACAATAAAACCCCAAATACCTAAAACCCTAATAGATGCGGATGATCAATCAATAAGTATATTCAGGTGTATATGAAATGTACGATACCAAAAGATTATCTTCAAGAACATCTATCGAAATATTTGCCCCTAATTTAAAGGTCATTAAGTTGAAACAGATAATGAAAATCGAACATAATCCTCAATTCATTTCTACAAACAAATCCACATATTCATTTATATAAGAAAATCCACATAGGAATAAAATATTTAACATGAGTGATTCATATTTTGTAACCTAGGTTTTTCACGTTCAGAGAGAGAGGGTAGGGAGAAATTACCAGATACAGGGAAGAGATTCAAAACACAGTCGGATGATTAGGACGCTAGTGCAGAGGAGGGGACGTGCTTCGACGGGGTTACGTCGCCGGCGGCAGATGTCGAATAGTCGTCGTGAAAAGGGGAAAATTAGGGATTCAGAGAATGAGTTTGGGAGGTTAGTTAAGTTTTTTCCTTTTTCCCCAAGGCTTCTGGATGAATCCGAAAGAAAAAGGACAAACTTCAAATTACCCCCCTTCAATACCACTTCTTCCCAACTTTACACCCTCAGCTATTGACCCGGGCGGATGGACCCCTTCAAGTTCAATTTGGCCGATAACGTTGAGATTTGCGCGTCAAACTCAAATGCCAATTGAAGTTTATTTTTTCCTGAATTAAATTTCTCTTTACTAATCTCTTTCCGGACTTGGTCTAAATAAATGCTACTCGTTCTTTTGTTTCCAAAAACAAATTTTTTAATATTTAATTAGAATTGTTAAAATATTTTTCTAATATATACTAGAGATTAAACACGACTGATTATATATTTAATATCAATATTGATTTGATATATTAAGTGGATTTTTACCTAGTTAAGAAAATTACTAAACAGTCTATATTTTTATAAATATACTCTCTCTCTCTCTCTCTCTCTCCGTCCAAAAATAATAATAGTATGTAATAAAATTTTAAACCCTAAATGAGATTATCATTTTGAATTATCTCCAATGAGTTTGCACCAAATTTTACCGAAAATACTACATTTACACTAAGTGTATAGAATCTTCTTATACACCACAAATACCATAGTGCCACGTGTCTTAGATGGACCCATTGGAGAATCTATTGCAAAATGAAAATTTGAAGACTTTATCTGAAATTTTTTAAATTTGAAATTCAAATTTAGACAACTTAATTAATGAGCTCATTTTTTCATGCTCTTTTCACACCTCCAAATTTTTTCCACAATTACCATTTTTGAAATTATTACTCAACCAAATATTTAACATTTTTACTTTTGTTATCTAAATTCATACTACTATATTCAAATTTATTTTGATGGAAAAAAATAAGGGTTTGTGTTCTTGATCTAATTTCCAAAATTATTACTGAAGTTTGACCAATATTTCACTATAAATTATTTATTATCATGAAAGTCGGAAAATAAGGCATCAATAATCATTTTGAGATTAACATGAATATATTTAATTTTTCATATCTTTTTTGTCAAAGTTCAACCAAATTGATCTCAAAAGTTAAGCTGGAACATTTTTTGGGACGTAAAAACAATATTTATGTGTCAAAACAAAGTATCAATTATTAATAATAATGAAAATAATAAAATAATTAATATTAAAAATTACAAAAATTAATAATAACAATTACTATTGTTGCTGACTTCCTGTCAGGGGCGGACCCAAGGTTGCATAAAGGTGTGCCGGTGATCTCCTTTAACCAAAGAATGTGTGTAGTATAGTGGTTAAGTTATTGGAAATTTGAGTAAAAGGTTGTGGGTTCTAGTCTCATACTCTCATGTCATGTATTAATTTTTTCGTATAGAGTTTTATAGTGCATTTGTGCATCCCCACAAAATACTCTAGGTCCGCCTGTATTCGACCATTTTCAATTCTTTATACACTAGTACCATGCCCGTGCCGGTATGAAATAGTGACCATACGAAACGGTGTTATTACCAAAAAGACATTCTCAAAAAGGGCAAGAGTTAATACCAATAAAGAACTACTAAAAGATAATTTTTGAAAATGGTTTAACTAAACAAATGAGGCTTGCTTAATTTTGTTCTTAACACTTGCATCCACTTGAGAATAAATGCATATGAATTTACAAAATAAACCACTTCAATTCATTTCAAAATACGCTAATACAATAGTATTGAAGGACAAAATGTGTTTCCTATGGACATGGATTTCACCCAACAAACCTTAATCACTCCCAATGGAAATAATCATTCTTATCCGCCTTCGCCACTTGAGGTATTGAAAACGACCCGATGCGCCTCATCGGGCCTCTATGTCCAAGCAGGACGACTACATGCATGCTAGCAGCCACCTAACTGATCTCTAAATCAAACCATACTGATCGAGTCTTGGGAGCCAGTAGCCACATGATTCCCAATAGTGGCCAAGCATATTACAGCATAAGTGTGCCCTCGCAATGAACACCCATGTCGTAGCTTCCCTAACAAAAAAAATAATTAAAACCCACCATTTAAGAAGAAGCATGAATATAATATAATTCTTTTTAACCCCCCCCCCCCAACTCAAAATTAAAAAAAAAATAAAAAAAAATCCACCATGGCCAAGCATATAACAACATAAGTTTTCCCTTGCAACGAACCCCTATGTCGAAGCTTCCCTAACAAAAAAATAAATAAAATCCACCATTTTAAGAAGAAGCATGAATATAATTCTCTTTAACCCCCCCTCCACCCGAAAAAAAAAAAAAAAAAAAATCCACCATTTAGCTAAATTTGGAAAAATCGAAGACAGATCAAGACATCAATCAAGTGTTCTACTGAAATTTGAAAGTATACTTATCCGGTATTGAAAACGACCCGATGCGCCTCATCGGGCCTCTATGTCCAAGCAGGACAACTACATACATGCTAGCAGTCACCTAACTGATCTCTAAATCAAACCATACTGATCGAGTCTTGGGAACCAGTAGCCACATGATTTACAATAGTGGTCAAGCATATTACAGCATAAGTGTGCCCTTGCAGTGAACACCCATGTCGTAGCGTCCCTAACAAAAATAAATAATTAAAATCCACCATTTAAGAAGAAGCATGAATATAATTCTTTTTAACCGCCCCCCCCCCCCCCCAACCCAAAAAAAAAAAAAAAAAAATCCACCATGGCCAAGCATATAACAACATAAGTTTGCTCTTGCAACGAACCCCTATGTCGAAGCTTCCCTAACAAAAAATAAACAAAATCCACCATTTAAGAAGAAGCATGAATATAATTCTCTTTAACCCCCCCCCCTCCACCCAAAAAAATAAAAAATAAAAAATCCACCATTTAGCTAAATTTGGAAAAATCGAAGACAGATCAAGACATCAATCAAGTGTTCTACTGAAATTTGAAAGTATACTTATCCCATATATACTTACTGAATCTCTTACATCATTCAATTCTCTGGAGGCTAGCATCTTTCAATCTTCTGATGATCGCAAGTGGAATTTTAATGCCAATTAGACCATGGGTGCGCTAACACTTAGATGCCCTTGTCTGTACCGTCTCCTCTACATCAAGCACACTTCCACTAAATCAAAAAAGAAAAAAGAAAAGGGCCACAATAAACATGTCTAACCCACTATGTACACAACCATAGCTATGATGATTCAGGGATCCTAGAACTTGTTCGAAGTACTGAAATTTGAAATATTATACTTATCCCACATATACTTACCCCACACATACTTACCCCACACACACTGTTTAATTATCATCACACGGCCATATTGTTGGTGTTGTATGCTCTAGGCACGTTTTGTAAAACGATTAATGTTATTTATATTAAAGATATTGAATGTTTGATTATTATATCCTTTGCATGTTTAGTATAATAATCCCCGTCCCTGATAATTATGATTAATTATTAGTATAAGTTTAATGGATAATCATATGATGATTATGGTGTATGGGATACAATTAAACTTATGGGTATTTGTTGGAGACCAAATACTGGACTGACCCATATGAGATTTATGTCATGGTCACAATGTCATAATTAAGTCTCATATAGTTATATTACTGGAATCTTTAGACCTGAGATTATCACAGTCTTCCACTTGATGAACATTACGTTTGACATATTCAAACGTTACCCCTAATCGGGTAGCTATAAAGAATATGATTGGCGTAATCGGATTCATGTAGGGAAAGGTAATAAATCAAGAAGGGATTTGTTCCTCGTAAGAGAGAGATGTCAAGCTTTGGCCACTCGAAGAATGGTGTTGATGAAATGCATGGCCGTGCTCAAATAAGATTTGTACTATCAATACATTCTGGATCGAGAAAGCATTGAACATTGTAAGTTGACCATTGACCATGGCTTACATTCAATAGACATCGTGAAACAAAGAGATTGTAATACGTTCTATAAAGGATTCACGAACTTATACATGTTATATTAATTGGGTAGTCATGATGGCTTGCTAGAGTCCGCTCATGATTTATGAGCACAAATGTGTTTGGGCTCATTGCCAACTTAATATAATCATATGGGGTCACACACAAGAGAACGAATTATTTAAAAGGCTAAAATCAGGATTCTGGTGGTGCTCGGCCGAGCACTTCATAAGACTCGGCTGAGCATGTCCATCAGAAGGTCAGATTATTTTGGAGCAAGGTGCTCGGCCGAGCACCTCAAAGGACTCGGCCGAGCAGGCCCTGTTCGGGACCAATAACTGATTTCGTGTTGTGACGGGTTTTAACCTATTTCTCCTAAAAGGTTTAGGACTAATAAGTATATAAACTCCTAACAACGACCTAATCAGTAGAGATTGATTTCATATCAATTAGAGAGCCTCCGAGAGAAAGAAAAACAAGTTCTTCTTCTTCCTCAAGAACAAGAACATTGATTTTCCATATAGCCTTAAAAGTAGAAAGAGTTTCTATTGGGTCTAGCAATCCGGTTCAAGAATCGTTCTTGAAATTCGTTCGCGTGTGGATAAACATAGAGGGCGTTGGCATCAACTCCTTCAAAGTTCATGATCCAAGTTTTGCGGTTGTTCCTACGTTCGTGATTCGAAGAAGCGCGTAGAACAAAGATTGAAGATCTCAGAATTTTAAAGCTCTGCCACGGTTAGTGTTCTAAATTCATCTCCATATTAATTTAATCATCGTGATCGGATCTAGGCTTTTGGGTTTTATTCCGCTGCGCATGTTTGCTCAAAACCCAACAGTGGTATCAGAGCCCCGTTCATCATGATTATTTTAATAATAACATGTTAATGATATAATTGGATTATATGTTTTGGCATGCTATGAGAATTTGGATTCAAGATGTTTATGTGATCTGAGTTTTATGTTTGTATATGAGATATATTGAAATCATAAAATCGCACCGTTTAAATACGTTATGTGGGATCTACGATTGCAATAATAATTTGATTATTATGTTCCTTTAGATTATCAAAAATTAATTGGATTGATTTGTTGATGATCTTTGATTCATGAATAAATCATTTATTCAAGGTTTTGATGAACATGATGATATGATCATTATGAACACCAAATCCTAAATGAATCGGGAAGGCAATCTTAGAATTAAAATTCGACAAGAAAATCTGTTCTGTTCGTGGTGCTCGGCCGAACAGTCTATAAGACTCGGCCGAGCAGAGTCGTCAGAAGCAAAGGGTTTTCTGGAACACAGAGGCGCTCGGCCGAGCACCTTAAAGGACTCGGCCGAGCAGGTTGATTTTGGACAGAATTTGTTTTTCAGATGGCTGGTTTTAGAAACCGTGTTTCCTGAAATTAAACGGCTTGTTTAAAATCACTTTGGATTGAATTTGTTTGTCAGATGGCTGGTTTGAGAAACCGTGTTTCCTGAAAACAAATATCAAGGTCAAAGTAATGAATTGATGGGACAAAAGAATTTAGAATCGAGTTACTTTATGTAAGGGATTGTGGATGCCTATTGGCTTAGTTTCGACCTTACATAGTTGTTTCTTCTAGTTTCTAAATTTGGTACGGGATTGTGGATGCCTTCTGGCTTAGTTTCGACCGTACAATCGTGCTCTCAATAATGTGTTAAAGAATTTATCCCCATAAATCAATCACATGAAATCTTAATTTAATTAATGAGATTAGTTAAATTATTAACCATTGCTTTATGTGTTTATATTATGTGACTATAAACATTGACCATGCTATATATCATGAACCTTCTTTAAAATTTAAGTTCCGTGCCAATCCATGATTAAAACACTTGTGAGTACGTGGGTAGTTTTGTGTGGGTTACGCCCTAGCGTAGGTGCATTGATTCTATCCATTTATGAGCAAGATGAGGAAACAGTGATTCCTATACGTTTAAAATGGTTTAACTTAATTAGGCTATCAAAACAGTTTTGGGCCTAAGGCACAGATGAGATTAAAACATGTTAGATATACGATATCTAAAATCTCATAAAAGATCTAAGAGTCATATACGATATGATTGACAAGGAGTTGTCTACCTAAATAACTTATTTTGAGCAGTCGTGTCCTAACCGACTCAAAGTTAAGTGAAATATGGATCTTAGCCCATTCAAATTATATTATACATTGGATGTATATGAAGGTTATATAATTTAGTGGGAGTATTTGTAAAATACTATTAATTTAATATCTTTAATTAAGTTGGTACTTATATTTAATTATATGTTTGCATAATTGTAGATAATGGCTCAGAATACAAATTTATCACTGCGATCTATCCTTGAGAAGGAGAAACTTCAAGAAGATTGAGCTAACTATACGGATTGGATCCGTAGCCTTAGAATTGTTCTAAAGCATGAGGATAAGTTCTATATTCTTGATGAGCCCGTTCCTGAAGAAGAACCTGCTTCTAATGCACCCAAGGATGAGAGAAACGCCTACAAGAAACATGTGAATGATTCTCGTGAGGTGGGTTGTCTTATGCTTGCGGCCATGTGTTCAGAACTTCAGAAGATTCTTGAACACTTGGAAGCATTGACCTTGCTGCTACATTGAAAGATATGTTCCAAGAACAAGCAAGGCAAGAGAGGTTCGACACCATAGCTGCCCTAGTCTCATGCAAGATGAGCGAAGGACAGTCTGTGAGCCCTCATGTTTTGAAAATGAAGGCTTACTTTGAGAAACTAGAGAGGCTTGGCCATCCAATTGAGATTGAGTTGGCTACCGATTTTATTCTTAATTCATTGCCCAAAAGCTATAATCAGTTCGTCATGAACTTTAATATGCAAGGGATGGATAAGACTATGTCTGAATTGCATGGGATGCTTAAGCAGGCATAAAAGAAAATCGGTAAAGAGACCGCTCCTGTACTCATTGTGTCTAAGGAAGGAAAGGGCCCAAAAGGCAAAGGAAATGGTAAGGCAAAAGTTGTCAAACCCAAGATTAGCAAGGCAATTGTTGCCAAAGCTAATGTGGCTAAACCTGCTTCCCAAAAGGATGCAATTTGTTTCCACTGCAATGAGATTGGACATTGGAAACGCAATTGCAAGGTTTACAAGGAAGAGTTAAAGAAGAAGAAGAGCAGTGGAACTGCATCTACTTCAGGTATCTATGTTATAGATATTCTACTTTCTACTTACCCCACACATACTTACCCCACACACACTGTCTAATTATCATCACACGGCCATATTGTTGGTGTTGTATGCTCTAGGCACGTTTTGTAAAACGATTAATGTTATTTATATTAAAGATATTGAATGTTTGATTATTATATCCTTTGCATGTTTAGTATAATAATCCCCGTCCCTGATAATTATGATTAATTATTAGTATAAGTTTAATGGATAATCATATGATGATTATGGTGTATGGGATACAATTAAACTTATGGGTATTTGTTGGAGACCAAATACTGGACTGACCCATATGAGATTTATGTCATGGTCACAATGTCATAATTAAGTCTCATATAGTTATATTACTGGAATCTTTAGACCTGAGATTATCACAGTCTTCCACTTGATGAACATTACGTTTGACATATTCAAACGTTACCCCTAATCAGGTAGCTATAAAGAATATGATTGGCGTAATCGGATTCATGTAGGGAAAGGTAATAAATCAAGAAGGGATTTGTTCCTCGTAAGAGAGAGATGTCAAGCTTTGGCCACTCGAAGAATGGTGTTGATGAAATGCATGGCCGTGCTCAAATAAGATTTATACTATCAATACATTCTGGATCGAGAAAGCATTGAACATTGTAAGTTGACCATTGACCATGGCTTACATTCAATAGACATCGTGAAACAAAGAGATTGTAATACGTTCTATAAAGGATTCACGAACTTATACATGTTATATTAATTTGGTAGTCATGATGGCTTGCTAGAGTCCGCTCATGATTTATGAGTACAAATGTGTTTGAGCTCATTGCGAACTTAATATAATCCTATGGGGTCACACACAAGAGAACGAATTATTTAAAAGGATAAAATCAGGATTCTGGTGGTGCTCGGCCGAGCACTTCATAAGACTCAGCCGAGCATGTCCATCAGAAGGTCAGATTATTTTGGAGCAAGGTGCTCGGCCGAGCACCTCAAAGGACTCGGCCGAGCAGGCCCTGTTCGGACCCAATAACTGATTTCGTGTTGTGACGGGTTTTAACCTATTTCTCCTAAAAGGTTTAGGACTAATAAGTATATAAACTCCTAACAACGACCTAATCAGTAGAGATTGATTCCATATCAATTAGAGAGCCTCCGAGAGAGAGAAAAACAAGTTCTTCTTCTTCCTCAAGAACAAGAACATTGATTTTCCATATAGCCTTAAAAGTAGAAAGAGTTTCTATTGGGTCTAGCAATCCGGTTCAAGAATCGTTCTTGAAATTCGTTCGCGTGTGGATAAACATAGAGGGCGTTGGCATCAACTCCTTCAAAGTTCGTGATCCAAGTTTTGCGGTCGTTCCTACGTTCGTGATTCGAAGAAGCGCGAAGAACAAAGATTGAAGATCTCAGAATTTTAAAGCTCTGTCACGGTTAGTGTTCTAAATTCATCTCCATATTAATTTAATCATCGTGATCGGATCTAGGCTTTTGGGTTTTATTCCGCTGCGCATGTTTGCTCAAAACCCAACACATATGTTAGTACAAATGAACAAAGCTTAGAACAATATATATCAAAAATATCAGATGAAAACAACACACTTAAAAGAGATCTCAATAAACAACTTCAGCAGGAGGACAGGAAGCAACATCTGGTAAAAAAACCCGAAGTCATTTCAGTAAAATTAGGGTTTGTGATAGAACACGATACAGTTGCTGTTGGGTTTCCAAGTAACATGCGCAGCGGAATTTAGCAATTAAAATTTTAAGAAACCCAAAGCCATGGATCCGTTCATATGATTAAATCAAATACAACAAGATGAATAGAGGAATAAACCCTTGATGGCTATGAATTTTTCTTCGGTCTTGGTGGAGAAACTTGAAGACTTGATCACGATCACAAAGCTTGAACACGAACTTTGAAGATGATGATTTTCACCCTCTAGCGGTATCCACACTTCGAACGAATATCAAAGGAGCTTCTTTGATCTTGGTTGCTAGACCAATAATTGTAAAACACGCTTTCACAATTTAATAAAGAACTATATGGAATTTATTTTGTGAATTATTTTGTTCCTCAATCAATGATATCTTAGAACAAAATAAAATCTCTCTCAAACTCTTTGAGACTCACAAAAGCTCTTGTTTTTATGGTCTGGCCGAATTGGTGTTTTTATACACAATTAAGACCTATTCCAAATAGGTAACTTGTGCCAAAAACCTTTCCTAATCGAATTAGGAATTTTCCTGTCGGCAGCACCAGGCGCCCGCCTTCAAAGGACCAGGCGCCCGCTTGAATGACCAGAAGGTCCTCGGATTTCTGGAATTAATTCAGGCGCCCGCCTGGTCTGACCCAAGCGCCCGCTCGGTAGACCAAACAGCCCAGAATATTTCCAGAAATTCCTCCAAGGTCCTTTGACTCTTAATTCCAATATAGTCCTCTTATTTAAGATTCGTTCTATTGTGTGTGACCCTCTAGGATTATACTAAGTTGGCAATGGGCTCAAACATGATCCCATAAGATATGATTAGGTTCTAGCAAACCGTCATACCTACCCAAATAGTATAACTAGATACAAGTTCGCATTCCTTTAGAATATGTCACAATCCTTTTGTCCACGATGTCATTGAACACAAGTCATGGTCAAACAGTCAACTTGTTTTGTTCAATACTTTCTCGATTCCGAATATGTTGATAATCCAAATGACATTGATCCAATCAATTCATTTGAGTCCGGCCGAACATTTCATCAACATCATTCCTACGAGAGGCCCAAGCTTGACATCTCTCCGAGGAGGGACAAATCCATTTAGCTTATTATTCTTCCCTACGTGAATCCGATTATGCCAATCATACCCTTTATAACTACTCGGTTAAAAGTAGCGTTTGAATATGTCAAACATAATGTTCATCAAGTGGAAGACTATAATAACTTCATGTCTAAGGATTCAAATGACATAACTAATATGAGATATATGTATGACATAGACCATGACATAAATTTCATAGAGCGGGTCATGTCCAGTACCTTGTTCCAAACAAGTACCCATAAATCTAACATGATCATCCCATGATCATTTAGCCTTTATACTAGTGCTTAACAAGTACTAGGGACGGAGATAATTATAAGTAAACATGAACATCAATAATAATCAAAAACATCTCTTTATTGATATGAAATAAATGATAACAATTACAACGTTTATTAAACGTGCCTAGGGCACCACTACCAACAATCTCCCACTTGCCTAGGCCCAATCTCCCATGTATCTAATACCCATGGACCTAACATGACCATCATGTTTAGCTTGTGGAAGTCCCTTTGTTAGCGGGTCCGCAACATTGTCATCAGTAGGTACTCTGCATATATTTACGTCTCCCCTATCAACGATTTCTCGAATGATATGAAAACGCCTAAGTATGTGTTTGGATTTTTGATGTGCTCTTGGTTCCTTTGCTTGAGAAATAGCACCATTATTATCGCAATAAAGGTCTATTGGATTAGCAATACTAGGAACCACTTCAAGTTCAGTTATGAACTTCTTAATCCAAACAGCTTCCTTTGCAGCATCCGATGCAGCAATATACTCAGCTTCTGTTGTAGAATCAGCGATTGTACTTTGCTTGGAACTCTTCCAGCTTACAGCTCCACCATTTAACATAAACACAAACCCCGATTGTGATCGGCTATCATCTTTGTCGGTTTGGAAGCTTGCATCCGTGTAAGCATTTACAACGAGATCATCTTCCATTCCTCCATAGACCAAAAACGAGTCTTTAGTTCTTCTCAAGTACTTAAGAATCGCTTTTACAGCTATCCAGTGATTTTCGCCAGGGTCGGATTGGTATCTACTTGTCATGCTCAAAGCATAAGACACATCCGGCCTAGTACAAATCATGGCATACATGATGGACCCAATTGCCGAAGCATATGGAACATCATTCATTTTCTCACACTCATCGTTTGTCTTAGGACATTGAGTCTTGCTTAGAGAAACTCCATGTAACACGGGCAAGGTGCCTCTCTTAGAATTTTCCATACGGAATCTTCTAATGACCTTGTCAATGTATGTACTTTGGCTTAAACCAAGTAGCCTCCTTGATCTATCTCTATAGATCTTAATGCCAAGAAAATATGCGGCTTCACCCATATCTTTCATCGCGAAGCACTTTCCTAACCAAGTCTTCACAGACTGAAGTGTAGGAATGTCGTTTCCAATGATCAATATGTCATCCACGTATAAAATAAGGAATAGCACTATGCTCCCACTAATCTTCTTGTATACACAAGGCTCATCCTCGTTTTTGATGAAACCAAACTCTTTGACCGATTCATCAAAACGGAGATTCCAACTCCTTGAAGCTTGCTTCAATCCATAGATTGATCTCTGCAATTTGCATACCTTAGAATCTTGTTCAAAACCTTCTGGTTGTGTCATATACACATCCTCTTGTAGTTTTCCATTCAGGAAAGCGGTTTTGACGTCCATCTGCCATATTTCATAGTCATGATATGCGGCAATGGCAAGCAAAATTCTTATAGACTTGATCATTGCTACGGGTGAAAAGGTCTCATCATAGTCAATACCATGAACTTGCCTATAACCCTTCGCTACAAGCCTAGCTTTGTAAGTATGCACCTTCCCATCCATGTCAGTCTTCTTCTTGAAGACCCATTTGCATCCTATGGTTTTTACACCTTCGGGCGCATCAATCAAATTCTAAACTTGATTGTCTTGCATGGATTGCAATTCGGATTCCATGGCTCCAAGCCACTTGTCCGAATCAGGAGAAGACATCGCCTCTTGGTAGGTTGACGGTTCATCATTCTCAATGATTTCTACCTCATTACTATCCGTTACGAGAAATCCATATCTCTCGGGCTCGGATCGTAACCTACTAGATCTGCGAGTTGCTTGCGTATTTTGAACAGGTTCCACAACTCCTTGTGGTTCTTGTTCTTGTTCAACTATTGGTTCAATGTTATTTTCTGGGTCTCGAATTTCTTCAAGATTTATTTTACTCCCACTGATTTCTTTGGAGAGAAACTCTTTCTCTAGAAAGACACCAGTTCGGGCAACAAACACTTTGTTGTCCTCACGGTTGTAAAAGTAATATCCTCTAGTTTCCTTAGGATATCCCATGAAAATACATTTATCAGATTTGTGTCCAAGTTTGTCTGAGACAAGTCTTTTGACAAAAGCTTCGCAACCCCAAATCTTCATGAAAGACAGACAAGGCTTCTTTCCGCTCCACATCTCATATGGAGTCTTTTGAACCGATTTAGTTGGAACACGATTTAGTGTGAAAGCAGCGGTTTCTAGGGCGTAACCCCAAAAGGATATTGGAAGATCAACTTGACTCATCATTGATCGAACCATGTCTAACAAAGTCCGATTCCTCCTCTCGGACACACCATTCCATTGTGGTGTTCCGGGTGGAGTCAATTGTGAAACTATTCCACAATTCTTTAGATGATCATCAAATTCTTGACTCAAGTATTCTCCACCTCGATCTGATCGAAGTGCCTTAATACTTTTGCCAAGTTGTTTTTCTACTTCATTTTGAAATATTCTAAATATCTCAAATGCTTCACTCTTATGTTTCATTAGGTAAACATACCCAAATCTGCTATAATCATCAGTGAAGGTTATGAAGTATTGAAATCCTCCCCTAGCATTGCTACTTAATGGTCCGCATACATCGGAATGTATCAACCCCAATAAGTCGCTTGCCCTTTCACCCAACTTGGTAAAAGGTGTCTTAGTCATTTTTCCAAGAAGACACGACTCACAAGTGTCATATGACTCGAGGTCACATGAACCTAAAAGTCCGTCCCCATGGAGCTTTGAGATACGCTTCTCATTAATATGACCAAGACGGCAATGCCACAAATAAGTATGATTTACATCATTAGGTTTAGATTTCTTATTTACATGATAGACATTGTCATTATTTTCATTCTTGACATCCAAGATATAAAGGCTATTAAATGAATTAGCAATACCATAAAAGCACATCATTTAAGTAAATGGAAAATTTCTTATTCTCAATAAGAAACTTAAAACCTTCATTATCCAAACAAGAAATTGAAATAATATTTCTGCTTAAATCCGGAACATAATAACAATTGTTCAAAACAAGAATTAATCCGGAAGGTAAAGTGACTTCATAAGTCCCTACGGCTAATGCAGCAACTCTTGCTCCATTCCCCACGCGTAGATCTACTTCACCTTCTTTAAGCAGTCTCCTATTCTTTAGTCCCTGCACATTTAGACAAATGTGAGAACCACATCCGGTATCCAATACCCAAGAATCAGTGGTAGAAAGGAGAATATCTATCATATAGATACCTGAAGTCGACGCAGCCTTGCTGCTCTTCTTCTTCTTTTGCTCTTCCAAGAAAGCCTTGCAATTACGTTTCCAATGACCAATTTCTTGACAATGGAAACAAATTGCATCCTTTTGTGAATCGGGTTTTGCCTCAGAAGCCTTGGCAACCTTTGCCTTGCTTATCTTGGGTTTGACAACTTTCTTACCCTTTCCTTTGGCACTAGCCTTCTTCCCATCATGAACCAAGAGCACGGGAGAACCTTTCTCCACAATTTTCATCTCTGCAGTTTTGAGCATCCCATGCAACTCAGAGAGATTCTTATCCATGGCTTACATTCAATAGACATCGTGAAACAAAGAGATTGTAATACGTTCTATAAAGGATTCACGAACTTATACATGTTATATTAATTGGGTAGTCATGATGGCTTGCTAGAGTCCGCTCATGATTTATGAGTACAAATGTGTTTGGGCTCATTGCCAACTTAATATAATCTTATGGGGTCACACACAAGAGAACGAATTATTTAAAAGGATAAAATCAGGATTCTGGTGGTGCTCGGCCGAGCACTTCATAAGACTCAGCCGAGCATGTCCATCTCAAGAATCGTTCTTGAAATTCGTTCGCGTGTGGATAAACATAGAGGGCGTTGGCATCAACTCCTTCAAAGTTCGTGATCCAAGTTTTGCGGTCGTTCCTACGTTCGTGATTCGAAGAAGCGCGAAGAATAAAGATTGAAGATCTCAGAATTTTAAAGCTCTGTCACGGTTAGTGTTCTAAATTCATCTCCATATTAATTTAATCATCGTGATCGGATCTAGGCTTTTGGGTTTTATTCCGCTGCGCATGTTTGCTCAAAACCCAACACATATGTTAGTACAAATGAACAAAGCTTAGAACAATATATATCAAAAATATCAGATGAAAACAACACACTTAAAAGAGATCTCAATAAACAACTTCAGCAGGAGGACAAGAAGCAACATCTGGAAAAAAAACCCGAAGTCATTTCAGTAAAATTAGGGTTTGTGATAGAACACGATACAGTTGCTGTTGGGTTTCCAAGTAACATGCGCAGCGGAATTTAGCAATTAAAATTTTAAGAAACCCAAAGCCATGGATCCGTTCATATGATTAAATCAAATACAACAAGATGAATAGAGGAATAACTAACCCTTGATGGCTATGAATTTTTCTTCGGTCTTGGTGGAGAAACTTGAAGACTTGATCACGATCACAAAGCTTGAACACGAACTTTGAAGATGATGATTTTCACCCTCTAGCGGTATCCACACTTCGAACGAATATCAAAGGAGCTTCTTTGATCTTGGTTGCTAGACCAATAATTGTAAAACACGCTTTCACAATTTAATAAAGAACTATATGGAATTTATTTTGTGAATTATTTTGTTCCTCAATCAATGATATCTTAGAACAAAATAAAATCTCTCTCAAACTCTTTGAGACTCACAAAAGCTCTTGTTTTTATGGTCTGGCCGAATTGGTGTTTTTATACACAATTAAGACCTATTCCAAATAAGTAACTTGTGCCAAAAACCTTTCCTAATCGAATTAGGAATTTTCCTGTCGGCAGCACCAGGCGCCCGCCTTCAAAGGACCAGGCGCCCGCTTGAATGACCAGAAGGTCCTTGGATTTCTGGAATTAATTCAGGCGCCCGCCTGGTCTGACCCAAGCGCCCGCTCGGTAGACCAAACAGCCCAGAATATTTTCAGAAATTCCTCCAAGGTCCTTTGACTCTTAATTCCAATATAGTCATCTTATTTAAGATTCGTTCTATTGTGTGTGACCCTCTAGGATTATACTAAGTTGGCAATGGGCTCAAACATGATCCCATAAGATATGATTAGGTTCTAGCAAACCGTCATACCTACCCAAATAGTATAACTAGATACAAGTTCGCATTCCTTTAGAATATGTCACAATCCTTTTGTCCACGATGTCATTGAACACAAGTCATGGTCAAACAGTCAACTTGTTTTGTTCAATACTTTCTCGATTCCGAATATGTTGATAATCCAAATGACATTGATCCAATCAATTCATTTGAGTCCGGCCGAACATTTCATCAACATCATTCCTACGAGAGGCCCAAGCTTGACATCTCTCCGAGGAGGGACAAATCCATTTAGCTTATTATTCTTCCCTACGTGAATCCGATTATGCCAATCATACCCTTTATAACTACTCGGTTAAAAGTAGCGTTTGAATATGTCAAACATAATGTTCATCAAGTGGAAGACTATAATAACTTCATGTCTAAGGATTCAAATGACATAACTAATATGAGATATATGTATGACATAGACCATGACATAAATTTCATAGAGCGGGTCATGTCCAGTACCTTGTTCCAAACAAGTACCCATAAATCTAACATGATCATCCCATGATCATTTAGCCTTTATACTAGTGCTTAACAAGTACTAGGGACGGAGATTATTATAAGTAAACATGAACATCAATAATAATAAAAAACATCTCTTTATTGATATGAAATAAATGATAACAATTACAACGTTTATTAAACGTGCCTAGGGCACCACTACCAACAGTTGGATTAATCATTTTAGATGGAAATTTGAAAGAATTAAACAGACTCAAAAGTTGGGAGGATGCTTGCCTGATCTCAACTCCCCGGAATTGCAAAAAATTTTGTCTAGGTCTAACAGAAGAGAGAAAGGTAAGAAACGTTAATCAAACAATAAATATATATTTTTGAGCATTCTCAATAACAATCTAATGCCGATTGGTTAAGGAAGAGGGCGTGAATATACCTTTGAAACAGAATGGGAACAAAAAGATGGCAGAAGAACACACTTTTAAGGGTTCAAGAGAGTTGGATGTTCTGGTATGTGAGAGAGGATAGAAAAGTGGGGAAGTTAAATGGAATTCGCGTTAAAGTGAATCTGTAGAAAACGAACAATAGAAGCATACCCACTAAAAACAATATGATCTGAAACCATGTAAAAATAGTAGAAAGTTGAAACCCTAGCCAGCAAGCCCTAGCTCCTGAGGCGCAGCAGATCAGAGGGAAGTCGAGATTGACTGTCCGAGGGTATGGGTGGCGTCGGCTTCGCGTATACGAGATAAGTCTGGAAGGAAGAAGTTAGGAAACCCTCTGATTTCCGCTGCTCGTCAACTGCCGTCCGTAAACTGCCATGGAAGAGGGATCAATCTAAGCCGCTCTTTATGGTGGTTACCAATCAATCTTAGCCACTCTTTATAAAACAGTTATTCCTGACTGTTATTGTATTATAGATTGATGAAGTATACTTAATGAATATCTCTGATTGGTTTGATAGGAATTGTTGAGTAGTCCGGTTGTACCGAGGGAGGAAAGAGGAGCACGTCTTGTTTGCCGTCGGATTAGTAGTAGGGGTGGTATTGACTTTGAATAAAGATAAAATATGAGGGTGGAGAATTTTTTTCGAGGAGTTTCCCTCCTAACCTAAGATTTTCCCTCTAAACCTCAAAATTTCCCTCCTAATCTGAAAATTATCCCTCTCAAATTCCCTCCATATGTATTTAGGAATCTGCCACGTGTGGTGCTTATATTTGTGGTGTATAGTAAGATTCTATACACTAATTGTATGTGTATCAGCTTCCAAATTTTACACTTAAAGAAATTCATTTTCAATGTATTATACTAATTCTAATCACCAAAAAATATACTATTTCTTTTACTCGTTATTTTCCACTAACTCCCATTATTTCACAAACAATACTTGATGTTTAATTTTTTACATATTAACCCCTCTCCTTTAGTTGATATGATATATTTCAAATATATATATATATATATATATATATATATATATATATATATATATATATATATATATATATATATATATATATATATATATATATGTGTGTGTGTGTGTGTGTGTGAAATCTAAAAAACTATTAAATATTAAATTATTAATATAATTGAAATAATAATTAAGAAATTAATAATTTAAACAATAAACAAATATTAAACATAATTACAATATGTAACTTATAAAATTGAGAGGACCAATTTGTACAAAACAAAACAAAACTATTACACTAAAATTGGTGCAAGTGAAGAGTGTTGCACCAAATTAAATCAGAGACCTTGGCTTGGAGTAAGACCACGTTCTTAAAAAAAGGAATCCCTTAAAACCCAGCATTTATTGAATTAGAAGAAGAATTTCATTTCATTTACGCTGCCTCCTGATGGCCAACCTCAAATCCACACAACCATCTTCTTGTAAGGTTCCGAGGACATGATTCTTAGCTTCAATATTCTAACCCCAGTTATGATGTTTCAATCATTTCTTGATAGATATCTTGCACAACGTTCAGCAGCTTCTCCATTAAATATGGATGGGAAGTACCCGAGCCCACTCGGAGGAAGGAATATTGACCAATTGTGCAGAGCATCCCAAACACATCAATGAGTGGACGAAGCTTTCTATCACCGTCCGTCTCTAGAATTTTAGAAATTTCAGCATAATTCATACTCATGAAAAGCCTCACCGTGAGAACAAGGTGCCGATGGCTCTTCACTTGGTTAGACTCGCATCTATGGCCAGGCATATAGTAAATAAATTGCAGGTGCAAGTACTTTCAAGTTTCAAAACTTGGGAGCCTGAGGTGAAGAAGTCCGTGGAACATAAGAAATGCAGTTACAACAAGTAATAAATTAGTAAAAAAGTCAGTCACGGATCTTGGATGATATCAAACAAATTTAACAACTTTCTCTTTCTCTCTCTCTCTCTCTCTCTCTCTCTCTCTCACCCTCTTTCTCATGGAATATACCATGCACATGCAATAAATCTCTCCAAACAGTGTGGCTGTTGGTGAAGAGGTGGGGGGGGGGGGGATTTAAATAATCATGTTCAAAAGGCGAAAATAATACTGAAATGCAACAATAACAGTGAACAATTACCTGCAAAAACTCTGATCCTGCTAGAGCACCAGCAATTCAGCTCAATTCAGCCTTGTCCCAGTTAAAATGGCAGCAGTTGCTTGCGTAAATATCTACAGCATCTAGACTAAAAAACAAAATCAATCCAAAATCCGTATCACGTAACAAGATCCAATTCATCACGACCAGGGGGGACAACATCTAATCTCATCATACTCCTATATTCATCAGGAATGGCTGTTCCTGCTTGAACACACAGCTCCACAACAGCCGGAGCCTTGCCATAATACCTCTTCAGATTGTTAACCAATGGAGGGCCAGACAAGTCCTCTACATGCCAAACATAGTTTGGGCCCACAAGATCATCAATTGTTGCTTCTTGCCATGCATGCAAGCCATTGCGAGACTGGTGTTTTGATGCCTTACACATCCTCACCTTGTGTCCCTTTGGACCCACCTGAACCTCAGGACAATATCCACATGTATGTACTTTATACTTCTCCATGATCTTTTTTGCACCTGATATCATTTCAAACCATGATTCCAATGTTATGGTGCCCAATTCAATTAAACTCTTTTCTTTCTCATCTCTCACTTGAGGGTTAATAGGATATGGAGATGATAAACTCTCCAGCTTTTCACTTTCTGTCCTCGATGCAATTTCTAAAACGGATTCAGCACCCTTGGAATCTAAGTCACTCTTTATCATCTCTTTGGTCTTTTCTTCTACTCTCTGTTCCGACTCGAAATCTACAATTCTACCTTCTATACTATAAACAGGTCTGGTTCTTCTCCTTGTAGGGTACTTTTCGAGATCTATACCAGCTTGTATACATAGCTCTACAATGGCAGGTATTTGTCGAACAGCACGCCTCTCGTTGTGAAGAACTCTTGGTTTTCCTACACGGTCATATAGATGGAAAGATTTGGGAAAGTAAACAACATCTTGGACCCCTCCTCTTCTCCATACATGGGTAGCACTTCGCAAACCACTCTCTGGGCCAGTGCAAGTCCTGATTTCGTGGCCCACATGGCCAATGTGAACTTCAAAGCAGTGCCTGTTAAGAGACCATCATATTGGAGAATCAACTATAAAACCACTAACTGCTATACTGGAATTTTAGCTTGCTAATAGAGATTACATTTTGATACGTTTTATTCATTATACTCCCTCTGTCCCAGAAAGATAGTATCATTTTGACTTTTTATGGTCAACAAAAATGAACTTTGACCAACCATTGGTAATGATCTAATCATTCTAATGAAATTCTAAATTATGTTATTGTTAAATCATTAAGTAATTTATCAATAACAATTTTTAGAATTTCATTGTAATCATTACATTGACACTAATGTTTGGTCAAAGTTTATATTTGTTGACCACTAAAAGTCAAAATGGGATTATCTTTCTGGGACAGAGGGAGTATATCATCCATCGTGTCTATATATTGAGTTATACCTCTATCCTTCTTTCTAGGAAATAAAACAGCAAAATTATATTTCAGTTTTTTCTTTCAGATACTCCAGCTAAGTTGTTTCCAAACTTATTCTTCCACCCAAGGAAATGAATAAGATCATCCAGAAATAATGCAGTTTCATACTCTTACTAAGCATGTTTAGCGATAAGCTTGTAAGTGTAAATTGCAGCAAGCCAGGATGTGAATTCTACACAAAGAAGGAAAAAAGTTCGGAATGTTTTAAGCGGTATTGAAAGTGCTAAAGCAGAATACTTGACCAGTAAGCCCAATGAAATGGAAAGCCATGCCTCAACGGTCCCTATACGGCACTTGACTCATGCTCTAACTTGGTTGCAGCAACTTTAGTCACTGATTTATTGCAAGTGTCATTTAAACAATATCCACCTCTTGTTGGAAGCGTTGAATAGATTAGATCAGTAGGATTTCAGTGATCTTATTACTAACTTCCCATGGAATTGCAGCTGGCGAATTTCTAGAAACCCAGTCTAGTAAAGCTACACACAGAAGAAATTCAACTTATGAGATGAACGTGGTTCGATACACCTAGTGAATAACTTCCTTCCAGGTCCTTCTCCCCAAACACCAAGATGAATTAGAAAAAATTATACTCCCTCCGTCCCAAACCTATCGCTACTAAATGTGAATGAACGGAGATTAAGAAAATACATTGGAAAAGTAATGTTGTGAGTGGGTAGGAGAGAGAAAATAAGTTAGTGGATAGTTGTTGTGAGTGCGTAGGAGAGAGAAAATTGAACATTTTAGGTAAGTAGCAATTAGTATGGGACGCCGAAAACGGAAATAAGTAGCGGTTAGTTTGGGACGGAGGGAGTAATAACTAAAAAGAGGAAGAATCCTTATGCCCAACATCCTTCCGATATCCCCCCCCCCCCAATACCAATGATAATTGACCAATAAATAATTCTGAACGTCGAGTCCTTGTGTCCAAGTACTGACCTGTATCAGGAATTAAAAGCGGGATACTAATACTGAATAAGAAAATGGAGTATACACTAAAAAAAATAGAAATCGGAAAACTGCCCAAAGTTTAGTACTCCCCCGTCCCTAAATGAATGTCCAAATGTAAGAAATTTTTGTCCCAAAATGAATGTCTTTTTTGTAAAAAACTTTATCACTAAACGCTTTTTTACCCTTTTTTTTTTTTTTTTTTGATATTCATCCTATAATCGTTAAACTAAATGTATAGATAATGGATATCAAGAATATTTATGCATCTTTGCCATTAAAGTTTATAAAAGAACACGTTTTCAAAATTCCCTTTAAAAAAAACTGGACATTCATATATGGACGGAGGGAGTATTGAAGTTATAGACAACCAGAACAATGTTGAGTGTGATTTCCCAAAGTCTATACAAGACAACCAAATGGGTGACCAGTCTGAACTCCAACAAGCATAGAGGACGAGTGTAATTAGTTGTGCATTTAGCTTTCCCGAGTCAGTTATGGTAGTTGGTGTAACAGTGAAGGATAACGCTTCTGCATAAAGCTGTGATTAAGAATTATATTGCGATTTATTTTAAAAACATTGAATGAAAGAAATACTCCTACAAAAGATATCTGTCCTTAACTTGACTCAATTACAACACTTTCTTCAAATTTGTCAGTACACTTCTACTTATACAATCTCCGACCATAGTCTATTACTTCAAAATAGGGCAAGTTTGAGCTCCAACAAGACTCTAAATCTTGCACCATTATGAAGCAACTCTATCTATTGCTTCAAATTTGGTGCAAGAAATAGAGTTGCTCGATCCCTTTTCTATATATACTCCCTCCGTCCCAGCACAAGTAGGACTAGCGGAGTGGGCACAATAATTAAGAGAAAGATAGTGATTTTGTGGTAGAAAATGAAGAGAGAGAATGAGTGGGGTAAATAGTAGTGTTAGTTGAATAAAATGAGTGGTGAAAAATGAAGAGAGAGAATGAGTGGGGTTAAATGGTGGGGTTGGTTGAATATAAATATCTTAAAACATTTCCATTTTGGGCAGTCTCAATTGTATTGGGACGGCCTAAAAGGGAAAGAAGTCCTACTTGTGCTGGGAAGGAGGGAGTATATTTTTAAATATCTTCTTTTAATTTTGTTTTTTGATGTATATAAAAAGATTTTACCATATAAAATATATATAATTTAATATTATTAGTATGTGTGAAATAATATTGAATATTTAACAATATTCTTTTTTGGTAGAGGATTCAAAGCAAATGGTTGAATATATGTGTTGCAAACATTGCACCTATAAAGAGATACTAGTGCAATTCACGCACATATATAGAGATATAGTGCAATTCTTGCACCAAACCGTTGGAGAAACTCTAATTTCACCTTAGATTATTTTTAATCATATAGAAGTAAATAACTGATAATAAGTCTAGGAAAATGTAACCAGTATACATTTTACATCCATACAAGGCGAATAAAAAACTGAGACCAGCCACGACTAAGGTTGTGTTTGATGACTTGATGCTTAATACTCCTTCTGTCCCAAAAAGTTAGTCCCTCTTTTTTCGTTGTTATTACGAATGAACTTTGGACAATAATTTAGGCTACTTTTAATTATGAGTAGGTTTTGGGGGAAATTAGTTCCTCCATAAGTTATAAAAAGTTCACTTTTTAACCCTTAGACCTAAAACCTTAAACCTTAAGCCCTAAACTTTAAACCTTAAACCCTAAACCTTTAACCCCATAAAAACAATACTTTTTATAACTTACGGAGGACTAGTTTCCCCCAAAATTCTCTTTAATTATCTCGATGAGAATCTAAAAATTGGTAATGAGTGTATTTATAATGGTGTATCAATAACAAGTTATAGATTTTCATTAGGATAATTAAAAATAGCCTAAATTATTGCTCAAAGTCCATTTGTAGTAACACCGACAAAAGAGGGGATAACTTTCCGGGATAGAGGGGGTACATTGTAGGTAAATTTGGAGGTAGGGTGCGTTTGATAACATGAGCGGAGCGGTAGATGTCGAAAGTTGAATAAGACACTTACTGAATAAGCAAAGATTTTGATGCGCAATCATTAAGAACATGTTTGGACATATTCAAGCTCAAGGGAGAAACCAAACCAAACACACTACCTCCAAATCACCCTACCAAGTACAGTATTAAGCATCAAGGGCTTAATGTAGTCGGGCGCACAACAACGTCCATTCCATTCACATCGCCTACTACACTTCAATTTATGAATGTTGATATAGCATCAAACAGAATCAGGATTACTAAAGACCAATCGAGCATCCAAAGTGGTAAACAAGGGAATATAGATAGTCGAATCATAATACCTGCAGCGTTGGACCTGAATGTAACGAACGAGTTTGGATATACCGAATAAGAGCGATTCCCTAGCTCGGTAGACTCGTTGAGCAATGTTGACCAGTTCAGGCACGAGCAGCCCGTTGTCCGGTGCTTCTTCGAGCATTTGACACGGCTGCGCCTTTCGAGCTTCTTTCTCCTCCTTGGCTCTCCGAATCAACACTTTCATAGGTGTCGGGTAGGGTTTCCTCTCCGACTTGGACCGAGGTGGTTTTGGTATGTCGGAATACAAGGAATCGGCGTCGCCGGCATCTTCTATTCCTTCTTTTAGGGTTCTGAAGTGAGCAAACTGAAAAGGTGTTGAATTGAACTGAGATTTGATAGAACTGGAAAGCAGTGTTCTTCGCTGCATTGCGGATTAAGAACAAACTCAAATTTGAGAGCCTTTGCCGAAAGGAATTTAACTAATTTCTGATGATCAATTTCTGATTCTTTTGCTTTTTGGTTTCCGAATGCTGGCTATGGGCCTATTACCGAAGGCTTGTAAAAATCAAAATGGCATATACCCATATTGTCCAATGATTTCTTATTATATAAGTTTTCCCTTTTGTTATTACTTTGGATTGAGTTGTACCGGGGCTATAGCATACGGTGAGTGATCCAACCAAAATTTTAATAAAACAGTTCAATCTAATGTTATGAGATAGTGGCATATATTGATCAAATTAAAAAAATAAATTGTAAAATTAATATTTTAATGGTAAAAATGTTTTTCTCTTCATCGCATCGCAGACTAAGTCTTCACCCTTCCATTTGCACGGATATTAAGAAATGGCAAAAGTGATGTAAGTTTTGTGATTATGAAAAGTGAGATAAAAAATTGAACGTGAGATAGAGAATAGTAAGTTGATTGGTGTTGTGTGATAAAAGTAAAGTAAGACTCCGTTTGTTTCGCGTAAAATAACTTCCGAAAAATGTTTTCCCCATTTTTCGGTGTTTGTTACGCACCGGAAAATGAGGAAAATATTTTTCGGAAAATGGTTTTCCCTCTTTTCTAAGTAAAATGACTTACGGATTTTTACTAAGTCATTTTCCGGAAAATGTTAACTCTATCGCTCACATCCAACTCTCCATAAAACCCCACCCTACCCACTACACCTCTAACACCACCCTCTTCATCCATCCTATCCACCACCCCCAACTACCCCACCCCACCCTACCCCACCCCCACCCAAAAAAAAATAAAAAAAAATCACTCATATTAATAAAAAAAAATGAACATCTCCACCACCCACCCCACCAAAAAAAAAAAAAAAAAAAAAAAAAAAAAAACTTCTTCACTCATATTAAAAAAAATTGAACATCTCCACCACCCCCAACTACCCCAGCACCCACCCACCCCCACCCAAAAAAAAATAAAAAAAAAATTTCACTCATATTAAAAAAAAAATTGAACATCTCCACCACCCCCAACTACCCCAGCACCCACCCCCCCCCCCACAAAAAAAAAAAAAAAAACTTCTTTTCATTCATATTATATTAAAAAAAAAATGAACACCTCCACCCCCAACTACCCTACTACCACCCCCACCCTACCCCCGCCACCCCACCCCCAAAAAAAAAAAAAAAAAATAAAAAAATCGCTCATATTAAAATTATTTTTGAACACCTCCCCCGCTCCCCACTACCCCACCCGCCCCTCACCCTACTCACCCACCCTCAAAAAAAATTACGCATATTAAAATTATTTTTGAACACCTCCCCCCCCCACCACCACCACCCCCCACCTACCTCACCCACCCCCCCACCCCCACCCCCACAACCACCCATCCTACCCCAACCCAAAATCTCCACCCACATTCAAATTTTTTTCTCATAATAATTTTTTTCCTCATATTAAATTATTATTATTTTCATATGAAAATATTTTTCGGAAAACATTTTCCTTAGATTTACCAAACAACCAAAAACATGTTTATGTCATTTTCCGGAAAACATTTTCATTTTCCGGAAATATTTTACGGGAAATCATTTTCCGGAAATTGTTTTACGCGAAACAAACGGAGCCTAAGAGAGAATGAATGAGAAGAATTGTAAAAAAATATTTATCATTTTAATTTTAAGAAAGAGACACTTCCAATTTTTTTTAAAAACAAATGAATAGTTACTCTGAAATGGAAAGAGTATTTTTCTTAATTTGAAAATGATAAAATTGATATAACTCCAAAATCAAAGTGATCGAGTCACCACCTTGGCCACAAGCCCACAATGTAGCTTTGCCACTTAGAACATTTGCGACTGCGTAGGCAAGGCATATGAATCAGTCCCTTATGCAAGCGAGGGACATATACAATCAACTGTAAATAATGAAATATCTAATTTTTTTTGAAGGAAAATAATGAAATATCGTAAATAAGGATAGATGTAATCCACAGTAAATAATGAAATGCTAGTAGCAAAAAAGTAGTTCACAAAAATAATGATACAAAATGAGGTGGTGATATTTTTTTGTTCGCATCGATTGTGAACCCAGCCCAGTTCACTCTAATTAAAAACACCAAAATAATCATAAGAAATTATTTTGTAAGCTACACTTTGTGGCATTTTTTTGTAACTTTATATATACTCATATCTTAAATAATCATGTGAATATGGACCGTCTATAAAATTTAATGGGAGATTGGTTGTTAGCGGGACTGATACATAGATCATCAACATGCATATCGGTATGATATATGCCCACATAAAATTGCCACTTTTGAGACATACAACAGATAACTTGATAAACCATTCATCATATACCATCAGTTCATTAAACCCTTCTACATTATCCAACAACAAAAGCTTAATAAAGTAAACCAATAACAGTCATAACATTTCACAAACACATTGCAATATTTCCTCCTAAAACTGCAGATGATCACCACCACCAGTAATGGAGCTGGAAGTGGCGGCAGTACTACTGCGTTCAGCATGGCAAAGCTGGCGGAGCTTGGTGGGGACGTACCAGATCGAGAGGCGGGGATGAGTGTTGAAAATAGCATCGATATCCCATCCTTGTGTAGCTGCAATGGCTACTAAGGGCTTGTAACATGCTTGTCTCCATGCCCCTACATTTTCTCCTCTCTCCTTGAATGCTCTTCTCAAGGCATTCGATGCCTCCTCATCAAGGCAGTGGAGGGCATAGCAATGCACATAGTGTCGCATTTTGGGCTTGTTTATGTAGCTCGCACCAGCCTTCTTTGCGTACCTAAATACCTGGTTTGTTACCTATATAAATACCACCAATTATTAACACCACTAAAATTTTAGAATGCTACTCCCTCCGTCTCAAAATAGATGTCGTTTTGGAGTGTTTCACACATATTAAAAAATGTCATTAATCATGTGAAAAAGTCCCAAATACCACTAAAGTAATTCAACTACCAGGTAATTAAATACTCCCTCCGTCCTAAAATGATCTTCACATTTGACTATTTAAACTTTTTAAGGATATGAACACTTGATTCACTAATCATGTTTTGTTTGGGCACTTTTAAGCCTAGGTTGTAGAAATGTGAAGAATTTCTTGGGACAATGAAAAATGCCAAATGAGAAGATCATTTTGGGACGGAGGGAGTAGTTAGGTAAGAGATAGTTCACTATCGTTATTAAAGGTATAATTGGTATTGAACAACAAAAAAAAAACTTTGAAAATAGTGAAACAACAAGTATTTTGAGACAAAAATTAACTCTCAAAACAACATTTATTTTGAGACGGAGGGAGTATCAGTCTTATAACTATAACTGCATTGGTAACTTAATCAATCTCTAAATGAACACAAGTGTTAAAAATTACCACTACCACCTTTGTTTCAAAATGAATGTACTAAGCTATATATCAAGAACAAATTTGTTCATTTATTTTGAGACAGAGAATAATTATCTTTTAAATTGTAATATACTGTATAGTCTTTATATTTATTTTATATTAAGAGTAAATAATACATTTCATTAAAATAATGGAGGGACAGTTTTAGTTGGTCAAAGAACAGAACCAAAGAGGTAGAACAATACTAAGGATATTTGAATTTGAAACAGCTGCAACATTGTCAGTAGAATTTTTTTTTAAAAAAAATAATGATTAGTATTACTAAAATAATTAAATTTGACAGATAAGTAGAATTTGTAAAATCAGTTTAATTTTGATCAAACATACTATAGTGACCAATTAATCACTACACGGATTTTAACACAATTGAGAGGAAACAAAAATCCGTACAGTGAGTTGTCGAATTGTTTTAGAGACACCTGGTTGAACCCCAACCATCCCCCCTCCCCCTTTTTCCCCCAACTTT
Source organism: Campanula takesimana (assembly GCA_026119855.1). NCBI lineage: Eukaryota > Viridiplantae > Streptophyta > Magnoliopsida > Asterales > Campanulaceae > Campanula > Campanula takesimana. The sequence goes on from JAOWBW010000581.1 coordinate 743,147, forward strand.
GCAGTGATGTGCTCTAATCGGACTCAGTTCAGGTCCAAATTCCAATAACATTTCCCTTTTTCAGTAATAATGTTTTGTTTTTTTTGAAAGGTTTTCAGTAAGAGAAATAATAAAGTTACAAAATATAAGATGGCTACAAAATGTGGCTTACAAAATGAGGTGTCATAATTGTGTTGGTGTTTTTAATTGAAGTATGTCGGGTCCACTATCGATGTAGCCAATGAAATATCGTCACCACACCTTGTAGTTGTATCAATCATTTTGTAAATTTCTTTTGTAAGTCTAGCATTGCCCTTTCAGTAATAATGTTGAGCAACATATCTTTAGCATCTGACCAACAATCAAATCGTTGCATCTTTTCATCTTCAACCCATTCTATTTAAATGGGTTTCTATATCTTACATTGGGTTACCCATTCCTTCCAATTTAAATTATTTCTTAAATTTCATACTACTCCTCATACCCCATCCTGTTCATTTAGAACTTCAAAAATGAGCATGAGTATTTCAATTTCAATTGGAATTGGACATTTTTTTTTCATAAAACCCTAGTATGTGAGACTTCAGAATGGAGTTTTGGTATTTCAAGTTTAGTAAGTCAAGATAAGTAATTCATGGATCATTAGAGATTTTGATTTGATAAAAATATTTTTTCCCAAAAATCTTGACTACAAATAGTTTATTTTTAAACAAAATACGATAAAAGCAATTTCGAATAATTATTTTTGTAGTGGCTGTTTATCTGCGGATACATTACAATAAACTAATTAATCGGAGCAAACTATGGATAAATATTAAGTCACAAAAAAATGTCACAAAATTTGGTCTACAAAATAATGTGTTAAAATTTTATTGATGTTTTTAATTAGAGTGTGTCGCGTTCACTATCGATGTAACCAATAAAATATCGTCAACTCATACTCATTTTATGAACTCTTTTGTCCCCCTAGCATTGCCCGCAAACTAGAGTAAACTTATCCTAAGCATTTCTTTGAGCGTTGACTAGAATTGAAATTAACATCTCCGTTAGATTTAAATAGAGGGATTAGAATAATAACAGTAAATATGGGAGTTAGTCTTATGAAAAACTTGTTTTACACTCGTGTTAATGTAAAACATGTTTTCATCTTTTAATGCAAAATAAGTTTCAAGAGATGAAAACAGGTTTTACACTAACACGAGTGTAAAACAGGTTTTTCACAAGATTTTCACTAAATATGGAGATAAATTATAGAAAAGGCTTACCTTAGTGGGACATTTTTCGCCCCTGTCCTTGGCAATATTTTGAACTTGAATCAAAAACTCGCGGCACTGCTCGTAAAGATGGAACAAGTAATCAAGACCGTTCTTCTTCCCACGCGCCACCTCCCCCGGCTCCGTCACTATGAACGGATGCTCTCTTTGCCTTTCACTCCCACAACCACCACCATCTTCCTGATCTTCTCCTAATTGGTCGCTACCATTTCCATCATCATCGAACGACCCCATCCTCGCCGCTCTCCCTTTCCTACTCCGCCGCTGCTTCTTCATTCCACCACTCAATCCCACCGCCTCCCACGTCCCTCCTCCACCACCACCACTTCCCGCTGCTTCCTTCTCTTGCTGCACTGGCTCCTCCGATAACCCTAACCATATTTTTCACACTCATCTCAGAATTAAAATTTAAAATAACACTATAGAATGCACGCACAAAAATTATTTAATTCAAAACCGAAAACGAATTGATTGATTTAATTATCCGCCAATGTGATGTGATTCCATTAATTTGTCTTATCTCAATTAATTGTTAGTGAAAAACTACGAACCTTCCTGCGATAGAGCGTCGAGGGAGGTGTCACCGGAGAGAAGGAGGCGCCGACGTATTTCTTCCTCATCAATGTGTCGGCGCTCGGCTCTTACAGCGGCTTTGATTCCATACCTCTCTCCAACGAGTAAGTCCCAACGGAAAATATGAGAGAGGCTGTTCATCATCTCATCAAGCTCTTCGTCTTTCATGTCCAACAGCGTGTTGGCCGTGAATCCGAGCTCCGCTATCTTAGCGGCAGTGTAGTATCTTACACCGTAGGCTTGGAAAAGTTCCTCCAAACCTCCTAACTCTCTAGGACGAAAGTATGCGGCTGCTGCGGCGGAATTAGCAGCTGCGGCAGGTGGTGGCGGCGGCGTTTGTGGTAGTGACAAGGGCTCAAAGAGTCGGTTGGGAGGTGGTAGGGGACCTCTAGGGTCCCACTTGAACAAGCTTGCTGAAAATGCGTCGGGATCCATTTGGGAATTCGCTTTTCTTTTCTTTTCTTTCCTTTCTCTCTCTCTTACATGGAAGGAAAGGGAGGTGGCGCGGCAAGAGTTTGTTTTTGGTTTCCTATAAACGAGAACTGTTTAGTTAGATTTCCAGAATTACCCTTGGGCATGTTAAGGATTAATACTGACAGTAAAATATTACTTTTTTTTTTTTTTTAGAAAGTTGGTTTCATTTTAAAGAAATTGTTATCGTGTTACAAACCTTACTCTGAGTCTATTTCAGATCTATTTCTCTACCTATTACAAATCTAAAAAATGAAATGTTTTAAACATTTATTTTGATATGGATGATATTAGCCTATTGTTTTTTGAGTAAACTACCAAATTGACCCGCGTACTACTTCAGATTTTCAATTTTACCTCTGTACTAACGAAACAACAAAAGTAACATGCGTACTATTGATAAATTAGTAAAATTAACCCAAGTCGTTATCAACTGTTAATGACGTTAACGATTGTTAGTATTTTAACAGATACTACTATTAAACTTTTCAAAATAGCCCATAACCAAGTATACTGCTAACTCTCTTTTAACTGGATACTAAAAAGACCCGCCCATTTACCCTTTTCCTAACATCACCACCACCACCTAACCCAGTCCATCATCACCACCATTCAAACATTGTATTGCCCAACCACACAACCAACATCGACAATTCATGAAATTGAAAAATTAACCCATCTCCAAACAAACCCAAATATACAAATCCAAAATATATGTTCTTTTTTTTATCTGTATAGATCTAGTCCAAACATCAACCTTCGAACCCCCAATTTCAAAAACTGACTCAAACCATTCTTTCAAAATTCAAAATCATTGTTCAATCTACCTTTTTTAAGCTAGGAAATCTGTCAAGGGAAACCAGATTTCAGCTGAGTCCGGTTGTTACACTTTTGGTTGAGTGCGGAAAAGGAGGCGATTTTGATTAGGACTTGCAAAGGACATTTAGCCGGAAGGAAGAATGGGGTGGCTTAAAGAGGACGATGCCTTGCTGGAATTCTGAACTGGGAGGCCGGAGTTAGGAAGTAGATGATCAGAGAAGTTTTGCAGTCGGACTAAGATGTTAGTGTTGAGCACTGGTGGTTCGTTTGTGATAGATAATAAGTAGTCTGCGATTGGGACGAAGGACAGATCTGGGGTATTGTTGCGGGAGATCAGCAAGGAGGAGAAACGCAGAGAGAGAGAGAGAGAGAGAGAGAGAGAGAGAGAGAGTGAGGGAAGGAGGAGACGAGTTAGGTTTTTTTTTTCCAGATGAAAATGGTCTTCCGTTCATTGCTGGTGTGAGGGGGGGGTGTAAGGTCTTTTTTTTTTTTTTGAAGGAGAAGAAGAAGGGGGGTGCAAGGTTGGGAAATGGAGGGCAAACAAATTATACTTGACGTGTCCAATCCGGTTAACCGGTTATAACCGGCGGTTAGAAATGTAACACAGAACCAACCGGAACCGGCCCGGCTAACCGGATATAACGGTTAAGGTTAGGCGGTTAACCGGTTAACCGGTTAACCCGGTTAAACCGGTTAAACCGCCTAATTTTTAACCTTTTTTTTAAAAAAAAAAAACTGAAAATGTAACATAGAACCAACCGGAACCGGCCCGGCTAACCGGATATAACGGTTAAGGTTAGGCGGTTAACCGGTTAACCGGTTAACCGGTTAACCCGGTTAAACCGTTTAAACCGCCTAATTTGTAACCTTTTTTTTTTTTGTTTAAAAAACTGAAAATGTAAAAAAAGTGACTTGAAATCTGGAAATTTAACTGAAAATGTCAAAAAACTAACGGAAAATTTGAATAAACTGGCTGAAAGTAACTGGAATCGTTAAAAATCTGACTGGAAATATGAAAATAACGAAAAAAGTTAACGAAAAACGTAATAAACTTGGGGATGTTTGATTGTAAAATGCCTCCCCATAATAGTAAATTGTCCCACCCTCTCATTGTTTGAATTGGAAGCCATTTCGTTAGAAAGTTAACGAAAAAAGTAATAAACTTGGGGATGTTTGATTGTAGAGAAAGATTTATATTGTAGAGAAAGGGTTTGTGAGGTAGTAGTGTGAAAAAATAGTGAGGAGGGAGGGGGTATTTATAGTTAAATTGATGGTAATAAACTTGTAAAATGTAATTATTTTTTTTCAAAAATCTTAAAAAATATGTTAGCATTTAAATTGAAACCCAAAAGATTTTTTTTGAGCTTTTTTCAAAAAATACTCAAGAAATATAGTGTATTTTTTTTAAAAAAAGGGACGGTACCCTTAAATTTTATTAATTAAAATTAAAATTACAAAGAGGGGGACAACCAAACCTTGCACTTTTATAATTAAGGGAGGACATAATGGAACCTTTACCTCAACTTAACTATTACAATGAAACTAAAATAAAACTATTGTAAACATTAAAAAAATAAAAAAACTTTCTAATTGCCTTCCCCTTCGGAACTTCCCGTAGACCCTTCCAAGTCGTATTGATATCGTGGATCTTGTATATCCTCTTCATAAGGCATATCTTGCTCTCTCTTTTCCGCTCTAATCCAATCACCAAGTAAGAGTTGATTTTCCAAATTATCAACCGTTAGTTGGGAACGTCTTGCATCCAAAACATTTCCTCCCACGCTAAATGCCGATTCGACCGCCACCGTTGAAGCGGGAGCGGCTAATACTTCTTTTGCAATTAAAGAGAGTATGTGATAACTTTCATGCCTTTGTGCCCACCACCTCAAAACGTCAAATTTAGAATTATTTGAAGTGTTTTGTACATAATCAAAATTGAAGTTGAAATATAATTCCAACTCGTAAGGAATGGTAGAAGAAGAAGAAGAAGAAGAAGAAGCCATTCTAGGACGTTTTGAGGAAAACAAGTCGTCAAAAAATCCATATGGATTGAAAGTGAGCCCACCATCTTCTTGTGTAGCAAAATCTTGATTAGTATATGAGGGTTCTTGTTGTTGTTGAGAAGGATTTCCATACTTTGCATTATACTCATTATAAAGAGTCACCAAATCTTGTTTTGTATTTTGAACAATAATCGCCGGGCTTTCATGTACTCCGTCCCCATTTGGGTATAAATTCTCATAATAAAACTTTACTATCGCCTCTAGGTTGTCCAATGTAACACGGGGATCAAATAATTTTGCAACCAAAAATAGAGACGGAATAGTATCAAAATATTTTAGCCACTTTGCCCTCATTTCAATAATGCTTGGGCCCAAAACGTCGAAACTTGCTAGCATGTTAAAACTTCGAACAATTGCACCACATTGCTCAAGTACCAAAAAAGAAGTTGGATAATAAACTCCCGACAAAGCCTCGGTAGCGGTAAAGAAAATCTTTAATAATTGGCATAAATTAATGCAAGCGTTCCAATGATAAGCAAATAAAGGGATGTCCGTACCCAAATGAAGAAAAAATTCCATGAGAAGCTCTTTATACTCAAAACCATCCTTTAACATTGTATAGGTGGAATTCCACCTAGTCGGAACATCCATAGAAAAAAAAATTTCATTTAAACCCTTACTTTTCAAAAAATTGATCCATTTTCTTGTAACTCTATTTTTTTTTTGCAATAAAAACGAGAGCATCTCTAATGGGTTTAACATATATATCCAACGCATCCAAACCGTCTTTAACACATAAATTAATTATATGACATAAACATCTTATATGAAAAAACTTACCCCCAAGTGACGGTTGACAAATAAGCTTCAACTCCGGTATACTAGCGGTATTAGCACTAGCGTTGTCGAATGAAATAGTGAATATTTTTTGAATAAGACCATACTTTGCCAAAACGCCGTGCAACTTTCTACAAATATTTTCCGCGGAATGGGGTGGTTCAAAACTATCATATGCAATTAATCTTTTTTGGATAGTCCATGAATTATCTATCCAATGGCATGTAACACCCAAATAACTATTTCTAAGCCAATGATCACTCCAACCATCGGCACAAATTGAAACTCTATGATTTAATTTTGCTAAATCCTCAATTAATTTTAATTTATATTCCGACACCACCATTTTAATATCGCGTACTAGAGTCGACCGTGGCACTTTATGACCGGATGGATTTAAAGAAAGTCTAATAAAATTTTGAAAAAAATCATCATCCGCAAAATTAAAAGGAAGCCCTTTAACACACACAAATTTGGCCAACTCTTTCCTATAAAAGATATCATTAAATTTAAATAATATCGAAGACGTACCTTGGCCTTGACCTTGAGCAATTGGATTGAATTGTAATTGAGATTGATCGCCCTCAATCCCAAGTTTTTCGGGATGTTTTGATGACATATGCGCGTTCATTGACCCATACCCTCCACCCTTTTTAAAGCCGTACCATTTTGGACAATAGTTACATTGCGCTTTGAAATGGACATGGTCATTGGGGTCAATTTGTATTTTTTGGAAATGGATGGCAAAAATGTCGGATCTAGATTCTCGTGGTTGACGTTGTTGTGCTTGTCCTTGTCCGCGACTCCGACCACCTCGACCTCGGCCTCGGCCGCCTCTACCACTTTGACTTTCAAAAACATTTTCTTCCGTCCCTTGCTCATTTTGATTTTCAACAAAGGGTTCCTCAAAAAATTGATCAAAATCTTGGTTTTGGGAGGTAGAATCAACATGAGACTTGCCAAGATTTCGAGATGAAGACATTTTTTGAACTGAAATCTGGAAAACTAACTGAAATCTTGAAATTTAACTGGAAAATGTCAAAAAACTGACTGGAACCGTTAAAAAATTGACTGGAACCGTTAAAAACTGACTGGAAAACTGGAAAAAATTAACTAAAAACTGACAATTTGACAAACTAACTGGAACCTTAGAAAACTGACTGGAAATCTGAAAAAAATTAACTGAAAACTGATAAAACTAACTGGAACCGTTAAAAAATGACTGGAAATCTGAAAAATTAACTGAAAACTGATAAACTAACTGGAACCGTTAAAAAACTGACTGGAAGTCTGAAAAAAACCAACTGAAAACTGATAAACTAACTGGAACCGTTAAAAAACTGACTGGAATTCGTTAAATAACTGACAGGAATCTGGAAACTAACTGGAATTTGTTAAATAACTGACTGGAAACTAACTGAAATTTGAAAATTAACTGGAGTCTTTGAAGAGTAGAGAGAGAAATATGGAGAGAAGTAGTAGGGTAGAATTGTGGGAAAAGATTGGGAGGAGGGAGGGGATATTTATAGTATCAAAAAACTGGAAAAAAAACTTTTTTTTTTTTTTTTTTGCATTATAGCCGTTTTTGGTCAGAAAAGTAACGGCCAAAAACTGACAAACTAGCCGTTTTGGACCTTTCTGGTCAACTAGCCGTTGGGGAGGGGCCACACTGGCATTTCTGGAAAATCCGGTTAAACCGTTAACCGCCGGTTATAACCGCCGGTCCAACCGGTTACTTAACCGACGGTTATAACCGCCGGTTTACCGGTTTGTGTAATGTCCAACCTTAACCGGACCGGCCCCATCCGGTTAACATCCGAAACGGTTAGCCGGTTAGCCGGTTTTGACCGGTTTTGACCGGCCGGTTAACCGCCGGTTAGCCGGTTCCGGGTAGGAATTGGACACGTCTACTAGCAATCAATTTTGCAAGTTAGAAGTTTCTTTGGTAATGGGGCATTTTGAAAAGTTTAACAGTAATATCCGTTAAAATTTTAACGGCTGTTATCTTCCATTAACATTGTTAACGATTTGGGTTAAATTTATCAATAGTACGCATGTTACTTTTGTTGTTTCGTTAGTACGGCGGTAAAAGTGAAAATCTGAAGTAGTACGCGGGTCAATTTGTTAGTTTACTCATTCTTTTTTGTCACTTTTGCTTTACTACTCTGGGAAAGTACTACGAAGGATACTGTTTGATTACACTGTATTGTGTTGATATTTGGATTGGTGTTTCGATTTGAAACAGAAAGTCATAACTAACTAGTTGGATCCGAACCAGATGACCCTAAAAAGCCACCTATTGTTGTAGACAAACTAGCCAACGACATTTGGCTGTACCCTTTTAAATTTCTTCCTGTGACTTGACCCGTATCCACGATGATTCGGATCTACATATACAACAACCAGCTCGGGTCTCCTTGCCATGCAAACTAGTACAATCATTTACTTACCACACAGTAACACGGTTACACAGCAATGGACAGCAGTGTTGCTGATAAAATTGGTACCTTTAGCAAATTAGCATCCATTTATTAACTTTATACTTACTCTTTGCTAGAAAATATGTCTTATTTTGATTTTTTATAATCAATATATACAGTGGCGAAGCCAAAATTTTTCGGGAAGGGGGTCAAGGTTGTTCGTGGAATAAGTATTATAGTTGAGACTACAAATTTAGTATACAAGGGGGTCAAAATATTAATTTAGTGCATTTTTTTTCTCAAAATTAAGGGGTCAAAATGAGTAAATTCATCATTTTTAATAGTGAAATGTCAATTTTTAAAATTTTGAAGGTATTAAAATTAACAAGTTTAAAAATTCAAGGGGGTCGGCTTAGCCTTAGCTTCGCCAGTGAATATATATAAATTTTAATCAAGTGTTAGTGTCAATCTAATGATCAAAACAAAATTTAAAAATGATTATTGATAAATAAATTAGTGATTTGTCAACTACAATTTTTAAAATTTCACTAGAATTATTAATACGACATCAATCTTTCATTAAAGTTCATTTATATTGACAATAAAATTTCAAAATAGGACAAACTTTCCGGAACAGATGGAGTATATGTCTCATAATTCTCTCGCTGTCACGGAATGTTTGTCCAATTTAAATTTTTATAGGCGACAAAAAATGAACTTTAACCAAATACTGAAGGCCGATTTAATCATTGGCAATTTGGTTCCCAGTCACTCATACGGTCCAGCATAGACTAATAGGTCTGAGATCGGCAAATGACGACGCACGACGCATTGTTTACCTTTGGAATGAGAAAAACCCTCCTCTTTGGTTTTGACTCCAATCCCAACAGCTCGTTGTAGATCAGGGGCAGATCTCTTGAAGAAGTCCTGTATAGTAGCGATGATATCAAATTTTCTACGCTTGCTCTCTTTTCTTATTACCGATCCATCCTTGTCGGTATCATATGAAGATAAGTCTTCAGGTCTCCGCCTCTTCTGCCTAATTACCTCGATGGGTACGGATACGACATCTAAGTCATTTGTCGACTCTCTCTCCCAGTCATCCCGTACATCGGTGGACATGGATCAAATCTAGTATTTCGTAACCAAGGTGGGTACATTAGGACAGTGTGGGGAATTTAGAGTAGATCAGTACTGAGGATTGTGGGGGAAATACATAATTATGCCTACTTGGATATATTATTTTCACGTATTTATCCAAAATATCGAAATAAGCTGCTTAGTCATCAAAATCGTAAGTTTTTGGATGGAAATTTAACGGTGGTCGAATCTGCCCTGTTATTCATTGAGTTGAGGGGCAAATGTGCTAATAAACGATGTTAGGGGTATATCTGCATCCAACCGCTACGTTTAGGGGCATCATTCTGTATTTTCCCGAGGAATGTGCAATTGAAGTGCTAGTTGTTTATCACATACCATCTCCGTTTTAAAATAAATGCCAAAAAATACTAAAACTACTCTCAATTTATCTTGATCTGAAATGAGCTAAAAAAAAATTAAATTTACTCTTGATAATTTTGATGAAGAGTAAATTTGAAAATTAGTTTTAAAAAATCATGTTATTTTATGGTGAAAATTGTACAAATTGATGAAAAAAGCATGTTCGGCAATTAATTGATCTATAATGAAGAAAATAATTACTTCTATTGGGATGACTCTTAATTATTTTGGCAAAAGAGACAGGAAGACAACAACTTGGGCTGTCGCACATATTGGCTCTGGGCAACCGCACACAAGGACCTCTTCAAAGCCGGAATCAACTCTGACTATCTGGGCGACCGCACAAACAATCCAGGAGGCCGCACACCTGTCGGGCTGGGCCGGGGGGAATCCGGGTAGGGTTGGTTTTAGACGAGTTTAATAAAACTGTCGTGTGTCTTATGTTGCATGTGCAGCCTTGAGAGAGCGAGAGATAGAAAGCTAGGGTTATTCATTATTGAGAGATTGTGAGATTGAGTGATTGATTATCACCTTGTCATCTCCTTGTACTCTTCTTGATTATAGTGGATTGTTTCTCCGTCGCCCGTGGTTTTTTACTCTTCTTGATTAGAAGGGTTTTCCACGTAAATCTCTGTGTTCATTCGTTTTCAATTTTGCTTTTGCTTTACTACTTTATGCTTTGATCTTTGCAAGATAAGTAATTGTTAGACCATTAATCCGTACAAGTTACAACTTCCTCAGTTCAAAAATGAATACTGTATTTAACTTTTACTTTGAATTTACTTGGAACGGTAAAAGAAAGAGAAACAGGCAAAAGTACGCAAGAGTTGAGGGTCAGATGATGTAAACTAAAGGAAACCCTAATCAATTAAATTTTGAAGGATTGATATCTTGAATCCTTTATTAAGGCTGCTCTTTTTATAAATTACCTTGTACGTTGAAAATGAAGTTTCTCTATCATAGTAAATTAGTGATGCTGCTTTCATGTCTATCCCATAATCTTTGATAATAGTGCCAAGCTCCCCTCCTATGCACTTGTGCAGTATGCAAAGTTGTCTTCTGTTTATTTTCTGAAACGAGAACAACGGCATATTTAGCTACTGGTCCAAAATAAATGTTACTTTTTGTTAAAAAAACATACGTAAGTTTGACTAATAAATTTAAACAAAAAATAATAATCCTAATAAAAATCTAAAAATTGTTATTAAAAATAATAGAGAACTAAAGATATAATATATCCAAAACACTATTTGTAAAGTAATAACAAATTTTATAATTTTATTAGAATAATTAAATCAACATAAATTTATTAAATTTATTGCTCAAGGTTCTTTAGTGCTAACATAAAAAAATGACGACATTTATTTCAAGACATAGGTGTAAATTATTAAATTGAATACTGTTTTTTTATTTATAATTGAATAAAGGTTCAAATTACAAAAATCCAAAGGGAGTTTGTTGCTTCGTTATTACCATGATTTTTCTCACTGTTCCCCAGCTATGGGCTTGTGCTGCCACTGCACCAAAGCTTTTGCTTTAACAGTTGTTAATCTTTAACTTTCGAAAGAAAAAAAAAAACAGTTGTTAATCTAATCCATCCACCTGGTCAACCCAATTGGGGTGTTAGTAAATACACCCAATGAAAAGTTGACACGTCAAGATAAAACAGTGTACGGAATGCTTAGAAGTTTGTCACCATTGTCTGACTGACTGAGTCTCGTGCACGGAGGAGGAGGAAGAGGAGGAGGAGGAGCTTTGCCTTTCCATGAGCTTTCTGCTTCCAAAGTCATGTCTTAGTAGTATCCCACTTTAATTATCTTGTTTGGCTTTTCTTTCCTTTGTCTTTTTCGCCTTTCCTACTTTCGTTTTCACACACCCTAGTACTAGTAGCAGTTTTTGGCAAAACTACTCGCTATTGACACATTATTCAGTTGAGTTGAGAATAAAATGGATCGAGATTAAGCCGGACTAAGTTAAAAATGTGTGAGATCGAGATCAAGTTTAACGTAATAAGGAGATTGTGATCTCAAAGAGATATTTTGGACATATTCTTTTACTTAAATTAGGATATTTATTTTAGGATAGTATTAAGAAGAGTATTCCTCAAGTATTAAGGTTTGTGGTTTGTGTATAAATAGGGACTTAGGCTATTGTAAATTCTTGAGAGTGAATAAACACACATTAATATCATACTCCTCTCCACCGATTTCTTGACATGGTATCAGAGCCTCCGATTTTGGGTGCCTGATTACCCATACGCTTCGCAATGAAACCATCGTGTTAGAAATATTACACCAATATTGAATCGAAACAGAAATTACAAAGATTACAAAACAGAAAACAGAAACAAAAACTGGAAAAGAGAATGTTGTTGGGTTTGTCCGAGTCGTGTAAACCAACACTGTCCTTAAGACAAATTCGCCCCCTCACCGGTGTTGTGCTTGAGGATACGTCGGACGCATGTCTCCCAAGATACAACGGATGGACCAGACGACGACTGCACAATAGTGCCTCCGGCGAACTTCGATGTGCCGGGAAAGAGTCACCACGAGAAGAGCAAGAGGGCCAAGGAAAACGATAAAGCAAAGTATGAGAGACTGTTGAAAATCGTGTATATTAAATGCTATCTAGAACACCATTTTATAATGCTAAAAAAGATCTCATTAATCACACAATTAATCTGAGAATCAATAGAATTAATTTGGCTGTTACAAAATTAATTCTGTGATGAATGGTCTTTATTCTGCTGTTACAAAATCTGTTCCAGCCGAAAATTCAAAATGGGGACAGAAAAAATAAATAAAAAGTGAGCTTGCACGACTAGGTCATTTCGGAGCTGCATTCGTGTCCGCAGGTCGCGCACACATGAGTTCGGCGGTCCAAGGCATAAATTGACAAATTTCCAACTAAATTTGCACCCCCCCTGCGCACCCGGGCGCGAGAGAGAGCATCTAGTCTACACAATCTTAACCCATACAAATGGTCAATTGTATTTAAACCAGTAAATTTTCCCACAAATGGTCTTAGAACATTATTTCCCTCATTATCCCATTTGGGATACCCTTTTACAAGGAAGGAGCCTAGGGAATTTTCCTTTCCATTTTCATGTGGGATAGTAACTCACTTCCCAACTTACCTATTCATTTTTTAGCATTCCAACTCCTACCTTCCACTACATAAATTGGACACACCAATTTATTACTAACATGTATGAGTTATTTATTAATCAACAAATGATTTTTATTTAGGAAACGCGCGCAATTTCCTAAATTTCCGTCACACATTTACACATTTTCCCAACACATCGTTGCCATGGTAGGAAACGTGGCGGAGAAGAGCAAGTGACGGGAGGAGACCATGGAAGCTTCTTCGCGGCATGGGATGTGCACAACGAATGCGTTGAGGAGGGACCCGTTCATGACAACAGAGAAGAACCAAAAACTAGCGCTGCACATGTGCAGCACGACGGAGGCAGAAGAAATCCAGGCAGCATGAATAGCAGCTTGTGTGGAAGACATCTCAGCTGCATGAATCGCAGCTTGTGTGTTAAGTTGTTCGGACTCTTGTGTGATCAATGTTGCACACAAGTGGTCTGACAAGGAAAAAAATAGATTTTTTTCCCCATTTTAATTCTCATATTCTTAAGTTGGGTATCTACGTTGTAGATCCTCTAACTTGAGGGAGTTGGAGAATAAGATGGATTGAGATCGAGCCGGACCAAGTCAAAGATGTGCGAGATCGAGATCAAGCCGAACCAAATGAACGAGATCAAGTTGAATGGAATAAGGAGATTGTGCGTATCTCAAAGAGATATTCTCGAGATATTTTGTTAATTAAGGTTTGAGGTTTGTGTATTATTATGGACTTATCCTATTGTAAATCTTTGATAGTGAATAAAAACATATTGATATCAAACTCCTCTCCACCGACTTCTTGACAAGTTGACCCCAAAATTTCAAAACATATAACTTGTCTCACTCAACTAACTAAATACTCTCCGTTCCATAATTGTGTACAAAATAGGATTTGCACGGGAATAAAGAGATGAAAAATAGTCGGTATTTGTTGTGAGTGTGAAAAGTAAAGTAGTAGAGAGAAAGTGGGGTAGAGAATAGTAATAGATAGTTGTTGTGAGTATGACAAGAGATCCTATTGAATAAAAAAATATATAAAATTTACATTTAAGGAAGGAAAAAATGACTTAACAATGACACGATTAAAAAAAAAAAAATTGTGCACATTAAAGGAAGTATATTCAAATGACAATATAAATTTGTGTTATCTATTTTCCGTTAAATGCTCCCTCCAAAATCACCATTCTCTTTCGCTTTATTTTGACTCCCCTAATCGCGGTTTTGACTCCACAATCCAACAATCTCCCACCTGTAGACTAAACCAACTCCGTGACTACCTTCGTATCAAATTCCCACCCGAGAATACATCCAATCATTTTTACCAATGCATCAAGCTCCCACCGGAGTTTGAATCGCAGGCTACGCCAAGCCTACCAAGACAAGTTGAAGTGAACGAATATTCAACATATTGCCCTGATTTTTTCTTGCCTTGAGTCTTCACTCTCGTGATCCTCCTTGCAACCATTCGCTTCATCTTCTAGTACCCACCCATGAACAATGTGATAACATGCTTACATGGTCTTGGTCCTTCCATGTATCCCAAACAAACAATCATATATCTAGTTCCCGTGGATCCATTCATGTTGATGTCGTTGACCTCGTGTTCTTATAGATGCAGGTTGAACCCATCACCCTACAATCAGCATACTAATTATTGAGACATTTTTTTTCTTCACTTTTCAACGTGGCCTTATCGGCTTTGCCACCTTTGCACCTAAGACTCCTCTCCAGGAACCACATGCGGAAGTGTTGTATGTGGTGTACAACAACCTACACCCAAGGTACCAAGTTAGCTTCTTAGGTAATCTGCCATATCCCATAGCTAGCAGGCGACCACCAACCTTCGCTTGGATTGGTGGTGTGGTATGAGTTATGAAAAATAAAAGATGAAAAGTAAAAATAACTGATTAAGGATTAGGAGTCCAGGACTTGGTTTTCGCAATTTAAGACTTTGGGGGCTTGGATTTGGTACAAAGTTACAAATAATTAAATGAGTCTTTTTTTTATTAAGCAATTTAAATGTATATTTGAAAAATTATAATACAAAAAAAAAGTACAAAATTTAATTTTATTAACTTTATAATAATACATATAAAATAAATATATACTCCCTCTGTCCCAAATTAATGTTCTTACTTTGACTTTTCACGGAGATTAAGAAAAAGTAAATGTTGTGAGTATGAAAAGTAAAGTAGGAAAGAGAAAGTGGGTAGGGAGTTTTTGTTGTGAGAATGACAAGTGGGACACACTTTCTATTTTAGGTAATAAAGTAAAGTAAGAACCTTAAATTGGGACATACTAAAAAGGAAAGTAAGAACCTTAAAGCGGGACAGCGGGAGTAGTATATATATATATATATGATCGTACTCCTGTGAAAACCGTGAGAACTTAGATACATTAGGTTTTTACCTAATATATCCAATGGTTCACTTGGATACATTGGATACATTAGGTAAAAACTAATGTATCAAATGGTTCACTTGGATGAATTGGATACATTAGGTTCTTACCTAATGTATCCAAGTTTTCACGGTTCTCACGATATTTAGGTTCTCATTTGAACTCCTACCTATTATATATATACTCCCTCCGTCCCACCTCACTTGAGACTTAAGAGGTGGGCACAATAACTAAAGAAAAAGAATAAAATAAAAAAAATGTGTGGTAGAGAAAGAATAGATAGAATGAGTGGGGTTAATAGTAGGTTGATTAAATGAACTGTGTGGTGGAAAAGGAAGAGAGAGAATGAGTGGGTGGGGTAGATGTAATATAAAATTATAAAAAGATTACCATTTTGGGGAGTCTCAATGGAAATAAGTCTCAAGTGAGGTGGGACGGAGGGAGTATATATATATATATATATATATATGTATGTATATATATATATGTATAATATATACTCCGTACTATATGTATTTATTTTATAGCATGGAGACCATGTTTCTCTTCTGCCTTTGAATGTCCTACGCATCATGCAATGGCAAGTACTCTGTACTTTTGTTGCACATATTTTGCACAAAACCTGACTCGCACAAAATCTGTATTGTACATACGCTTGTATGCGGTCCACTCCCATCAAGCCTAAAATTTACCATGTTTTTCTTTTCATGACTTCCATATCTCAGGATCCGTTGCCCATGTCGATCTATCTCAACCCATTGTCCCTGCTCCCACCAAATCCTCAGTAACACCGGATTCACCTAGATCTCCGTAGCCCTAACCCCGTCTGGATCTCTGCAACCCTGATCATGAATATGTGGCCCAATATCGATTGAAATACTGCAACCACGTTCTGAATACCTACAATCCCAAATACATCCGGATCTATGGAACCTAAATCCTATTTGGTCTGAGTAACATAAATTTGTTTGAATTTCTGCAACCCCCAATTCTGATCTCTGTTCATACAGTATCCAATCAATTTTGAGCTGTCCTGATCTTCCAACTGAAGCTCTTGATACCAGTAGGTGTGGAATTGGTTGTTTGCGAGCAGTACTTGTCCCATACCAAGTGTACAATGAAGAGATAACGTGCATGCAACATCCATATGAAAATAATAAAAGACAAAAAACACGAAATTTGTTCACACATTTCATTTGAAAAACGAACTACTATCTGGAGGCACCGAAGCCAAGATATTCACTAATATTATATTTTGTGGTATTACAATCAAAGCCCGTGATCTCCTTCCGGAATCATCACTCACTCTATGTGGATCTCACACATTATCTTACTTATTTTCTTGGCACACAATAATTATGGTTATCACTTGACTTATATAGGCAAATGAGTCCAGACCTAAACCAAAACAAAACCAATTAGTTGCAGTATGTATGACGGAAGGAGAGTACTACCATTAGGAAGCTAATTCCTAAGAGCAATGCTAAGGGTACAAAAGAAGTTCACAAAATCTTGCTCACACAATGAGTTGGCGATATTTTATTGGTTGCATCGATAGTGGACCCGCCACACTCTAATTAACAACACCAATAAAATCATTACACCTATGATTTTTTGAGCAAGATTTTGTGACTTTTTTGTGCCCCAAGTATTATTCAATTCCTAATGATTATAGGAAACCAATTCATATATTCACCAGACTCGTAGGCACGCTTTACACTTACGAATTGCCGATGTCACGGCCCAAGGAAAAAGGCGCGATTGCACGTATATTAAACTTATATTAAGCGCGACAACACTTTTCTCCTCCGCTCTATTTTGATTCCTCCATTCGTGGTTTTAACTCCACAACCCAACGGTACACTCACAACACATTATCTTTTTAACTTTTGTCCTGAATTTTAGTGTACATATAATCATTTTGCAATTTGAGCTGAGAAGGGGAGAATACATTTTTTTTTTTTTGAATGCAGAAAGAGAGAATATTATTCTTCAAAACTAGTACTTTTAATATATTTTTATACGTAATTAATGAAATAGATATAACAGGCTCCGCTACAGGCAAATTTTACAAGTCGCCAGCAGCCCATTTCAAAATGCAGGACCATTTTGTTTAGACCCAGAAAATCTGAACAATATCAGTACGCCCACATCTGTTTTCCCAGCCCCGAACTCAGAAAACATTTGAAATTCAGGCGCGTTTGTCAGTTACCGGCGGCCATGCCAAAATTACAAACAGCCTGATCAAGGCGCGGCTGCGAGTTTCTAAGCTTTGCAATTGCCTCGTAAAGTTAGAGATGATTAAGCTTGTTGGGAAGAGGCTCGCTTGCTCTTTGCGATGGCGGTCGATTCATGCAGCAACAGCAACAGCAACAGCGACCATGACCACGTTTCATACCCATAATCCAGGTTTTCCTCCAACCAGCTCTCATTACATTACTCATTTCTCAAATCAATTCTCAAAGGAAACTGTGCCATAAGATTTAGGATTTTTTTTTTTTTTGTGCTTTAAGTGATTCATTTTTGTGGAACAACCCTTCCAGATCGTCGATCACTCTCTGGTGTTCTTGAAGCATGCAGGATATCCCCAAATATAGGAGTTGCAGATCAAGCTCATGCTAGAATAATTAAGGTTTCATATGGGGCATGCCCATCTCTTGTATCAATGCTGATATCTGTGTATGTGTCTTGTGAATGTATCAGTCTTGCCCGCCAACTGCTTGACGAAATTCCTCATTGGGATTTTGGTGTGGTTTCTTCTAATCTGATCATTGCGAGTTTTATGAATGTGGGTGAAGTCGATATTGCAAAGAGGGTATTTCGTGAAATGCCCACCCGGGATATGGTATGGTGGAACTCAATGATTGGCGGTTGTGTTAGAAATGCACGATCGGAGGAAGCATTTAGAATTTTCAGGAAGATGTTGAGTTCAAATGTCGAACCAGATGGATTTACATTTGCATCTATTATTTCTGGATGTGCACGAATCGGAGCTCTAGATCAAGCTAAGTGGATTCATGGCCTGATGAATGAGAAAAGGATTGAACTTAATTATATTCTGGTTTCTTCACTGATAAACATGTACTCAAAGTGTGGTAGAATTGAAACTGCAAAAGCTATTTTTGAAGGTGCCCAACGAGATGATGTTTCTGTTTGGAATGCAATGATTAATGGGCTAGCAATGCATGGTCTTGCCTTGGACGCAATTGCAACATTTTCACAGATGGAAATGGAAAACATGTTACCTAATTCCATTACATTTATTGGAATTTTAAAAGCATGTAACCATGGTGGGTTAGTTGAACAGGGCCGCAAGTGTTTTGATCTAATGAGAACTCATTACCTGATTAACCCACAACTTGAGCATTACGGATCGATGGTTGATCTTTTTGGCCGGGCTGGGCTCCTAAATGAAGCTCATGGGGTGATTAAGGAAATGCCAATGAAGCCAGATGTTGTGATATGGAGGGCTTTTCTTAGTGCATGTAGAACACACAAAAATCCTGAGTTGGCTGAACTTGCGGTTGGCAAAATATCACATCTTGGAAGTGGAGATTATGTGCTGCTCTCTAATATATATTGTTCTGTGAGTAAATGGGATAGCTCTGAGAGAGTCAGAATTACTATGAAAAAGAAGGGAGTTCGTAAAAGTGTTGGAAAGAGTTGGATTGAATTTGGTGGTACCATTCACCAATTTAAGGCAGGAGACCGATCACATTTTGAAACAGAAGCAATTTACAAGGTGTTAGAAGGATTGAATTTCCGCGTCGGAAAGGAGGGATTTGTTCCTCTGGTGGATTTGGTTTTAATGGACATCTCTGAGGAGGAAAAGGAGGCTAATTTAAATTATCACAGCGAAAAGTTAGCATTGGCCTTTGGGATCCTGAAATCAGTCCCTGGAACTGAAATTCGAATTTCAAAGAACCTACGGGCTTGTCTTGACTGCCATTCTTGGATTAAGATGGTTTCTAGATTATTAAAACGGGTGATAATTGTGCGGGATCGAATCCGCTTTCATCGGTTTGAAAATGGTCTGTGTAGTTGTGGAGAGTACTGGTAATCCGTTTTTTTTTTTTTCCTAATTGAAGTCTGGTTTTGTGGAAGTGAAACATTGACAACTAATGGCCACTCGGAGGAGATAATGGGTTTCTTGTAAAAGACTATCAATATACCTTATTTAGAGTTTGAAGAATTAATTTATTTTAACATTTGGCTTGGAGCTTTGGGGAGTTAGTCTACATCTGAAGTATTAAGCGCTGTTGTTGGAGTGGATATATATGCTGATGATACTGGATGATTGAACAGTGGGTTATAATTTGCTTGCACTGATGTTAGCTGCGAATCTGAAACGATGTATCGGAACATTTATTACATGAATATGGGTTATGAAGGCTATCTTATGAACTTGATAGTTGGCAACTGCTGGATCATCATTGACCAGCACCTAAGCTTTTATCAAGTATAAAGTTCTCACGTTGAAGGTATAACACAGATCTTTGATTTGTCTTTTTTCTTAATTTTGTTCTTCTTTCTTCTTTTTGTTGGTTCTTTAACAAGCTCTTGACATAAGTTGTACAGTAGGAGGTCCTTCTTCATTAGTCTGTTTCAGTATCTTGCATTTGTTCTCTAATAATACAAAGGGATTACCAGGATCATGCCTTTTAACATGTAACAAAGTGTTTACTTATATCTGGACATTGTCATCTCCAGTCACTTTATTTTACCCCTCAAATGTAAAGGACATAAGAAAATGTTCTCCTAGTAGTCCTTGGTAGTCTAAGGCCTAGTGGGAGATTAGGAGGTAAATTAATTGGTACAATCAAGGGAAATTTACCATCTAGCAATCTTGGACTGGGACCAATTTCATTTTCCCTCCATAAAGTTCTGGAAGTTGGCTCTCATCAATGTCTTTGAGCAGGGTTGATTTCAGTAGTTTGTTTTCCACAAATACTATCTGTAAGGGATAATAAAACGGTCGGAGTCTGATAATAGTATAAGCTTGTGCTTATGACACAATTACCTATTGGCCATTAGATTGGCATGAATATAATAATGTGCAGTTTGCTGAAAGGCTTTAAGGATGGTGAACCTAACCTTCTCCTTTGTACCGTTAGTGATAAAGGAATGGACGATCTTCCATGCTGTCATAAAGATGTTAGGAACATGGACGATAAACATTTTCCCAAGCCTTTCTGGATAGTAGTCCTGTCATTACATTGAGGCGTGGAGTTAGTTAACTTTATACTACTACCATAATATTCAGACCCGGCCATGTGGGTAGGCTAGTGAGGCGGTCGCCTAGGACCCCCAAAATTTTTGTTGATTTTAGGTCCCAAATTATAGGTTGTGTTATGTATATGACAGATCTCGATACAAAAACCAAGTCTTCTTCTTGTTACAGTGGTTAAGGTGGACAGCGAACACTTTGCTGACATTTAAATTGGCACGGTAATATATGTGAATATATTTTTATTCACCTTCTGAGTTGTTTTCATGTTCAGATTGTAATAGTCTAGACTACTTCCCGCAGAAAGGATTATGCTTTCCTTTTAGTTTGCCATAAGAAAAGAGTCACACTAGTCACATTTATTTTAAAACATGATGTTGCTTTAGCATGCCATATTAAAAAGTGTTTTAATGTCTAGAGAAAATAAATGGACATTTGTGAAATTTGTGCTCATAAAAAATGGATCTCCTCTTGTTTGGGACTCACTGAGTGTTGATGTTTGTATTCTATAATTAGTATTTTTTAGAAACAAACTTTATTCCTAGTCAGTTAACTAGTGTCATAATCACCTGTGCTTGTTTTACTTTTAAAAGTAATTAGGGGTACGAACAATTAGATTGTATACAGAAATTCTGTAGAAACACATTGAATAGTTAGGTTTGTGATGATTTTTGTAGATTGCTTGTGCACAGCATAGAGCATATTATAACATAGTGCAATGATTTGCTATATACTCCCTCCGTCCCTCTTTAATTTACAAAAATGAGTCTTGGCACAAGAATTAAGAAAATGATTGAAAAGGTGATGTGTTGTGAGTGTAGATAGTTGAGTGGGAGAGAGAAAGTGGGGTAGAGAATAGTAAGTGGATAGTTGTTTAGAGGCGGACACAAGGGTTAATAACTGGGGGGCGGTATACCCACTAACAAAAGTTGCTATAGTATAGTGGTAAGTGTTATTGTTTGTTACTTGAATGACTCAAGTTCGATTCCCTCTTCAACCTTTTAATTGTGCATCCAGTTTGATTTTAGTCTGGGTCCGCCACTGTAGTTGTTGTGAGTATGACAAGTGGGACCCACTATTAAAAAAGTATTGAAATATTTCCATTTTGGGACTTTGTAGATTAAAGCGGGACAACCAAAATGGCAATTTTGTAGATTAAAGAGGGATGGCGGGAGTAATAAGAAAGAGTTTTCCTAGATGGTGCATGACCTGGGTCATGAATCATGAGTATGCTTCCTAAAATCATTCTTTTTATTGATTTTTGTAAGCTTTAATTTTAATTTTAACTTTTCTTTTTATTTAATTATTAACTATATTATCTCCTAAGTGAGAATGATATTCGTCTTAATATACAAAAACTGCTCCCTGTTATACTGACAAGTGTTGCTGGAGAAGAGAGAGAAAGAGGAGGGACGTGCAAGTGTAGAGAGAAAAATTAAGAAGGTAAGCGAAAGTAGGATGCAGGAAAAAAACATTTAGTAAATTTATAGACATCCAATGTGGAATTATTTTGAAGAAAGAGTACTATAGGATAAAATAGTAGTGGAAAAATAGCAAAAGGTTATATACATATAGTGCAATTTCAAGAAGCTACGTACAAGCAAGTAGAGAATCATCCATAAAGTGTTCTTATCAAATGAGGCCATCTTTTCTGCACATAGACATTTGTCTTGTGAAACCGGTAGAAATGAACAGAAGAATAGATTACTTATTCGGTGTAAAAAGATTTCTAACATGTGCAAAACATTGTCTTTAACCCTTTGAGGTTTAGGGTAGAAGAAGAACCCCAATCTTTGATTGTTAGAGAAGTTCAATCTACATGCGCTGAAAAATAAAGAATAAATGATTACTTGTCTTTTAATTAACTTAGCCAACCCTACCTTATTTATATTTATATCTCACGCAAAAAAGGATTTCTTAATTGTCTTGCACTGATTTATTATGAGGTGGGGGAGGGGGGCTGAGTTTTCAATACTACTATTTATGCTCGAGTACGCTTGCAGGGTGATATTATATGATCCACAATGCAAGGTTACTAAGAGTACAATTTGGTCTTTCGAAAATATACACATTTTATTAATGTTTGACAGCTTACTAATAACTCCTAACTGACACTTTAACATGCAGTAAAATATCCTTGATATTGCAAAGACATTACTGTGGACTAGCATGGGAGTCAAAAATTCTTAGTTGACTGTGTATGACAACCGTTTTTCAAAATAACTTGCATTGAGTGAGTCTTATTATATACCAACTAGTACTTATACCCGTGCCGGTGGCACGGTGACAGTACAGGCACAATAACAGTACATGCACGGGGCCGATACATGCGAAACAAAACCACAATTAATTCACTGATATGCATACTTAACGCTACTAAAAATTAGTTCTTAGAGGTAAAAATGGACATTTCTTTTGGATCCAAGTTCTCCCCCCCTCCAAAAATAAATGTCAATCTATTTGAAATTTTCCTTTTCAAAACCTCCTAAAAACCAAAAGAACTCATAAAAAATTAGAAACCGCTAACTATTAGCCGTAGGGTCAGAGCAGGAAAGAAACAATCCAATGATCAAAATTAAAACAAAAATAAACGGTTGAATCTTAGCCATCGGATGAGAGCGGTTACGGAGCAATCTTGACCCTTCTTTGTCTCAAGTCAATAGGTGGTTATTCTTGAGCTGTATTATAATATAGAGATAATTTGAAGGTCAGTGACTTGAAAATATTTTTATTGACTTATGACGAATTGTAAGTAAAGAAAATATGACCACACGGTAATTAATTTTCCGTTGATTATCACTCACTAGATTAGTTATGTTCATTGCATTTTTGTTAATTGAAAGAATGCAGGCAAGAAGAATGTATGGCCCACATGCACGCCCACATGCAAACATGTCTAATATAAGAAATCATACAGTGGTTAAGTTTTTCTAACTGTCTGTTAATCGTTATGGATTTTAAAGAAGATTAGACACATACACATTTTTTACCTGGTTTTGGCTCTAGTTTGTCGTTGATGGGAATTAAATCAAGTACACTACCTCCATCCGAAAATGAATGTCTAATTTTTTCTTTTCAAATTTGCTCTTGATGAAGAGTAAATTTGATTTTTTTTGGACATTCATTTTGGGATGGAGAGAGCAAGATTTATCTTACATCATTTCTCCCCCAATGGCTGAAACCTGAATTCATGACCGTAGACATTAACAGGCGATATTCACGGGGCATGCTCAAGTTTGCATATCCGTGAATGAATGGATACATGTATGTCCAACTTCTTGGTTATGCGTGGTCCGTAAGTTTCTATCCAAACTGCTCTACTATCGTAGTCCAAAGCCCTACAAATGTTTGATAGAGGATCTATCCAAATTCGATGCTCATAATGACCAGCATGTTGGACTGGTAGAGCATACTGCTATTGTTAAGTAGCTTATAGTGTCCACAGAAAATCTCACAATTACTATTGCTTATCTGTATCTGTAGGTATCTGAAACTTATGAAGAAGCTCTGCGGCTAATAAGGACATGCCAATGAAGCCTGATGCTATTTTGTGGAGGGATTCTCTTAGAGCTTGAAGAGCTCACAAAAGAGCCTGAGTTGACTGAAGCTTCACCTAAAAGGTTATCACATCTTGATAGTTCCGTACATATTTCTCCTTGAGTAATTGTGATAGTTGACTTCTGAGAGTGTGGAAATATGATTACAATTATTTGGGGGGGGGGGGGTCACAGAATTGACAGAAATTAGACTGATTGTTAGACATTGCAAACCTTCTGATATTAAAAACAAAAAACAAACGAACAAACAACTTTGAGGAGGTTATATGCATTGAGTTACTTTCCTCTTTTTTTCTTATTAGTTAGTGTGTTTTAAAAATTGTTTACATACGTGCGTGCGCATCTGTGTATAATAGAGGCTTCAGTACAACTTTAGATTCTTAAAGCATCAGGCTTCTGACCTTTGTTGAGTTCCATACAGATCTCATCAAGTAACAGATTTTTCTCCTTTGATGAAAGAGTTTCATTTACATTGCCTTCTACATGATAATACATTGGCAGAATCATTCCTTTTGAAGTTTAAGGAAGTAGATACCCGGTTCTATTGCATGATCATATCTAGCTTGCTCATCAATTTTAAGGTACTTTCCATGATTATTTCAACTAATTAGCTATCTTATACAGGTTAAGATACATAGGGAACAAACCTCACCAAGTAAGTCGTTCTCCTTTACTGAATTATTTCCATTTACATTATCTTATATGCATCATAACATAATGACATAATAATGCCATTTGAAGTTTAACAAGGGAGATACTTAGTACCAGTGCATGATCATCTTTAACTAGACTCATCAAGTTTAAGGCATAGTGGAAACATAAAACGAGAAGTATAAGTACTTTTCAAAGCAATTATCAGCTAATTAGCTCTCATGGATGGGAACCAATTTCATTTTGCCTCCATAAATTTCAGGAAGCTGTCTCTCATCAATGTCTTCTAGTAGCGTTGCTTTCAGTTTCTTGTTTTCGACAAACACGATCTGTAAGGGCATCTCCAATGGGAGGTACCAAAACCAAATTTTGGTACCTTCCAAAGGAGTTAAGGTCTCCAATGCATATTAGTTGAGGTACCAAAATTTGAGAAGGAGTTAAGGAAAGTATCAAATTTGATACTTTCCTTAACTCTTTCTTTTTTTTCTACCAGCAATGCGACAAGGGGAAAACATGGCAGACT
Source organism: Campanula takesimana (assembly GCA_026119855.1). Lineage (NCBI taxonomy): Eukaryota > Viridiplantae > Streptophyta > Magnoliopsida > Asterales > Campanulaceae > Campanula > Campanula takesimana. The sequence continues at coordinate 768,515 of JAOWBW010000581.1, forward strand.
GTGGCAAAGTCCATTTGTCTCAAAGCCTTAGTTGTCTTTTTTTTTTTAGCTAGCATTATTTCATAGTTGCCGATATGTGACCACTTTTTTTTTTCATTCTTCATTACTCTTTCCGTCTCAGAAAGATAGTCCATTTTTTTTTATTTTAACTATGAGGGAACTTTGAACAGTTATAAATGCTAATTATAATTATGTTAATGTAAATCTAAAAAATGATATTAATAGTATTTATAATGTATCAAGAACAATTTCAAAAATTTCATTAGAATTATTATTTAAAATTATTCATATTTAATTATTTAAAATAAATAATTAATGAAAATATTTAAATGTAAATAAATAACATATATTTAAATGTAAATAAATAACATACAAAAATCAAATATGATTTTGGTACATTTACTTAACTCTTCCCATTGGAGATAAACATTTGGTACCCAATGAATAGTGTTCAAAGGTACCAAAATTTGATTTTGGTACCTTTGCTTAACTCTCCCCATTGGAGTTGCCCTAAAGGAAGAAGAAGAATTAGTGTGGTACATAATTTTAGTTAGATAGTAGTATAATCTTTGTGAACATTAGATGATAACAAGCTATTGCTTACAGAAATAAAGAAATTCAAGAATATTACCTTCTTCTTTGTATTATTGTTGATAAACGGGTACAGAATCTTCCACACTGTCATAAATAGGTAAGGAGCGTGGACAATGTACATTTTCCCTAGCCTTTCTGGGTGGTAATCCTGCCATGTTTTACATCAAGGATTAAGTTAAAATCAGGGGAAAAATCACAACCATATCGAGGTATCTTCTCGCAGAAAAACCGAATAATAGTTAGTTTGTAAACCTGCACAATAGATAGAGCTGCAAGATATCCCCGTAGATCAGTATTTGAATATCCCCATCCTTCTACATCTGCAATTGCCACATACTGCTCTTGTCCTGTAGGCATCCTGATAGACACAAGTATTTGTTAGTCATTGAAGATTAACGTGTACGCCAAAAATCTTATAGAGAGACAAACATAAAGGGTGGCTGGGAAGTAAGTTTGAGGAAGGCAAATTGAGGTGAAGGTGGTACCTTGAACATATTTTCTCAAGAGCGAAAACTACAAAACCTGTAATAGAATAAGAACATTAATCATTTGTCAATTGCATCCATTTTGAACTTTAAATTATGTTGTAGATATAAAAACATACGCTTGAACTCATCTAAGCCTCCCTTTTTGTTCGCATAATGTCTGTTGGCAAGCACAAGTGTAATAGGGCGTCCAATTTTATCTGTTCCTTGCAAAAACATCTTGTTCTGTGCTAATTCAGTTGGGATCTCTGATGCAGAAACGGAACCATTTGGAACGAATGTGCTTTTCCATTTTAGGTACTTCAGAAACATAGCAGAAGCTTTCTCAATGTCTTGATCACATGCACGAAGAAACCTTCTGATCATCAAGTCGTCGAATTCCTGCAATTCATCAGATCATCTTCTCAAAACAGTTATTTAGTGGAAGCGTACATTACAATTTACAGCTTAAGGTAATAATCTTCTTGTTCCTCTTAACTTCAAATCTTGACATTCTTATAATACTTGACTTGTTTAACTGATAAGCTTATGATAAATAATCAAATAGATAATTGTACCAAAAGACGGTCGGCCTCTAATCGCTCCACAAAGGCGAGGCGGACAAGGCCGGCACTCGCTCGCCTTTCACAACTATGCCCATGCCCATCATATTTGCCAAGTAAAATAATAAGGTGTAGGCATATATATATTTTTTTTTGTTTCATTTAACCGTTTCTGTGTCCCTAAAGGTAGATAATCTGATTGTGAGAGAGCCAGAAAAAGAGAAAGAGAACCTTGGAAGAGGGATCTTGCTTTAGAACAAGGTTTCTCATGAGAACAACTTTCTTGTGCTCATCATTATCATCCTCGTTTTGGTTGATAAGACCTGTATCGTTATTGACTAAATGCACCTCATGACCCACGCCCAGTTTCTGTCCACCTTCGTCGTTCATAATTTTAGGAGTGTTTCCGTCACCCAGCGTCAGCACATCTTTAGGCACCTGCTCCACAGTTACCTTTCCTTCCATCAAAATGCAATTCCCAGTTAGCCTGTAAACACTGTTGCAGCTCTTTACCACTTTGTTCAGAGATTAGATCTCTCTCTCTCTCTGTCTGTCTTTTGTGTGCGAAAGATGTGTATAAATGAAACCGGTAGAGGCGAACAGAAGAATAAATTACTCATTCGATGTAAAAAGATCTCATGCAGAAGCATTGCCTTTAATTAACCATTTGTGGTTTAGCGTGGAAGGTGAACTCCAAGCTTTGATTGGTAATAAAGACCAATAAAATACTAATCTAATGCATGGAAAATAAGGTATAAATGATTACTTGTCCTTTAATTAGGTTTGCCAACCCTACCTTATTAGTATTTTATTCCTCATGCAAAAAAGAATTCTTAATTTTCTTGCACTGGTTTGATATGAAGATGGGTGCGGTTTGAACGTTCTATACTATTTATGCTCGAGTATGCTAGTAGGGTCACATTTTATGATGCACAATGTATCGTTACTATGAGTACAATTTGTTCTTTCGAAAATATACACATTTTATTAATGTTTGACAGCTTACTAATAACTCCTAACTGACTCTTAAACATGCAGTAAAGTATCCTTGAAGTTGCTAATACATTACTGTCGACTAGCATGTGATTCAAAGGTTTTTAGTTAAATGTGTATGACAACCATTTTTCAAAATAACTTACACTTGAGTGGGTCCTCCTATAAACCTGTAAGTATTTCGAAGACCAATGGCAGGAAATAGTTGTATTGACCTTGTAAGAATTGCAAATAAAGAAAAGATACCAGTCAGTAATCTATTTCCGTTGATTATCACTCATTAGATTAGTAAGTTTATGCATTATGTTAAGTGAAAAATGCAGGCTTGAAAATTCTATGGCACACATGCACGCCCGCACGCAAACACGCCTTTTATAAGAGACCACACGGTGGGTGCTATATAAGTTTTTCTAACTTTTTGTTAATTTGTGAATTTAAAGAAGATTAGCCACAAAAACATTTTGTACCTGGTTTTGGCTCTAGTTTCCCGTCGATGATAAGAATTAGATCAAGTTAGATTTATCAATATGATTTTGGCCCCAATGTCTAAAACCTGAATTTATGACTGCAGACATGCGCAGGCGATATTCACAGGGCATGCTCATGTCTGCATATCCGTCAATGAATGCACATGGTTAGGCATGATCCGCAAGTCTATAGCCAGACTGCTCTACTATCAAAGTCCAAAGCCCCACAACTGGTTGATAGAGGATCCTTCCGAATTCGATGCTCATCATGACCAGCAAGGTGAAGCATGCTGCTATTTTTAAGTAGCTAATTATGTCCACAGAAACTTTCACAATGATTATTGCTTATCTGTAGCATGTAGGTATTAAACTTATGAAGAAGCTCCGGGGCTAATTAAAGGAAATGCCGATAAAGCCTGATGGTATTTTTTGGAGGGGTTATCTTAGAGCTTGAAGAACTCACAAAAGAGCCTAAGTTGACTGAACTGAAGCAAAAGTTATCACATCTTGATAGGTCAGTGCATCTTTCTCCTGGAGTAAACGTGATAGTTGACTTCTGGCAGTGGAAATATGATGACAAATATGGGAGATCACAGATGTAGCGGAAATTGGATTGATTGTTAGACCTATTCACCAAGTTGATGTAGGGGACATTTACAAACCTTCTGATCATCAAATTATCAAATGACTGCTGCCACTCAGCTTATTTCAAAAAAATAAAAAATAAATAAAAATCTTTTAAGGTGGCTTATATGCATTAAGGTACTTTCCTTTCTTATTAGTTAGCGGTCTTCAAAAAATTGTTTATTTATCTGCGCGCGCGCCTTTGTATACTGACGGCTTCAATATAATTTTGGATTCTTGAAGCATCAGGCTTCTGACCTTTGTTGGCAGACTTTGATCTGACAGTCTTGTCTGTGTGCTTGTGCAGTGGGCTTCGGATACATGAAATATCTTACAGATCTTACTAACACGGTAAGAATTTTTTCTCCTTTAATGAAAGAATTTCATTTACATTGCCTTCTACATAATAACACATTGGCGGAATCATTCCTTTTGAAGTTTAGGAAAGCAGGCACCTGGTTCTACTGCATGATCATATCTAAGTTTGCTCATCAATTATAAGGTGAAATGGAGCCATAAAGTAGAGAAGTATAAATAGTGTTGAGATTATTTCAACTAATTAGCAATCTTTTACATGTTAAGATACATGAAGTTCCATATGAACCTCACCAAGTAACTGAGTAAGAAGTCTCTCCTTTAGGGGAAATATTTCTATTTACATTGTCTTATATGCATCATAACACGATGACGTAATCATGCATTTGAAGTGTAACAATGGGATACTTAGTTCAAGTGCATGATCGTCTCTAACTAGACTCATCAAAGTTTAAGGCATAGTGGAAGCATAAAAGGAGAAGTACAAGTGCTTTCCAAGGCAATATCAGCCAATTAGCTCTCATGGATGGGAACCAATTTCATTTTGCCTCCATAAATTTCAGGAAGCTGGCTCTCGTCAATGTCTTCTAGTAGCGTTGCTTTCAGTTTCTTGTTTTCCACAAACACGATCTGTATAGGAAGAAGAATAAGTGTAAAACTTTAATTTTATTATCAGAATAGTATATCTTGTGTGAATATTAAATGATAAAAAGCAATTGCTTACAAACGGGAAGAGAGTCAAGAACATTACCTTCTTCTTTGTATTGTCGTCGATGAACGGATAAACAACCTTCCAAACTTTCATAAATAGGTAAGGAGCATGGACAATGTACAGTTTCCCTAGCCTTTCTGGGTGGTAATCCTGCCATTACGTCAAGGATCAAGTTAAAATCAGGGAAAATTCACACCACCATACTGCTATGAGCCCTATTGAGGTATCTTCTCGAAGAAGAAACGAGTAATAGCTAGTTAGTAAACCTGCAAAATAGATAGAGCTCCAATATATCCTCGTATGTCACTATTTGAATATCCCCATCCTTCAAGATCTCCAATTCCCACAAACTTCTCCTGTCCTGTAGGCATCCTGATATCCACAAGTAAATGCTTAGTCATTAAAAATTAACGTGCACTTCACAAATCTTATAGTCAGCTTAGCATAGAGTGGCTGGGAAGTTGGTTAGAGGAAGACCAATTGTGGTAAAGGTGGTACCTTGAACATATTTTGTCAAAAGCGAAAACAACAAAACCTGTAAAACATGAGAATTAATCATTTATGCATTGCATCCTTTTTTTTAAATTTTAAAAAGTATGTTGTAGATGGAAGAACATACGCTTGAACTCATCTAATCCTCCCTTTTTGTTCGGGTAATGTCTGTTGCCAAACACAAGGCTAATAGGGCGTCCAATTTTATCGGTTCCTTGCAAAAACACTTTGTTCTGTGCTATTTCATTTGGAATTTCGGATGCAGAAATGGAACCATTGGGAACGAATGTGCTTTTCCATTTCAGGTATTTCAGAAACATAGCGGAAGCTTTCTCAATGTCTTGATCACGTGCACGAAGAAACCTTCTGATCATCAAGTCGTCAAATTCCTGCAATTCATTTCAATATCAACTTCTCAAGAAGTGATTAAGTAGAAATGTACACTGCAGTTTACAGTAAAGGTAATAATCTTCTATTTTCCTCTTAATTTTCAAATCTTGACAGTCCATTAATACTCCCTCCATCCCAAAATGATCTTCCCACTTTTTTTTGTCGTTATTACGAATGAACTTTGAGCAATAATTTTATTCCCTCCATCCCAGAGTATATGTCCACCCTCCCATTTACACGGAGATAACTAAAAGTGATGCAAGTGTTGTGAGTATGAAAAGTAAGGTAGGAGAGAGAAGGTGGGGTAGGAAGTACTAAGTTGATTGGTGTTGTGAGTATAAAATTAAAGTAGGAGAGAGAATGAGTGGGAGGAAAAATAAAAGATTCTTTGCCATTTTTAGAAGTGGACATATGCTCTGGGACGGACTAAAAAGGAAAGGTGGACATATACTCTGGGACGGAGGGAGTAGTTTGATTTAATTATCCTAATGAACATCTAAATCTTGTTATTGATAGTATTATTGATGGTGTATAAATTACAAGTTTTAAATTTTCATTAGGATAATTAAGTTAACCTATAATAATTGCTCAAAGTCCATTCGCAGTAACAACAAACAAAATGGGATGATCATTTTGGGACGGAGGGAGTACATGACTTGTTTAACTGATAGACGTATGGTGAAAATAATCAAATAGATGTGGGCCATGTGGCATATGATGTGGGGAGCAAAATTTGACAAGAACTGTTAGTAAGACATTTGAGCAAGATCTCATCAAGTATTCCAGTGTTCAACATGCACTCTGTTAGATTTGGGATATCCCCAAACCATAAGACCTCCTTCAGAATCAAGGTAAAGTTTTTAAGTGATTTTGCTATATTATGTATTTAAAAGCGACAATTTCTGCTTACTTCAGATTAGATTTCTCTTGCTCTGTTTTCTAATTTATAAATGATCTGAAATCTGTACTTTGATCTAGTCAATAGTCATAAATGGAATCAAAATGCATACCCATTGATCTTTGCCAAGTAAAATATTTAAGGTGTAACCATATAAAATCAAGATGTTTGTTTGATTCCTTTTACCCTTTTCTGTGTCCCTAAAGGTAGATGACTGTGTGTGTGTGTGAGAGAGAGAGAGAGAGAGAACCTTGGAAGAGGGATCTTGCTTTTCAACAAGGCTTCTCATGAGAACAACTTTGTTGTGCTCATGGTTATCATCATCCTTGTTTTTGTTGAAAAGACTTGAATCACTATTGGGTAAATGCAGCTCACGTCCCGCCCCCAATTTCTCCTCACCTTCGTCTTTCATTGTTTTAGGCGTATTTCCATTGCTCAATGTCAGTAAATCTTTAGGTACCTGCTCCACAATCTCCTTCCCTTCCATCAAAATTCAATTCCCAGTTAGCCTCAAAACACTGTTGCAGCTCTTCACCACTTCTTTCAGAAGTTAGATCTCTGTGTGTGTGTGTGTGGGTATGCTGCCTGACAATAAGTTTATAATGATGGGCATCAAGTATAAGATGATGTGAATTTTGGTGTGAGATTTTTATGGAGTAGAGTCCAGTTTGGGTGACGTTCAACTACTTTGCCACCTTGTTAGTTATTATAGCTACAACTCCCTCCCTCCCTGCCATATTTTTTATACTACTCTACTACTCCAGTAGTTAGTTACTCAACTTTCACCTACCCACATGTCTTTTTATTTTATTTCTCCCTCCGTCCCCATTTTGGCAGATGAATTCATTTTTAATCTGGCAGATCTGACTTTTCCCCTTTACTTTTTACTAGTGTGTTTTATTTATTTTTTTATTCGGTAAAGAGTCGTTGGTCGTCAAATTAGAATTATATACTTTTGGACTATGTTTTTATGTGCTTAATTTCTATGTGGTCAAGGTCAACTCAAGGATTGAACACGTTTAGGTAATCAGTGTTAGGAGGACTATGCTGAAGTTGACTTGGTTTAAGGGGTAGAAAAGTCACGAGGGACTAAACTTGTTGAAGTGGAAGGACTATTCATGTGCAGACAGTCTAAGATGGATAGTTTTCCACAAACATCTGTTGAATGTTTGTGGTACGTACGGCTGTATTTTTCTTGGTTAACACATGACCTTATTCCATGCATTTTTATCTGATATTTTTGCCTTCTTTTTTTCGTTGACTAGTCAAACTTTTAAAGTTATTGCTACTTCTCTTTGAGAACTCATAAACAATGGGATACTAAAGTACATTTGATTGATAATTCACTGGCGGACCTACCCGAAAGGGGCCGCGGCCCCCATTTCCTTTTTTTTTTTTTACTAGTATAAGTTTTGTAAATTTTAAATTAATTAGTGTAATAAATTAATATTTGCTCCCCTTTTCGTGAAGGAAAAAATACACTAATTTTTTTTCTTGCCCCCCTTACACTAATAAAATTAATTTTGCCACCCTTTTAAAAAAATCCTCAATCCGTCACTTTGATACATCCAATGCATAAATAGATAAATACTCCTTTTATCTCAAAAATGAATGTCCGAATTTGCTTTTGATCAAGAGCAATTTCGGTCATTTATTTTGGGACATAAGTATTACTTGGTAACCCTTTCTTTTCTTTTTCTTTGGTTAACTGACTAAAATTAGCCTTGAATAGATTCACGCATACTACATTTCCCAATTTTGAGCAAGGTTAAGAAATGAATAAAAAATAGTCCAGATTATGGCAATAGCTGCGCATGAAAATCATACAATCCAGACAATTTTATTATTATTTTTTTTTAACCAAGACAAGTTTGAATTTAGAGAGGACATATATAGGTGTACCCCATAAATGGAAAATTGAAGGAAGAGGAAAAGAAAAAAGAAAACCCGACGAGATAATGTCACTTTCTCTAAGCTAATTTCCTACTCAACCCACGTGCTGCCCCTTCTTTTTTCCATTCAAAATCTTTTCGTCTGGCATTACTTGCATGATTTTGGATGATAAATGTTGAGCAAATTTTATATGTAAATGATTTCACGCAACTCATGTGTTCACGTCCACATGGAATAGTTAGCCATGGCCGTTCCTAGCTTTTATTAGGCCCGGGGATGAAGAGGCCCCTATTAATCAACTATGTTTGTATGTAAGCATGGCAATTGAGCGGGTTGGGTCGGTTTCTAGCGGGTTGGCGGGTTAAGACGGGTCTACCCGCCACAACCCGTTTAAATTTACGGGTCAAACGGGTCGGGTTGAAACGAGACGGGTGACGGGTTGACCCGTTTATTTATTTATTTTTCATTTTTAACTTAAGATGTTGACCCAAGCTATTTGTTCTCGCGGGTTGAAACGGGTCGAAACAGGTGGGTTGAGTCTGGTCGACCCGTTAAGCTTCACGGGTTGATCCAGAGCAATTTGTATACTCATGCTATAAAGTATACTTCAAAAGTTCAAAACATGAAGAAAAACCAATATTAGACTAAATAAAGTCTAAATATTATTGTCGATACTCTTTGTCCCAAAATAAATATCCAAAGTGGTTACTTATTGATCAAGAGCAATTTTTTATTTTTTTGACATTCATTTTGGAACGGAGAGAGTATTATTTTTAACCAAGTATACCACAAATAATAAAACACATAATAAAGTGATACTAATTTTTTTAGACAGCTGAGTATCTATAACAGTTAAAGCTTTCAAGAAATTGAAAGAAAAACCTTAAGATTTTGTCAATCAATTGCAAATCAAAGATTTAATAACCACTGAAAAGAACAAAAAAATAACTATAGAAAAAAAATTAAAAGAACAACTTAAAACATTTTATTTTGCATATCAGCATATGCATTACCTTCAAGAAAGTGATGTTGCAATTAACGGAGGAAGCACAAATCGTTGATTGTTCTTCAGTTCTTCGAATCTTCGTCAGTGATTAAGAAAAGAAGGCCGGAAGGGGGAGGGAGCTGAATGCGGGGAGGAGGTATAGACGTGCAAATATGTGAGATGAGATCAAGGGGTAACGTATTTGCAATTAAATCGAGAAAGAATACTAATGGACGGTTACTTTCTCAACAAAATGTTTGTGTAATTGGTGATTGATTCTTTAATTAGACATATTTTTTTTAGCAATACTAGTATTTACCACAGTTACATAAAAAAAAAATGGATACATACTATATATATACACTATAGCCTAGAGAAAAATGGCCCCCCTAATATTATGAGCCCCGGGCAGTTGCCCCTACTTAGCCCCCCTTAGGGTCGGGCCTGTCGTTAGCTGCTGCACAATTTAAATTTTATTCCTTCCATCTAAAAAAAATTATCACTTACTCTGAAAATGTTAATTCCTAATAAGAAAATTTATAAATATTATAGCTAGTTACTCTTATAATTTTAATTGCAAACATATAATGAACTCTAATAATATGAAGAAAAAAATATTTAAAATTAATGTTTTTGATATAAATTTTTTGAAAAATCATTTATTTAAAAAGAATATTCATTCAATTTGAATTGGTGTAGAGGGATAGGGAGGCATAAGTGGAGCATATGCAACAGTATAATTGCACAGGATTTTTTTAAAATTTTTTTTGGATTAGATTGCTCAGGAATTTAAAATTCCTATTATCATTGAATAAAACTCATATTATTATAAATATTATATAACGAAAATTATTTATTATTAAAATTAGAAATTTGTACTGAATAGATGTTTGTTTTTTATAAATGGATATTTAAAGGGATTAATTTAGAAAGAAAAAAAAACTGTATCAAAAATGCATGAATATCATAACTATAACTTTGTATTCTTTTATTTTTATAAGTACATATTCGACTATAATATTTTTTGACAGTGGCAAAATTAGATTTTTTTTATAAAGTGACAACAATATTTTAATATTAATATCATAATTTAATGACTAAGCTTTGTATCAATGTGGATTTTTTTTTATTATTATAGTGTCATTAATTTGTAAGAGGAAAAATATGAATTTTAATGGTAAATATTAATATTTTTAAATATATTTAATACTAAATTGTTATATTTAAAATAAATAAATAGGTGTAGCTGCCCCTTAACCTAATCCTTGACTCCATTCAATAGTGTATTTAAATGTAAAAAAACTAAGAACATTTACTTTGGAATAAATAATTTTAGGAGTGATATTGGTTTCGTAAAAAATGTTTCACTTTTTAATTGTAAATATGTTTGAATTTTAATTATTAATTAATTAATTGTATTTTATCAATTACAATTATTATTTTTTTATTAATTATTTATTTAATAATGTACTAACAACAAGTATAAAAATTTATTAAAATATACTTTTTTGCCAAAATCTCACAAAAAAAATGCGTTTTTCCTAATCTTAAAAACAAACGTGTTTCCGACATGCCAGTGCCAGTGTAAGAAAGTGCCAATGTACAAAGCGTCAGTGTTAAAAGTGCTTGTGTTAGTGTAAAAAAGTGTCTGTGTAAAGAGTGCCAGTGTAAGAAAAATACCATTTTTAGAGTAAAAAAAATATTAGTGTTAGTGTAAAAATGTGTCAGCGTCAGTGACTGTATTGTGAAGTACCAGTGTAAAAAGTGTCAGTGAAGTCAGTTTATACACCAGTGGAAAAAAATAGTTTTTCCTTAAACTAAGAAATCAATTTTTTTTTTTATATTTTATCGAAATATAATAAAAAAATAATATCTTCTAAGAGACATCAGACTATCACAATTCTGATTTCAGACCAATGGAGGTACATGAAAATAAAACTGAGACAGGTCCCTGTAGCCCAACTAGACCATCAAGATGTTGGCAGGCCTTGATTTCCATTGCGTTGAAGTCCAATCCATAGGTTAAAATAAATGTGTTCATAATTGATGAACAGGGCCCATTATGAGACATCACCTTATCGATGAAGTGGAAAATCTTGTTGATAGAATTTGGGCCCATTTTCCAAACCCTCAAGAATCTCAACTTAAAAAAGAAAACATTTTCAGACTATTTTACTCCAAAGTTCTTATTTTCCTTTTTTATAGTCTTTCCCTATTTAAGGTTATTACTTTACTTTATTACCTAAAATAAAAAATGAGACCTACTTAGAGAGGAGGGAGAAATATTTTCTGAATAGCTGGATTCCTCTCTCTTCTCCTTCCTCCAACAACTTGGCTAATGTCGATTCCAATCATTTATACTTTTGCAATTATAGCTTAAAATATAGTAATGGGGATGAACTACACTAGGATGGTTGTTACTCGGACTTTCCTTGGCAATTGCCTTAAAATGAATTATATAGTTCAGCTGTTCAAAAAATAAAATAAAATATGATTTCACAGGTGTGAAAACTTAGATATCTTCGATCTTAATCTCATTCGATGAACCTGGTGGTCAATCCAATTATATTTAACAAAATTAATTTCTTTCAATCTGTCCTTTTTAAGTTAGATACCCAAATGAGGCATTGTTTTTCATTTATTTTGTTAACCAATTTACTGCTAGGTTGAATATAGCACGAAAGTAATTCGATTAATGAATGTAATTTTTAAAAAGTTATAGCTTTTCATTTCCGCACGAGGATGCGTGAGGTAGGCATCTGTACCATACAAAATGGTAACGAGATTGATTCATTTCCGCACGAAAATGCGTGAGGTCGACATCCATTGAAGTATCCTATACAAAATGGTAACGAGAAAAAAATAAATACTAATTTTACAAATTAAAAAAAAAAAACAATATTAATTTATTACTCTGTCTCAAAATCCATAATCCTTTGACTTATCAATTTTTTTAAGTGGATGTGAAATTTAATTTTATCATGTCAAAGTTATTTATTTTGGATTAAAAATGTTTTGTTTGTTTAACAGGTGAAGGTTGAGTTTGAGTGCGAGGGTTGAGCATACTGTTTGTTGTATTGAGATGGACTGCTCATCAACTCACACCTTGAGACTGCCATATTATTATTAACACGTGAAATTAGTATTACTCCTTTCTTTCATAATAAATGTTAGTACATGTTTAATTTTCTTTATTTTTTGTAATTTAATTAACTTAGTTTAATTTTTTTTTTTAACTTTTATACTTTTTAAATTTAATTATTTTCATGTAATTTATACTCCATCCGTCCCATAGTATATGTCTTCACTCTCATTTGCACGGAGATTAAGAAATACTGGAAGTGTTGTATGTGTTGTGAGTATAAAAATAAAGTATGAGAGAAAATGAGTTGAAGGGAATAATAAGTTGATTGGTGTTATGATTATAAAATTAAGTAGGAGAGAGAATGAGTGAGATGAATAATAAAAATTCTTTGCCAATTTAAGAAGCGTACATATTCTCAGACAGACTAAAAAGTAAAGGTGGACATACGGAGCGAGAGAGTATTATGTTTTTAAATTACACATAATCAAGAGGTTGACGACAACCCAACAAATTACCAAACATAAAAGGGACTCACTCGTCTTCCTGATTCCTCCATATTTCTCTTCTCTGTTTCTTGAAGCAATTTCTTTGTTTCATTTCTTTTTCTGTCTGTGTGTGTATTTTCAAAAACCCTCTAAATTCTGAAGCAAGGCTATTCAAATTCAACAACTACTTGTCATTTGACATTCCAACTTCTACTACTACTACTCCTCTTTCTCTCTTCTTCTTCTTCTTCTTCTTCTTCTTCTTCTTAGTAGCTGCGCCATCAAACCTTCCTTTTAAGCTTTCTGGGTTTCTCTTATAATCCCCTTTTTTATCTTCTGACAATCTCTCAATCCCAGATTTACATTTACTCTCTCTCTCTCTCTCTCTGAAAGAGAGCAAATGATGAGGAATTGGAAATGGGTTTTCTGCTTCATTCTTGCTTTAGCTTTTCAGTTGACGATTCATGCCGAGCAGCACGGCCGGGGTCAACCAACTGAGCGAATTTCAGGTAATAACTCAACAAATGAAGATATGTTGATCCTTTTCTGCTACTATTTTGTTTTACTCAATTCTCACTTGCTTCATTTTGATCTATGTTCATCTGAGATTCAAATTGGGAGATCGTTGCTATGTTAACTTGTTTCGGATTTTTGATCTGTGCTGCTCTTGTAGTTGCCTCAGTTTTGATGCATATCCCCATTTTTTTAAATTAGGGCTTTTCTGCAATTTGAATAGGGCTATTGTGTTATGTTATTGTTCATTTCTTTGAATACATAATATGTTTTGTTTTTGGCAATTAGATATCCATATATTGGCCAATCAATGTTGCAGCGGCTGCATTATTACTTTAGGGTCGATATATGCCTATTAACTTGAGCATTAGATGTTTCCAGTTACTAAATTTTATTAGGATACGATAAATTCTTATTGCATCGCCTTGGTTCTAGCATTCAATGTTCCATTTTCTGGTTAATATAGTTTTGAGTCATAAATATTTGGTTCTGTTGTTTGCATTTGGCAAAAAATGAATCAGATGGAAGCTCACACTGGGGAAATATAGAACTATGTTTTGAAACTGGAACGTAAGTATTTATAAGAACCGGAAACTAGGTGGTTGTACAAAAGATTATAGAAAGAGGAAATTGCCCATATTTATGTTGTTGAGATGACTAGGATGTGAGTTTGACCTTTGACCCATTGTTTGAAGATGATTTTTTTTCTAAATGCCTCCGCTTCCGAATGTGGTTCCAGAGATTATTTTTCTCAAATGCTGCTCAAGTCTTTAAAAAAAAATTGGGGAAATAAGGTTTGCAGTGACGCATTTTACTTATACAGACCACATAGTGCAATCTAATGTAATAAAGGTTCTTGAAAGATGTATAGCATCTTGCCTGCTTACGTAATTAGTGCAGGCTTATTAATATGATCCTTATGCACGCGAAAATTTCCTTTCAAAATTTTACTAGATTCAGAATTAGCAATTTTTACAAAATCATATTTGAATTACAAACGTCTTGGATTTATACAATGTAGGTAGTGCTGGTGATGTCTTGGAAGACGACCCGGTGGGGAGGTTAAAAGTCTTCGTTTACGAGCTTCCAAGCAAGTACAACAAGAAGATATTGCAGAAAGATCCCAGATGTCTCAACCATATGTTTGCTGCTGAAATTTATATGCACCGGTTCCTCTTATCTAGTCCTGTTCGAACTCTCAATCCAGCAGAGGCTGATTGGTTTTACACCCCTGTTTACACCACCTGTGACTTGACACCAAATGGTCTCCCTTTACCCTTCAAGTCGCCACGTATGATGAGGAGTGTGATTCAGCTTATATCTTCTAATTGGCCTTACTGGAATAGAACTGCGGGGGCTGACCACTTCTTTATTGTGCCACATGATTTTGGTGCATGCTTTCATTATCAAGTAAGAAGCTTGTTTTCAACCCAATCTTTCACAAAAAATGCATATTCTCTTTTAAATATTTTATCCCAAAATAAGTGTCCGTGTTTTAACGAACTCATAAATTTATCTCAAAACTATCATATTCTAATGTGCACTAGCAATGATAAATTGTGGATACTGAGGGCATTCATGTGTTTGTGATAGTAAACCCGTGATTTCCTTAATCTTATTGAGGAAATGAAAATAACACTTGTTTGAAATGGAGAGAGTATCTCTTATTCCCCAATGATTAGTATGTTTAATAAATCGAGTCAGCCTAAGCTCGGATCAGGCTTGGGTCATTTAATGCTTGATCTGCTTAACTCTTGTCGGATTTATCTTGCACTCGTCACAATTTTGAGTTTTCAGGTATAAATGAGGCCGGTTCAGCTCAAATAGACTTTGTAATGACAAAATATTAACAATTTATGTAGATTCTGTTTCATCTATTGTACATACTTGTTAGACTTGGAATTGAGAAAACTCTCAACTCCTTCGCTTTTAACTTGTTCATTGTGTAACTGAATGAAGCTTGAATATAGTTTCGTAAGTTCTTGCTCGTTTGCCAACAAAGAAGCCAGGCTAGAATAATCTAAGTTGAATTGTGTACAACCCTTGCATGCCTTCACAATGTTAATTTACATTCTGATTCACATAGAATGTATCTAAATATAGATTTGTGTTCTTGTTAAGGTGTAGTTTTTGACATCTGGTTCTCTTTCCATCTTCAACTCGTGTTTGCTGATATGCATCCATCTTTTTTCAGGAAGAAAAAGCTATTGAAAGAGGGATCCTTCCATTGCTCCAGCGTGCCACTTTAGTTCAGACCTTTGGGCAAAGGAACCATGTTTGCTTAAAGGACGGCTCCATCACAGTTCCTCCATATGCTCCTCCCCAGAAAATGCAATCCCACTTGATCCCTCCAAGTACTCCTCGATCCATCTTTGTCTACTTCAGAGGGTTGTTTTATGATGTCGGGAATGACCCTGAGGGTGGTTATTATGCAAGGTTAGTAAAAAAAAAAAACTAGTATCTTCTGTTTTTTTTTGTTTCATAGAGCTAAAATGCAAGTAAAAAGCCAAAACAATGAGATGCCATAATATAACAACATATTTGTCAAATTTTACAGAGGTGCAAGAGCAGCTGTATGGGAAAACTTCAAGGATAATCCGCTCTTTGACATTTCTACAGAGCACCCGACCACCTACTATGAAGACATGCAACGAGCCGTGTTTTGTTTGTGCCCTCTTGGGTGGGCCCCATGGAGCCCAAGATTAGTAGAAGCAGTTATATTTGGTTGCATCCCGGTTATCATAGCAGACGATATTGTCTTACCATTTGCTGACGCAATACCATGGGAAGACATTGGTGTTTTTGTCGATGAAAAGGATGTTCCAAATTTAGACACCATTCTTACATCAATTCCACCAGAAGTCATTCTGAGGAAACAAAGATTGCTTGCTAACCCATCAATGAAGCAGGCTATGCTTTTCCCACAACCTGCTCAACCTGGGGATGCGTTCCATCAAATCTTGAACGGGCTTGCGCGTAAACTGCCTCATAAGAAGACAGTTTTTGTGGGGAAAGGAGAGCAGGTATTGAACTGGACAGCTGGACCGGTGGGTGACCTTAAACCTTGGTAGCTGCTAATAGTAAGCTTCATTCTGCCTTTGTTTGTATCGGCTTGAATGTATCCTCTCTGCAGGCTCTCCTATAGGGTATGTGTAAATTTTTGTTGGACTTTCCACTGTAATTTGATACGAGAGCGGCCATGGCCGTATTAAGCGTACCCCTTCCCCCCCCCCCCCCCCTTCCTCCCCCGAGGTAATGGTAATGAAATTGATTCTTGAGAAGGAAAGAATGAATCATGTGCTTTTTTGTTATGTTTGAAACATATTTAGGATATTATGGTAGGGAAGACGGACTACATTAAGTTCATATGGGCCTGACCGTTCCCTGGACCCACAACACATATAGGTGCATGTAGGACCAGGTTGCCCCCTTTGATTTTATAGATTTGCAAAGTTAACTGTATGAGGAAGAGATATAATGCAGTATATTTCTGAAAATGTTGAATATGAGTTGTAGGGTCAAATTTGGAATTAAAATTGGAAGGCAATAGAAGATAAGAAAACTACAAAAAGGGGGCATGTGTGGGGAGTATGACAGCCACGCTTCCATAAAATTGTCAATACGACCAATTACTTTGCACCAATTACATCTACCACCCCTTCTCTTATCTCCTCATCTCTCCTCCTTGTCAAATTTCAACTACTTTACAACAACAAATACTCACCAGAGAGAGAGAGAGAGAGAGAGAGAGAAATGGCACTGCAAACACCTACTAGGCTTTCTGCCACTAAACCTATGGCTTCTCCTGTATACTCTGTCGGGAATGCCGCCAGCCGCCTACGACCATCCGATCTCAGATCATCATTTTTGTTGCCAACTCTTGAGTTGTTGCTTCCTAGGACTAGGAGGCAGCCACCCTTCTTCATTCCTTGTGCTGCACCCAAAATCACCATGAGAGCTGCCTCCAAACAAGCCTACATTTGTCGCGATTGCGGGTAATTTTTTTTTACTTCTCATCTTAAGTTAGTTGATTACATGTTCTTGTGAATTAATAAGGGTCAACGTCAAAAAAAAATCCATTACTTTGTGGTGCAGATATATTTACAATGAGAGAACTCCTTTTGAGAAGCAGCCTGATAAGTACTTCTGTCCTGGTTGGTACATCCAACTTTATTTTGATAGTATTTTTTAACTCTTCAATACTATACTGTACACACTTCTATATACATTTAGTATAAACTCCAATAAAATGTTGAAATGGAGGTGTGACAATATCCTTTAATTTTTTATTTTTTATTTTTATTTTTAAATGATTGCAGTTTGTGGTGCCCCTAAAAGGAGATTTAGGACATATACTCCTCCCGTGACAAAGGATGCAAATGCAACAGACGTTAGAAAGGCCAGAAAAGCTGAGCTCCAAAGAGATGAAGCCATTGGGTAAAATCCTAGTATTTCCTTTTCTTTTCGAGTTTCGTTTGGTCAAACACTGATATAAACTCTTTGGGTTGACACTGATACAGAAACGCACTGCCGATTGCAATAGTGGTGGGAGTTGTAGCGCTTGTTGGCTTGTACTTTTACCTCAACACCAGCTTCCAGTAGGATCTCAACACCAAGGACCACGTCCGACATTCTACACTCTTCATGAATTATTCTTTGTAATACTATTTTCGAGTTTCGTTTGGTCAAACGACATCAATGCCCTCAATAAGAAGACTCTTACAGCCTCAGCTTATATTTCGCGTCTATTAACTCTTAAGTGACAGTGTCAATCCCATTCTATAGAACATCACAGAACTATATTCATATTTACACATTTTCTAGTACAAAGAAATAACTAGCACAAAGCGTAATATTGGCATATATAAAATGGAAGTTTGAATTGTACATCATATGGTTGTTTTCCTATAACTTAAAAGATCATGAGATCATGACTGAAGGACAAAAGAACCCTCTATCCTTTTATCACTGCTCAAAGGTGGAAAATTTAAAGGAGGGAACATATCTAAGAAACTTGAGGCAGGCGACGGCTTGAACTCATACGGACCTCCTTTCACTCCCCAAACCTGGAGGAAAAAAAAGAAAAAGAAAAACGAAATAATGGTTATTTTCCAAGCAGGTTACCATCATATATTAATATAGAGGTTTCTATATTTAATGTAAAATCCGTTAAAACTAACTTGATTTCCATCATCGTCATAACCCCTATCCCAGGCATGTATCTCATTGTTCTTCAAGACAGCAAGTTCTGAGGTACAGTATGCTGCTCCATTCTGCAAGACACAAAACCAAGTAACCATGTTATTGTACTCAGAGCTCATATGTCAAAACTGGTAAGAATTTATGCATTTATAACTCCAGTGAGGACATAAATGATTGCAGGTAAAAATGGAAATACTAAATGCATCTACAGGCGAGTACCCATGAATTTGGGAATCCATCTTGAGGCGTTGAACCTTCATACAAGCAGCGCTTCCCTCGATCACAACGCTTGAGATAAATGGTGGTTAAATGCTCAGCTATATCCTGCAAATGAACGAGTATTAGAATTATACTTCTGTCCAGTAAGGCAGTAATCCTTTTGAGCAAATGTTCTAGAATGGGAACATATAAGTGTGTCTAGTGAAGAAAGGACACAAATGCTAGTTGCAGTTATTTTATCACGTAATGCACACAAGACAACCTAATGGTCTCTCTCGCATATCCCTGCAATAAATGCCACTAGCCTTGACATATATGGCCATGTTCACGGAAGATTGTTTCCAGTCAAAACACCTTTAGGTTTTTACCTCGTATATTTGGGAATATAATCTCTGAAGAAATGCTAACACAACACCACAATCACTAAGACCCAATACCTAATTTCAAGTAAAAATCAGAAACAAACATAAGATGTGAGACGTCTTACTACAAAAGGAAAACTTAAGAGGAAATAAAAATAAACCCAAGCATGAGAAATTAAGGCGGACAAACTTAGATCTGATGGAGGAAAAGGCTAAAAGGCGCAAAACATAATCTTAGCAGGATTCTTTGATCGATAACTAACAACAAACTGGAAAAGAGACCACTCTTCTCAAAAAAGAAGTCCGACTAGACAAGCTGTCAGTTTGGATAAATACAAGTAAGATTTTAATGTGAACACGTGCTTACCCCAATTACTTCCTCAGGCTGGGGTCGCTGGTCCCTTGGGCGATCACAGAAATTCTTGTACTCTTCCGCATCCCGAATGGCATATGTACTTAGCTGTACAGATTATAGTAATTGGATTACAAGAGGCAAGTTTCATTTATAAGTAGTCAAGTAAATTAACAACATGAAATACAGAAATGGTAAAGGAAAAAAAATCTCTCTTTCCTAGAAATTACAAAAATACTAGGCATAGATAAGTACAAATAGAAATGAAGGTTTGAAAGGAAGCATCATTTGCTTTAGTAGTTTATGCTACTGCTTAGATGATCAGCAGATAGAACAAAATTGAATGGAAATAGATTACCCCAGCACACTAACTGAAGCATGTAACTCAACAAGACTTTGGCCCTATATGATGGAGTTGGATACAGATTAATTTTTGCCTTTAAGATGGTCCAAAAAAAGATCTTCTATCAAGCAATGTTCCGTCATGTGATCCATGTCCTTAAATTCCACAGTCCCTTCCTTCTTATTGTAATTCTACCGCTATTTACTTTCACCTTTAAAAAATTGATATTATGACATTCTTGATTGTATCTTTCCAAATCGTATTTCAGCTAAAGTCACTCAACAAGCATGTCGCTTCCTTGTTGCAATTTTATAGTGCCATATACTATTGCAAGCCTATTAGCTACTCTATACTAAACAAAAAGACTGCCAGCTCAGGCAAATAAATAAGACATCTTCAAAATATATGATCCATTTTCGAAGCCAAGATCTTGCATGATTAATGGATACAATCAACAGGTTTTGCAGTATTGCCGTCCAATTTTGCAATTCCTTCCATGCTTTTAAGAGCTAACTCGCTTGCTATTTTGCTTCAAAAGAAATCTAAGTGAACGACTTAAATATTAGAATCCCTTAGAAGCATTTACCTACGACTGAATTAAATATCCAAAAACAGACTGTTTGTTTTTCAAAACCATTAACATTGAATGAGTAAAATAAGGAGATATGGTGAAAATTGTGGCAGTAGCAAACTAATAATAGTAACACAAATACAGCTTTAACCTTAGAAGTAAGAAAACAAAAAGAAGATCACCTCAACATCACATTTCATCTCCTTTGGACAAGGCTTCACCATGTAAAATCTCTGCAACAAGGTAGTTGTCAGAAAGCATCAACAAGAAAGTGTTCAAAATTTGATATGAGCAGCCCCTTTGTACACCAGAGTGGATTCTAGCAGCAGAAACTAGCTTTTATCCTCTCATGTTGCTTAAGGGAACCAAAATTTATGATATCAAATACCTAGGTAGTAATCAAAATAAGGAAGAAAAGGTTAGCAGGTGCACAAGTTTCCTTTACAGACTATAGTCTATACTTTGAGAAAAAAAAAACAAGACATTCCATCTCGTATTGTATGAGAAACACACCTAGGTGGTTTCACCAGAGATAAAAAGATAAGTATATGTTCTATTTAACTCTCATACTTTTCAAACACAGCTTAATAATAGAAAAGTGGAAAACTTCTTCCTCCTAATCAGTTGTATGGACACGATAGCTACATAGTATATAAATCACTACAAGTCAAATCCTAGAAGATTTTATGAGGACAACAGAACTAAGTAGCAAACCTGTCGATATGGCTTTTGAGGGGTTCTCCAGAATGCCTGCAAAAGCAAAAGAAATCCCTTGAATAAGGCATGGAAGAAAAAAAATGAAATGTAAATTGCATAAGCAGAATGCATACTGACTTGTTCGAAATATAAAACCTTCGATCCATCCACCATATCTGCAGCTGGACATGAAAGCCATCTAAGCAAATTACAACAAAAAGATTAGTCAACTTAGTTTTCAACACTCTTGTTTGCTATTTTGAGTACTCACTAGCTCGACAGGTTTGTAATAGATGGGCACAATGCGCCAACAAGTTAGGGAAGAAGAGACCATATACTCCCTCCGTCCGAGCTCACTTGAGACTTATTTCCATTTTGGTCAATCCCAGCTCACTTGAGACCTCCCCAAAATAGCCAACTTTTAATAATTTTATGTTGAATCTACCACACCACTCATTCTCTCTCTTCATTTTACATCACTCAATTTATTCAACCAACACTACTATTTACCCCACTCGTTCACTCTCTTCATTTTCTACCACACATTTTCCTTAAAAAAAATATTCTTAGTTATTGTTCCCACCTCTTAGGTCTCAAGTGAGGTGGGACACAGGGAGTATATGTCATCAAGAAAGGACCTTTTCAAGTCGAACCAATGATCAAGCTAACCTAAAGCAACTAGAGCATCACATAAAGTACTAAAAATCAATCATAATAGATGGGTCGTACACAAATTATATCAATGTTTTGATAATTGACCATGATGCTTTAGCCACAGACAAACACACTACATTTTTTTCAAAATTACCAAAATCAACCCATTACATATCCACAAGCTCTCTCATACACAGCATACACACACATGAAAAAAACCAGAGAATACAAAATTCATCCTAATAAATTCACCAAATTTAATCTGTTACACATAACAAGCTCACACTGAGATTGATAAGATAAGAGAGAGAGAAACCTCAAATTGAAGAAATTATCGGGATCTCTGGAAGCCTGCTCCCTTGAAAACTGAAGACGAAAATGAGAAATTACATATTAAGAAAAAAGAAATCAATTTGAAAACAAATATGGACCCAGATTATATAGTCGTGGAAAAAGAAATTAGGAGTAGTAGAATGAAAGACCTTCTCGCCGGAGAGGGAGTGAGAGACGATGCGGGCATGGTCCCATCGAGTGGTGGACTTGGTGAGCCTCTTGACCAAGATTGCCCCTCCGATCAACACAAGCGTCTTCACCACCAACCCTCTCGCTCTGCTCCACCCATTTGCGCACATACTGAATTTCAATTCAATTCCATGAAGAAGGAGAGTTTTGGAAGAGTGGATTAGGAGATAGTATACACACTTTCCGTGCTAGCGTTTGGCTTCAATGGAGTATGATAATGAAATTCCGGGTAGAATTGAAATGTCTATATATAATCCAACAAGAAGAGTGTTTGGCGTCTACTCTCTCTAGGGAAGGGCGAGGGGTTCACAAATCACAACTTCGTTTCCTCTCTTGCAAAACCGATATATAGATACACATTATCTTACTAATATACAAGGAAGTTACATATTTACCCCTATGTGGTTTTCATAAATGAGGAAGTCTTCTTGCTCTACTGTTTCATGTATGAAACGAGTGGTCTCGATGATGAGACAGGAAATGAGTTTACCCCGCCTCACCCACAAACCATTTAATCTCTCCACGAAACTCATTTCATACGTGAGAGTTGAGACCGTCTCACACTAGTTTTTATCTTCATAAATAACCCCATCCATCCATCAAACATGGGTTGGTCTCCTGTAAAACGCGTTTTTCCTAATGGTTAGGAAAAACGTGTTTTTCAAAACATCCAGGAGACTTTATATTGATATCCAGAAGGCTTTATACTGATATCCAAGACCCTTCTGGCTATCACTTTAAAAGGTTCTGGCTATCAATCTCATATCCAGAAGGCTTTATAGTTTATATTGATATCCAGAACCAGAGAACCCTTCTGGCTATCACTTTCAAAGGTTCTGTCTATCAATTTCAAAGGTTCTGGCTATCAATCTCATATCTAGAAGCCTTTATATTGATATCCAGAACCGTTGAGAAGTTCCGATTATTTACAAAAATGCCACCGCGTTTTTTTTAAAACACGTTTTTCCTGAGTGTTTGGAAAGACACGTTTTTCTCAAGACTAGTAAGTAACCCGTGCTCTACACAGGAATCTATTCCGTTAATGTTTTTTGTATTTTTCTTTTTTGATGTTTTTAATTGATAAATTAACATAATAATTTTATTTGAAAATATATGTATATTTTAAATTAATCAAGACATTTTCATAGCTTTGGTTGTACATAGTTGTAATAAATATATTTTTTAATTAATTTAGAAGTACATTTAAGTCCGTTGTATGAATATTTCAAAAAACCTAATGGTATTAATAGTAATAGTTAACATATATAGTAACTATTATGATTAAATAATATAATTAATAGTAATAGTTAATATATATTGTAACAATTATGATTAACTAATACTATTATTAATAATAATTAACTTATATAGTAACTATTATAGTTAACAATTATATTTAACTATTATAATTAACTAATACTATTAATAGTATTAGTTAGTTATAATAATTAAATATTACTCCCTCCGTCTCCGAGTAAGAGTCCTATCTCCCATTTGCATGGAAATTTAGAAATGATAGAAGTAAAGTAAATGTTGTGAGTGTAAAAATAAATTAAGAGAGAGAATGAGTGGGAGTGAATAATAAGTTGATTGATTTTGTGAGTATAAAAGTAAAGTAGGAGAGAGAATGACTGAGATGAATTGTAAAGATTCTTTGTCATTTTAAGAAAAAGACTTTTACTCTGTGACGTATCAAAATAGAAAGTATGACTCTTACTCTGGATGTAGGTAGTAATAGTTAACTATAATAGTTAACTATTACTATTATAAGTATTAGTTATTATAATAGTTAACTATATTAGTTACCTATTATAGTACATATTACTATTATAAGTATTAGTTACTATAGTAGTTAACTATAATAGTTACTTATTATAGCAACTATTACTATTATAAGTATATAATTAACTATTATTATAGTTACTTATTATAGTAACTATTACTATTATAAGTATTAGTTACTATAGTAGTTAACTATATTAGTTACCTATTATAGTAACTATTACTATTATAAATACTAGTTACTATAGTAGTTAACTATAATAGTTACTTATTATAGTAACTATTACTATTATAAGTATTAGTTACTATAGTAGTTAACTATATTAGTTACCTATTATAGTAACTATTACTATTATAAGTATTAGTTAACTATTGTATTTAACTATAATAGTTACCCTATATAGTAACTAATACTATTAGCTAATACTATTAGCTAAGAAAAAGAATTTGAAAAGTCTCTTATTTATAAGAGTGGTAATGATGTGGTAACACCAAATGCAACCTTTCTCTAAGACTTGTTTATGTGGCAACACCATGACTCTCCTCACCAACTTTAATATATATATATATATATATATATAGATTTTGCGATCAAACATACTCGGGTTACACATTTAACATACACGTAACTGTGCTTTCCCAATGTTGTACCACTTAAAATATTGAGCATACCTACTAAATAATTTTACGGGTGTGAACAACAAGAATCTTGTATAAAGGTCAGAACTTTTATCATAATAACAAGTACTCCCTCCGTCTCATACTTATCGCTACTTATTTTCATTTTGGCGTCCCATAATAACAAGTACTCCCTCCGTCTCAGAACTTATTACTTACCCAAAATGTTCTCTTTTCTCTCTCATATCCACTAACTTATTTTCTCTTTCCTACTCACTCACAACACTTACTTTTTCAACATATTTTCTTAATTCCCGTGCACTCTGATTTAGTAGCAATGAGTATGGGACAGAGGGAGTAGTGTTTTGGCGAAAGAATAGTGGGGCAAGAGTTAGCTAACGGGGCCATTTACTTATCTGTTAAAAGAGAGGGACAGTATACTGTTCTGCAACTGCCTCTGACATATTGTTCTTGTTCATTTCCACAAGAGTAATGCAATTTGGAATTTGTGAAATGCATCTACCTATATGTCATATTGGAGTAACAGAATCAACCAACCATGTAGGTGTGAAATCCCTCATCCCACATAAAAGAAAGATATGTGCTTTGATTATGATATATAAACCTCCACTATACTACTATTGAGCACCAATAACATTCATTGACTTTCAGATGGGTCTGTGGTAAGCTAAGTGGACTCAGTTGTTGTGCTTAGTGACAAAATGAATCTCATGGATCAAAATTACTGTTCCATTTCCGAAACATAAATTTGGTAGTGTTTTTGTTATTTATTTGTGCGTAACAAAGAAAAAGAACTTATGCTAACAATTTCAATTGAAGCGATAACACCATTCAACTAAAAATATAACATTTCATTATTGTCTTTACTTCGTCCCTCTTGGACAACTCTAGTTGAACCTGAAATTACCAAAATAACCCATGTAATTAGACTACATTTATGACCACCATACCAAATGTGGTGCTTTTAGGAAAATTTATCCACAATAATCTCATCCTTGTCCAATACAAAGACACATCTGAAGCTTTACCATAGCAAAAACAAGAGATACCACTGTAAATTCAGAGTTTATTCTTTACTTATTTTCTAGAAACGTTAACACAGATTCTACAGAATCCTGCAGCTTGAAAAGAGCTACTGATTTCCGACAATAGGACTATCTCGACCTTTCTTGAAATCATCCCATCCTCTAACCCATGGCTTGCCTGGTATGGCACGTGTCTCGGGAGAAGCATGGTTATCAAGATTGTTCATAACCTTGTTGTGCACAGCAACAAACACCTACACCAAACGAATGCCAACCAATTCAGTGGAATTAGGAAAGAGATATAACCCAAATTCACATGCAGAAAAGGAAAACACTTGTGAAAGAAAAAGAAAAAGGGTAAACAGAAAGAAAAAAAGTTTAGCATATCTTACTGGATTTTTGCTGATTGCCTCTGGTGGTTGCTCCTGCCCAGTCAGCCACTTCCAGAGATCTGGGTTTTCCTATGGTACAACAAGAACAAATGAATTACAAAAGAGACCAATCAACAAAGCGAGGAAATATCATCCATCATAAATCATCTCAGAAGCATCCAAAACTAAAATACATAGCTCAAAGAAGGTGAGGTAAGGTACATCCAGCCAGATTTTAAACAGGAAACAGAGATCAGGACTGACAGGGACTGAATCCCTCGACCCAAGATGGAATTTGATTCCCTTGACCTCGTATTTGACTTAATGGACCTGGGGTTCCACCTCCTCAAGTAAATCATGGCACCATGCTCAAGCACAGACCAACTGTGTAGGTCATGCCATGTCTACTAACATGAATAAGCTTTTCTAATTTGAGGGTGTCACACATGTCACGTAAAGAATTCAAACCCTCCAACATAGTGCTACTAACATTTTCCTCTAAGGCCACTATATCAACACCAAACCGCCAACCATTTCTGGGAAAGACAGCTACCTTTCCAACTTTTACCACATGACTACTAGAAACAATAGATCATCACCTAATGTGGAAAGATTGCTATCTTTCCAACTTTTACCACATGACTATTAACTGTCAACGAAGACAGAGTCGCAATATAAACAATAATCCTCAACTAACATCTTTGGTCCACAACCTATGAAACTAATGGTAACTCCCATAACAGAGAACATGGATTTTAAGCAGAATGCTCTCCCACTCCCTCAACTATACCATCCTCACCAACACAGCTGAACAACACGAAAAGAATCAGGGTCCAGCACCAGACTCCTGGTAATTTCAAAAACAAAACCTTTGTGCAATAAACGAAAAACAAATATTAGAAACATGCTTTTGGATCCACCAGTCCTTAAGAAAACACAATAATCACTTAATTGCATGCATTATAACCTTCTACAAGATATAAGGAACATATGGCAGACACCTCCCCACTGAAATTGTTTATGAAACCAATAAGCGATACAAAAAGAAACGGAAATAGTCTGATTTGATATTTTCCTGATGAATGTCTTATACATTTGAAAATATACCGTGACTTCAATCCAAAGTGCAGAAGAAGGATTTTACATTCCAGAGATGTAGTAAATCATGCAGGTTATTGAGGCAAGACACCAAAATGATAGGCAAGCATCCAAATTCCAAAGACCACCCTAGATGACTTAAACCAAGAGAGAAGTGACCTTTCTTAGAAAAGATATAGAAACATAGGTTTGCCATGCTGTACTTGTGGCCTCCAAATGCTTTAAAGGTATTTTATATCCGCAGCTAATAGACTACAAGACTCTTGATATACGTCAGGGCAAGTGTGAACCAGTCCAATATATTTGGCTTATCCAACAGCCAAAGCAGTAGAGATAGTGCATGTCAACACAATGCCACTTATTTATTGACTTGACAAAATTCCACAACAGCGATCACACTAGCAAAAGCCATAGTAATTCAGCACTAGCAGCAATTTGAGATCAAATGGAAGTCTCAAAACAACAAATAATTTTTTTAGGATAAATACGATAATGGACAAGCGCTTGAGTCTAAGTTTTGGCAAAAGATTCATATGCAGCATATCAAATAATGAATGAAACAAAGCAAGAAGCAGCAAATACACAATTGGGAGGCGTAAATATAAATTACTCACGAGGTTGAGAACTTCAATAAGAGATTTGATTCCATTTTCCTCCAACGAGCGGATATGATCTTCCACCCATCCACCTAAAATCAAGTCCAACTCCAGATACCCTCTTTGTTTGCTCCTATACACCAACCTAAACAAACACAACATCCCTACATTAGCATTTTTAAAAAAAAAAAAAAACCGTCCGAAATAGGATTAAATGCCAAACCTGTTAACTAACTGCCGCTTGCTTTCTTCATTAGAGAGGTCGAAATCCTTCGAAGTGGTGGAATCAACAGAAGAATAGCGACGAGAAAATAAATTCGGAATAGGCCTGAGATTTAACAATTGAAATAGAAAAAGAGAAGTGTTTGAGCAAATGTCAAGCAATTATTATAGGGCAACGAGAATATAGAAACAGAGAATCGTAACCTGTAGAGGGATTGAGAGTGGATGGACGATTCGCCGACGGCTACAAAAGTTGGATTTGCGGTAGAATTCAGGATTCGAGGTATGGAATACAGAAGAGCCCTTCGGAAATTCGCCATTTTTGCCGATCGATTTTGGTGCTTATGTTTGAAGCTTTTAGCGGACCGACGGAGTTGGAGGTACGGCCTTAGAACGGGGACGTGCTACAAATTGGGCAGGAGAAGGGTGTGGCTATTTTGCGTCCGCTCACATGACAACAACGGCTGCACGAAACTGCTACTGACTAGACCAAATTACTAAACTTACCCTCACTTGTTGGTTGTTTATCTCAACATTAAACATACTAGTTTTTTTTTTTTTTTTTTTTTTTGGAAATCAAACTGCCATTGGATTAAATCAAGGGTAAAACCATACAAATATGAGTAGGCTCTCTACAAATATCAGAGGCTCAACCCAAATGTTACCATTACATTGGCATTTTGAATTACACTAGAAATGTAAAAAGAGAGATGATAAAGTAGGGCGTTCATACAAATATCATTTATAAGCCTTGGATCACCCAAAATCTGGATTTTATGACCATTCTCGATCTTCCAACATGTACCCGTCGTAAATATATCATGGGACGCACAGATACCTCTCCAAGCGTAGCTTGGACACTGCCGTATGTTGGCATTCACAATATCCTCCACTGGAAAAAAATTAACTTTGAAAACATGAAAATGTGAAGTCTTTGGGTCAACTATAACAGCCACACCAAACATACCAAGCAATATTAGTTGGAACAAATGAAGATCGCGAAATTCCAATCCACCCGTTTTTTTCCATAGTGAAAAATGGAAAACAGAAAAATAAAAGTAATAGCACAAAAGCAAGGCTCCCACGAAGGAGAGAAGGCAAAGGCTCTCACTAAGGAGAGAATACAACAAATCAAAAAAAATAGTTAAGTATTTATTTTAGTTAAAAAAAATAGTACTCACTCCCGTCTTCACATTTGTCATTTCTCATTTTCTCAAAAATTTCTTCACATTTCTACAATTTAGGATTAAAAATGCATAAACAAAACATGTCTGGTGAAACAAGTTTTCATATTTAAAAAAAAAAAAAATAGTGAAACGTGAATATCATTTTGGAACACATACGGATATTAGTAAATTCGGATTTTAATGAGTGAAGCATGTCTTTGTTTTTTTCTTTTCTTTTCTTTTTATTTCTTTATACTGGTAATATTTTTTTAAGAAACAGTCTTGTTGATCCGAACTTGAAAATTGATTTTCTTTAAACATAGAACACTGTTAACGTCTCCTAGGAGACCTTTGCAATTCAAATGAAGTTCTCTTCCTGCAAACATAAATTAACTTTTGAACAAACTTAGCTATTTATCTTATTAAGACGGTAGGCTCAGGGCCTATAAAGTGGTGATACATTTTCCTAGTAAATACAGCATTGTTATTCGCAAATTGAACTACTAATCTATCTACCTTACTAACATGCACACTATTACATTCATACAACAAAATATTAATATCCGAGAAAATGGAGTCTAGCATGTAATCTGTGCAGGTAGAGCTTTGAATATAGTCCCGAGCTTGGGTGGAGTCCGTCAGTAGTATGCTTTTTGGTGTTTCCCACCGACTTGCTTAAGAAAAGTTACTGGGAAGTTGAACTAGAAATCAACAGCTTCAAGTAACCAACTGGTGTTCCAAAACTCATGCTAATCAAGCTAACAATTACTGCAAAATTTTATGAAGACAATCTCATTAACATAGATACATAATAATCTATACTCTGTCCGTCTCAAAATGATATTTTTGACTATTCAAACTTTTTAAAGATATTCGAACTTTCAAAGGATGTGGGCACTTGTTTCACTAATTTATACACATTTAAGCATAAATTGTGGAGATGAGATCTTCTGGGACAATAAAAATGGAAAATGAGAAGATCATTCGGGACGGGACGGAGTATTAGAATTGGAAGGAATAGACTTTCTTTTTTTAATTTTTTTGATACAAACGAATAGACCTTCTTCATAAACACATTTAAATGGCTTACACGTAATAACTATAAATACGCAAAGAAAAAAGCTACTCTTTACAAAAATTCACACCCTTCCGCACTTTCAGAAGCCTAAGATAACCATAAAATCAGGTATACTCTTCACTATTTTGATTCATAAAGTTGAATGCAGAGTCATTATCCAGAATGTATAGGGTGAATTGACTTCGTAACTCTTCATCCCAAGAGGCAGTAGATCATATACTAGCTTCTTTAAAGCATGATTCCTACCTCTTTCAGCTGATTGCCACTCGGTCTGTTTCGACTACGGTAAGATGAAAATGGCACGGAAATCTAGAATTTCTTTAACCCACCTGCACTAGAAATTTATCTCACGCCTCTCAGCAAAGAATTTACCACTAACAAACTGGTCTGGAAGTAGCACAAGCCAGACTGCTGTGTCAGCTCCTTCCTCTGGTGATATATTGCCTGACCAACCAGTCATGGCAGTCTTCACCCAACCTGGGCAGTAGCAGTTAATATATATCTTCTTGCCCTCTGGCCGCTCTTCAAATATTTTTGCCATTAGCCTTGTGTATGCATTAACTGCAAGTTTTGACAGTGAGTAGTCGGTATAAGTTTGAGGCCACCCTTCTGATGTCCAACTGCCATCTTTCACTTGTTCTAAGAACTTGTCCATGGTCTTGTCAATAAGTTCCTCTGACAGTGAGTCCAGGTCTTGTAGTTGTTCTCTCAATGCAACATCTCCAATTCTCTGATATGAACATTTTAGTAGATCATTTCAGATTATGTAAATAATAATATGATTTGCAGGGATGCAACTTCAAGAAACTAACAATTAATTGACTGCATTTTTATATTGGGGTGGGTCTATGTCTACTCTTTGCAAACCATAGAACACGGAATCCCACTGATACGTGTTTATGCATGCCAATGTCAGGTAGATGTGGCAAATGAAGTACCTAGCCCTGTTTCGACCCAAGAACTTACTTTGCAAGCATAAGTCCAATCAAATAGCATTCAAAATAAAGGAATGACCCCTCCCCCCTCCCCGGGTAGCTTTGAAGGTATAGACGAGGAGGAAACTATAAAGTGTTAGTGAAAAAGGCAATGTCAATACTTACATTTCGCCTGCCATTGAGTCTTCCCAACCGTGAGCTCACATTAACAATTCGAGCACCCGAAGCAGAAGGCCTCATTAATGGGATCATAGCTTTGATCATATTTTTTGTTCCATAATAGTTGGTGTTTATAACCTGTTCAGAATATTCAACAGAATTCTCTGATCCGCTGTTATAACTTACTCCAGCATTATTTATCTGCACAAATAAAGACACGAATCTGGTGAGGTTATATACACAGACATTAAGTGCCCTAACAGTAAGAATTTACATAAATCATTTAAGCTCTCCCTCTGGTCCAAAATAATTGTCGATTTTGGTCAATCAGATGTAACTTTGACCAATAATTTAAATAAATAATAATGATGCTAATCAAAATCTAAAATTTGTCATTGTATTATAATTAATAACACTTTTAATAACAATTTTTAGATTTTTATTAGGATCATTATTTTTGGTTTAAATTTATTGGTCAAACTTATATCTGTTTGACCAAAAGTGACAATTATTTTGGACCAGAGGGAGTAATAATTAATATTATTACATAATTACATAGAAGTCAAGAAAAATGCAGTTCGTAAAGTTTGCACTTCTTAACAATCTCGACATGCATAAAAGTCCCTAGTATATAGCACAGCAATGCCATTGCTGTCTAGATTAGCATGTACATGTTTGAGATCAAAATCAATGTTTCCATGAAAAAGTAAGACTCAGCGGAGTCGAAAGTGAACTATTCTGTGATATGCCAACACAAATCAATTAGAGGCACACGAAAGTTGAAAAACAAAATTATTCAACATATTGCAATTCATAAAAACTGAACACTAATACTTACTGTAATTAAAAAGTGCTAATGTCTTACCAGAATATCTACACCACCGTAGGTTTCTTGTACCCAATCACAAAACTCTTTGATAGATGAAGGATCTATAACATCAAGCTGATGGAAGACGACATTCAGGCCTCCTTCTTGTAATACCTTTGCTGCTTCCTCGCCAACAGCAGTCTCTCTTGAAGTTAGAATGACTGTCAGCCCATGCAGAGCGAGTTGGTGCACAATCTCAAATCCAATTCCTCTGTTTGCGCCAGTTACCACAGCAATAGTGTCTGCAGACCACCATCTGAAAGTTTTCCACGATACTTACACTCAAAGTTTATATAGGCCAAGAAACACAATAATCGAATAGGATATAAACTATCTAAAATCCATGCTCAACATATGGAGCATACTTTACGACACTATTAAGTGCAAAACTACTAAGATGAATGATTTAGATATTCAGATGAAAATAGATACCTAAAGGTCCTAAACACAAATGCAACCAGATTGTAGGCTAAATATAGATATCTAACCACATTCTAAAGTTATTTTAGGCAACAATATTCCTACGTTCAACCTATACTCGTCCGAGATAGCAGGCATGATCATAGAAAGTATGTATAAATATACCAATAAATTAGCTGGACCGGAACATTGAATGTATTTGATCTCCCACAATTTTTGCTAATTGCTAGAGAAGTGTTTGCTAGTAGCAAGGATGTGAAATTTCAATACCACACATGTACATTTCCAAAATGCGTAATCGTGCAGATCCTGAATCTGATTGAACAATTCATTAACCTAGAATCGAGACACCAGAATTTGCAGAAAGGCCAATTACATATACAGTGTACAAAAATTTAGGGCACAGAATTACGAGGCAAGGCATGGTGTTAAGTTACCTTTGGTGATCGGAATAAGGAATGGTGCGGAGGAGAGAGATCTCTTGGCGGCGTTTTTCTCTGCGCTCCTTGGCCCTCGCCTTTTTATCCATAAGTTTGTCGTCGTCGTCGTCTTCTTCCTTCTAGGGCTCGATTATATTTTTGCTATCCGGCGCTTTCTGTATGTTTTCCGGTGGTGTTGGTTGTGAAAGAGAGAGAGAGAGAGAGAGAGGGAGGGAGGAGGAGAGAGTGCGAGTGTAAAAGAATTGAGGGAAATTTTCGCACTATTTTTGGGAAGGTGACTTTCTTTCATCTCAATGTGCCCCGTGGAGTTGGCAACCACCGGGTGCCCGGTGAACTTGGTCAGCCTTGGAGATCTCTTTTGGGATTATTACCCTGACACCCCTAGTGTACATATCAATTCTTGGTTAAGATATGCTATTTCCGCTTTTCCTGTCGTATCCACGTGAGTGAATCTATGTTCCCTCAAGTGCCCAAGCCCCCCAATGAAAAACTGATATCCCATAATTACCCTCATTCAACAGGACAAAACAACGTGAAGAATGCCCTAACCTCTCTCTCTCTCTCTCTCTCTCTCTCTCTCTCTACCCATCCCTCTTAGGCGCTCCTTTCAGCTTCTCTGGCATCATTCCCTCTTCTCCTACCCAAAAAATCCCTTTTCCCCGTCAAAGTTGGTCTCGGATGCATTTACACAAATCACCATTTCTTATGTAGCGCACCGCACCTTCATATGCATTTACACCAATCAACGGCCATCTCAACATCCGGTGAATCTCCCTTATTTGGCGCACCTTCATATGTATTTATGTGCACCCTCTTGGCCTCTTCCCCTTTGTTGACTAATTTTATCACATATTCATGTAAAGTTAACATCAATCTTCAGATATCCCCCAAATCTCGACATGATAGATAAGGCTAACACAACTCCAGCTCTAATCAGCTTCTAAATCTTTGGGTGACAACATTAGGAAAAGAACACACCCTTCTTCAAAAATAAACTTGTGCCTTGCACTTCATATGCTATGTCATCTATCTGTACCTACTAGTATTAAAGTCAGTTGCCTACTTGTTCTATTTGGTTTCAAAGTTAAAATGTTTGATTGATTTTTTTTGTGATTATTTATTTATTAATAATAATTCTTCTACAATTCTATCTTAGGTATATTTCCTTTGTCTCACTTTAAATTGCACAAATTGTCATTTGTGTCATTTAAAATTGTAAAAGTTCAATAAAAAAAAAAAAAAAAAATGAGACTCACATGTTATACCCGTACCAGCTATCCCAATTATTATTTCCTACCTCACTAATAATTTTTACCCAATATCTACAGTTATAATGTGCTAATTACAATATGGGGTTTGGCATCAATATGAATTTTACAATCAAACACCCATTTTTTGGTCGCCACAAAAGGGCTCGAAATGCAATTTTCTCGTCAGTTTAGGACTTTCTGATGGAATTCATTAAAATACTTGTTAATGCACAATTACTTACCTTTATTAATCTCCATCACCTAAAACCACCAACACCTACTCCGTGCTGCCACTACCACCATTCTTCCACCATAGACAAAAGTAAACATCAAATCTAGCCTTTTCACTATCTTAAACATTGAATTAATCCTTAAGTGACAAATAACAATTACATTCAAAATAAAAACGTCAAGATACGAGTTTTTCAAATTGAGCGTTTGGCAC
This sequence comes from Campanula takesimana, assembly GCA_026119855.1. Lineage (NCBI taxonomy): Eukaryota > Viridiplantae > Streptophyta > Magnoliopsida > Asterales > Campanulaceae > Campanula > Campanula takesimana. Next base: position 803,403 of record JAOWBW010000581.1, read on the forward strand.
AGCGTTCTTTAATCCGAGCTTTAAATCTAAAATGCAAATCCATCCATCAATATAGGAAAGAGTCACTCCAACTCAGGTGTTAGATTCCAATTACAGTACTCCTATTTAGGAAGATAATATTGTAAAGGAATCTGGTTTATATTGTATATCGATTAGGAGTGGTCTTTATTCTATATACTAATTTTATTAGGATTCTTGTATGTGGAGACTATATAACAACATGAGTAAATACAAAAAAGTAGGTTTTGGGAGAACCTAGTTTCTCCTTAAATTACAGAAAGTTTATTTTTTTTACTTGCAAGCATTTGATAAATATTTAGGAGCGATTTAAAAAACATGACATTTTATAATTAAGGGAGAAACTAGTTTCCCCAAAATTCTTGTACTTACAAAATAGAGCCTAAAGCCCATAGAGCAGTATCAATTTTGAGCCTCAAGTCTAAATTTTAACGATTTATGGATTATAGTGACAAATTTTAATTAAAGCATCTTGCACGTAATGGTGTTTGATGTTTATTATCGTCCACTTTACCCCCTCCTCCATCCAATAAATGTTAGATTTTTTTTTTGAAGGAATTGATATATAAAAATAATTACTAATATTTGAATTAGTATAAGTATTACATAGAAATATAAATTTATTTAAACTTGAGAATCAAATAAAGAAAGCCAAATAAAGAAAGGAAAATAGTAAGAATAGACAATGAACATGAAAAAAAATAAAATGAAAAGGGTAATGAAAAAAATATAGAAAAAAAAAATGTCTACTCGCCACTTCTCTTCTCTCCTTTCCGTAATCCCCATCCCATTATAGTAAGGACAATGATACACATAGGAAAAACTCAAAGTGAAAACTTATAGGGAAACACTTTAAACCGTTGGATGAGTTTTTATTAGGGGGACTCACAAACATTTATTACAATCCAACGGATTACAGTGTTTCACTATGAGTTTTCCCTTTGAGTTTTCACTATACATATCATTATCCTTATAGTAAGTCCCATTGAGCCCCTCTTCCCACTTTCCATCCCTACAAGTAGAGCCGTCAATTTGGGCTGAGCCTGTTGGCCTGGCCCGGCCCGCCATGGAAAAAGGGTGGATTGGGCTTTAAATATACCAACCCAAATATAAGTGGGCCTATTTGGGCTAGCCCATTTGGGTCACGGGCCAAGCGGGTTTGGGGCGGGGCGGGGCGGGCCAACCCACCTTTTTCTTTTCTTTTTTTTTTTTTTTTTTTTTGATTTTGCCTCAAACAAAACCCCATCCCCTCCCCTCCCCTCCCATCTTTTCATTTGACCTGCTCCAACCAAGTCCAGTCTCTCTCTAAGTCTCCTAATTTTCCACACGACCAGTCTCCACCGCCGTCCTCCGTCGTACGCCGCCACCACCTCCTACGAGGCTACGACCTCCGCCTTCTCCCCCCTTCCAGGTTCCGTCTCCGTTTCCTTCTCTTCTCTCTCTCAATCTCTATTCTTTGTCTGTTCTCTCTCTCCGTCTCTTCTCTTCTCTTCTCTCTCTCCGTCTCTTCTCCCCACCACCGCCCTCCGCCGCTGTCTTTTGTAGATTTAGAGAGATCTAGTCCTCTCCACAATTATCAAATCGCGAAATGAAATATCAAGAAATTGAAAAAAAAAAAAAAACTCAAGATCTGGAACTTCAAAATCCTAGATCTGAGTTTCAAAATCTTAGATTTGTTGTTTTTTTTTTTCTCAATTTCTGTTAATACTAACCAATAGGCTGGGATCGGTGGGAGTATGAAAAAGCCGATTAAAAAAAAAAGCTACGTATAAAATGCGTCCTCTCCATCCTCCTTTTCACGATTTTGAGAGGACTAGATTGCCCCCTAAAGTCCAGCGGAGAGACGGGAAGGTCAAAGGCCGCCGGCGTCGGCGTCGTCTTCTACGGATTTCGCCCTTAATTTGCTATTGGCCCGCCTGGCCCGCTAACCCAAGGTGGGTTGGATTGGGTTGGGTTGGCATTTTCTCAGCCCGCCAAGAATTTGGGCCAGCCCGCCCCACCCCGTTTGAAGGTGGGCTGTGGTGGGTTGGGCCCAACCCACCCCGCCAGCCCGTATTGACCGCTCTACCTACAAGGCTCTACACCCCTCCGTACCACCACCCACGCTCATCTCATTTCTTCTCTTTCCCCTTCGATCCATCTCTTTTACTATCACTCAGTCCGACTTCTCTTTTCATGTCACCCCCGCCTCAATAACCCAACTTATTTTCTTATCGTGCCTCACGTACCCACTTTTAACACCCAATTAACACCCTTAGAAGCTTAAAAGATCTCGGATTAAAGATTTTTAAAGTGTTTTTATTGGTTTGAGACACGACTCTCAGTGTTTTTATTGATTTAAGACATGGCTCTTAGTGTTTTTATTGGTATGAGATATGACTATGAGATCGTTTTATGAGATGAAAAATGTGTTTAAGAGTTCAAGAGAGTATTTTTCTCTTGGGGGCCTTTGGACAATTGCAAAAATCTTAACTCTTAATAAAGAAAAAACTTTAAGCGGAACTGAGGAAGTTATAATTCACAATAATTATGAAATTGACATGTGCAATCGTTTATGAGATGTTATTTCATTTTTTTAATGAATAATATTAGGGGCACAAAAAAGTTACAAAATCTTGCTCACAAAATCTTAGGTGTAATGATTTTATTGGTGTTTTTAATTAGAGTATGGCGGGTCCATTATCGATGAAATCAATAAAATATAGTCACCTCATCTTGTAATCAAGATTTTGTAACCGTATTTTGTGCCATAGCATTGGGCTTTTTTTAATTATGAATATTTGTTCCCTGAATCTCCTGATAATCTCTCCTTTCCATACGCAGAACCATTCTCCACTAATTGCAGGCGCCGATAACGCACATTCTCACCCACCCATACTCACGGCGTGCGTCTCCGGCGTTCTTTCTCAGAAACCCGGCCACAGTCCGATTAACGGCTGTCATTTCCCGTGTATTTGAACCGAATAGTATCCAAGTAGTCGGTGATTCGACCCGTCAATCACCGGGTCAAATTATCGGATCCTGTATCGGAAAGATCTTCCACATATTCTTCCCTTAGGTTGACTGTGTGCGTTTCAATTCGGATTTTAGATACGATAAGTTGTATCTATTCCTACCCAAATATACCGACCAATATTTTCACAAAGTCTATTTCTAGATCTGGACAGCTGTTGCTCGATTTTATATGATTTGAGAAGTCGGAACGCGGTTTCGGACTATGTCTGTGGCGGAGGACGAGCGGCGGACGCCGCCGGAGCGTACTGGCTGTTGTAATCCGGTTTCCAAGCCTGGACCGGTTTCGATGGACCACGTTTTGGCGGCATTGAGGGAGACCAAGGAAGAGAGAGAAACCAGAATTCGGAGCTTGTTCAATTTTTTCGACACCGTTAATGCCGGATACTTGGATTACACGCAGATCGAGGCAGGATTATCGGCGCTTCAGATTCCGGCGGATTACAAGTACGCGAAGGAGTTAATTAGGGTTTGTGATGCGAATGAGGACGGGCGGGTGGATTACCAGGAGTTTAGAAGGTATATGGATGATAAGGAGCTGGAACTGTACAGGATTTTTCAAGCCATTGATGTGGAGCACAATGGCTGCATTTTGCCGGAAGAGCTATATGATGCGCTTCTTAAGGCTGGTATTATACCATACTTCCCCATTTGTTTTCTGGTGACGCTATTACTTCAAATGTTTGGGCTGTATATTAGGAGCAAAAATTAGTACTTGAGCTAATACAATTGCGGCCTGCCTTTAATTTCTAGAAAGGAGGGCACAAATACTTTGTTTATGTTAGTTTTTATGGGGATTAGGCAGTTGTCACGAAACTTAGTTCTAGTACTGTGAAATCTACTTGATGTTTGAAAACTTTTACTGTTTGCAAACTGAAAATGCTAAGGCAGATGTGGTGTTATATGCCATCTACCGTGTTTGTCCTAACTTTGCAGTGATTAAAATAATTTTCTAAGCTAATGGAAGGGTTTAAGCAAGGTTTTAAGGTTTTGTTGAGAGACAACTAGAGGACAATGATTATGTCTGGACAAGACCTATATGAATTTGCTTAGAAGTCTAACATGATTGGTTATTATATTGAAGCCATTAGATTTGAAACCCAGGAGTGAGCATGCTTTGTTATTCCTAGTTTACGTCTCTTCCCTGGCTTTTATGATGGTCATTAATCATTTGCGCAATTTTCTCTTGTTTTGTTGTTGACGTTTTTGCAAGTGAAGTTACAATAGCACAAGTACGTTGATTGATTAGCAGTGCTTAATGAACACGGTAACTCCATAATGATACATGTAGGATCGACCTGTTCAATGTCGGTTTGCGGGAATGAAATAATAAGCTAGGATAATATCCTCAAAGGTCATTCCTTTTCCTTGTTTGAGTGAGGACCTCCCTTTTATAATTAGGAGATAGAAATTTAGGTAGTGTTATGTTGGCTACACTGTAGATGATCTGATGGTTGTCTCCGAAGTTTTTAGGTATATATTCACGCAGGTTGGTTTTTGGAAGTAGTCCTCACTGCAGTGCTGGAGTTCGTTGGTTTAAATTTTATTGAGACAACAGAAGCAATTGAGAGAATGAGTTCTTTTCTTCAACAAAGGTCGTTGGGGAAGTGTTGTTTCTTCTTCCACCTGTTTTCATGCCTTATACTGATGCACACCTCCCCCATGCCTGAAAGAGTGACGTGATTAGGTTTTTCTGGGTCTTCCTCATTTTGTTGGCGGATTATTCTTTTAAGAATCAATTCATGTGCATACTTAGCTATCGTCCTTGAAGAAAATGTCACAGGCTTTGGAAACTCTATGCAATAATGTGGACTCTCTTACTGTTAAATTATCGTTTTGCTCCTAGAAACGTGTTGTCGAATGTGACTTTATTCTGTCTCCATTCTAAAGTTTGTGGTTGGATTATTTATGTTGTATTATACTTTTAAAGTCTTTAGGAAGTTCAATTTGTAATTAGGTTATGCCCCTTCCAGTTTAATATAATAGTTTAATGTATAGTAACTTTATGCGGTTAGCTTTAAAGATTACATGTACTGATTAAAGGACAGGGGTTTATTTTTCTTAATAAGTGACTTGACAGTTGACTGTCATTGATATGCTCGCTTCAGCTAGGTGGTGGTTGGTGGATTTCACTTTAGAAATTAAAGACTATTAGTAGTGTTTGAAACTAAAAAAAAAAAAGAAAAAAAAGAAAAGAGGATTTTGTATGCATTCTAGGATCTCCAAACATACTCCCTCCGTCCCAGCTCACTTGAGACTTATTTCCATTTTGGTCCGTCCCAGCTCACTTTTGACCTCCCCAAAATAGCCAACTTTTAATAATTTTATATTGAATCTACCCCACCACTCATTCTCTTTCTTCATTTTACACCACTCAATTTATTCAACCAACACTAACTATTTACCCCACTCATTCTCTCTCTTCATTTTCGACCACACATTTTCTCATTTTATTCTTTTTCCTTACCTCTTAGGTCTCAAGTGAGGTGGGACGGAGGGAGTAGGTCTTAGTGATGCTAGTAGAAGGTGGGAATGTATGGCAGTTCATGACTCCGATATTGTCTCTTGTACCTTCTGTCAAGCTCAATCAGAACCAGCTTGTTTCAGCCAGACTCCTATGAGTGAGCAAACAGTGGGGGGTTGATGGTATAGAATAGTTGACCAGTAGATTCACTGAATCATGTATTGAGTTCTATATGATGAAGATTGAGATACATATTATAAGTTCAACCTCAAAAGTGCACTGCTTTTTTCATTGAAGTGCTTAATTCTAATGGAACCGAGATTTTGAAATTATAGTATACAAGGGAATTCAAATATGATCATATTATGGTGAGTGTGAGACTTGGAACTCTTTTTTACTGAAAACCCCTCAGAAAAATTCTCAATGTATATTAACAGGGTTTTCCTTAATGGGCCTGAACAATCCTGTTTTTATCATAATTTTTGGAGTTGAAAAATTTAAGTAATTTTGGTGATTAAAATTGTTTGGTGAGGTGGCCATAGAGATGGAGAAATCATTGATTAGGAGGCACTTTTGTAAATTCACAAAGTCAATGTTTTATTGATCAGAATTGAGCTCTTCTCGGAGAAGTCCAGATTATTATGTGCTACATATATATTGTTTAGATGTATGCTGTATTGCGCCATATTTTTATCGATCAAGAACGTGAGTGAAATTCCTTTGTATATCGTGCATTGATTTTTCTTCATCTTATTAGCCTTAGCAGCTTTTCTTTTGCAGGTATAGAAATTGAGGATGATGAACTTGCTAGTTTTGTGGAGCGCGTTGATAAGGATAATAATGGTATTATAACTTTTGAAGAATGGAGAGATTTTTTTCTACTCTACCCACATGAGGCAACTATTGAAAACATATACCATTACTGGGAGAGGGTATATCTTGTGGATATTGGAGAACAAGCCGTAATTCCTGAAGGCATCAGTAAGCATGTGCATGCCACTAAATATTTGATTGCAGGTGGTGTAGCCGGAGCGGCTTCTCGTACATGCACTGCTCCGCTTGATCGTCTTAAGGTGGTATTGCAAGTACAGACCACACGTGCATCCATTCTTCCCGCAATCAACAACATCTGGAAAGATGGCCGTTTTTTGGGCTTTTTCAGAGGTAATGGGTTAAATGTTGTGAAGGTTGCCCCTGAGAGTGCCATCAAGTTCTACACTTATGAAATGCTAAAGAATTTTATTGGAGAAGCTCAGGGGGGAGACAAGGCTGATATAGGAACTGCTGGCCGACTTCTTGCTGGTGGTTTGGCTGGTGCGGTAGCCCAAACAGCTATTTATCCAATGGATCTTGTGAAGACTCGATTGCAGACTCATGTTTGTAGAAGTGGGGAGGTTCTTAATTTGGGAAAACTCTCAAAAGATATATGGGTCAAAGAAGGACCGCGAGCTTTTTATAGGGGAATTATACCTTCTCTTCTAGGGATTATCCCTTATGCAGGGATTGACTTGGCTGCTTACGAGAACTTGAAAGATATGTCGAAGACGTATATTCTTCGTGATGGTGGTATGATTCTATACTAATGTGTGTTGGTGTGTTCGTTACTAGCTTCTCCATAGCTTAACCTTTTCTTTTTTACCCCTCTGCAGAGGAACCAGGTCCTTTTGTGCAATTAGGTTGTGGGACTATTTCAGGTTCCCTTGGAGCGACGTGTGTTTATCCATTGCAGGTTGTCAGAACTAGGTAAAATTGCTGCACATACTCCTTCACGTTGCTGTAAAAATGTAGTTACTTTTGGCTAGGGTATCAAAGACTTGTGGGGAGCCATTATGTAGATGAGTGAGCAATGCTTGCGGCACAAACTGCTTAAAAATCCTTGTTGGTAGTCATTGATTGGTGTTTAAATCCTTTGTTACTTGGGCCCACAGAATAGTCACCAATCAATGGCTGACAACAAAGATGTTGCGAACATTTTCTCTCTCTAGTATTACTCTATGCAAATAACTTGTTCACATTGCACCATCGATCTCAATAATACTGAAAAAAGTGCCAATATTTCATCTTGATTTTTGAGTTGATAGTATATCATTACATTTTCTTATTGTTTACCCCAAAAGGGAAAGTGGGGCTGTTGTTATGAGATGTAACAAGTCTGTGCTCACCTGAACAGCTATTGCTTCATATATGGCTATATGTCCATGTTTTCTTGCTTAATCTTACTTTTGGCTTTTTTCAGAATGCAAGCTCAACGCCCCGATTCAGGTGCTGCTTACAATGGGATGGCTGATGTATTTCGAAGAACTTTTCAGCATGAAGGATTGAGAGGTTTTTACAAAGGACTTTTTCCTAATCTTCTCAAAGTCGTACCTGCAGCTAGCATTACATACATGGTTTACGAAACAATGAAAAAGACTCTAGAACTTGATTGAGTCTCTTGATGTGCATTATGCCCCAATTTCTTCCACATATTTGATGGTTGAGAAACTGGAAATGCGGCTGTTGATGATGATGATGATAAAAGGCGAATAATACAACTTATGTAGGTGATACACACCATTTGATTGAATTGAAATGAATTACAGACATTGATCCCTTCTTTGGGGATAATCACGGGTTTTTGTAATTGAAGAGTTTCGCCTAGGGATTTTTGCGTGTTGAGCAGGCTCTGGGAATTGAGATATACATTAGGAGCTTAACTTGTCATTTTGTTACACTAATACATTGTGGGAATACATATAACTACTTTCCAGGATCATTTTCAAAGCCATGAGCTGTTCTTCGAGATTTTTCTCTCTCTTCCCCTAGTAACCTTTCTGGCAGGTAGAGAGCTGAGATTCCCCTCATTTTGGCTTGGTTCTTTTTCTTATTTGAAGTGGATAGCTCTTCTTTATTGTGAAGGTACATTGACTTGTAAATTATTAGACAGGAACTCAACCGGTTTGAAGCACAGCAAAGTGGCCTTTTTAAGGTGGTAAAAGGCTTTTGGTTTCGTTGTGAAATCAAAGGTTTCCTGATAATTAAACTTTCTTAAAATTAAAAAAAAAATCTCCATCATTCATAAAAATAGACAATCATTTAGACGGATTGAGTAACTATGGTCTATAGCCATCTTTTACCAAGTAAATGTACTTCAAATAATAATGTGAATTAAAGGGCGATTAATTCCCATGAAAAACTTGTTTATCTATAACATACTATGTAGTTTTCTATTGAAATAATTTAAAATCTAGGATTAAATAATAATTTGGTCCCTAAACTTGGCAGTTTTTATTAGTTTGGTCCTTTATTAATAAATTTTATTAGTTTGGTCCCTTATGATGGCTTTTTTTTTTCCAGTTTAACCCTTCCTTCTATGAGATTTTTCAAAATGCCGAATATACCCCTAAAACTAATGATAGTTTGGTCCCTAAACTTGGCGCTTATATTAATTTGGTCCTCCATGATGGATTTATATCTTAGTTTGCCTCTTTCATTTATTTTTACTAATTTTTTACTATTAAATTATATTTAAAAATTGTTTATAATGCGATAAAAATAATTAATTAATTTCAAAAGAGTCTCAAATATTTTTCTCCTCTAATTTTTTCGAGTTATTCAACCTTAAAATTAACTCTTTGATGGGTTTGTAAGTTGACAAAGGTTATATGATCATTTTAAAAAAAATGTAATTTTATACCTTTAAAAACTATATTGAGAGAAATAAAAATATTTAAGTAAAAAAAAATCCTTTTAATAAATTCAACAATTTCATTCACCGATTCACATTCAATTTTTTAATAATTTGGAATTAAAAAGGAAATTCATTATTAATTTCATGGATTAAAGACATCATTTTTTAATTTTTAAATACTTAATTACTGATTCCTTAAAAATAAGATTGAAAATTAGCAAAAGCATATATTATTAAAAAAATAAAAAAAATGATAACTTAAATCCATGAAATTAATAATTAATTTCCTTTTTTAAACCCAAATTATTAAAAAAAAGTTTGGTTTGAAGGTGAATCGGTGAATGAAATTGTTGAATTTATTAACATTTCTCTCACTATAGTTTTTAAATATTATAACTGTTTTTTTTTTTTTAAATGGTCATGTAAACTTTGTCAACATACAAACCCATCAAAAAGTTAATTTTAAGGTTGAATAACTCGAAAAAATTAGAGGAGAAAAATATTTGAGTCTCTTTTGCAATTAATTAATTATTTTTAGCGCATTATAAATAATTTTTAAATATAATTTAATAGTAAAAAATTAGTAAAAATAAATAAAAGAGGCAAACTAAGATATAAATCCATCATGGAGGACCAAATTAATATAAGCGCCAAGTTTAGGGACCAAACTATCATTAGTTTCAGGGGTATATTCGGCATTTTAAAAAATCTCACGGAAGGGGCAAACTGGCAAAAAAAGCCATCATGAGGGACCAAACTAATAAAATTTATTCATGAAAGACCAAACTAATAAAAACTGTCATGTTTATGGACCAAATTGTTATTTAATCCTAAAATGTAGGGATGGCCAAACCGAACCGGAAAACCGGACCGGAAAAGCCCGGAACCGGAGCAAACCGGGGAGGAAACCGGAACCGGACGAACCGGAACTGCAAGGCATACGGTCCGGTTCAGGGTCACATATATGCCGAACCGGGCCGGAACCGGAACCGTACCGAAAATCACTTGTTTTTCAATAATTTTAAGGGGGGGGGGCCCGGAACCGGACCGGAACCGTACGGGAACCGGACCGAACCGGAACCGAATTGTGCCAAACTGGAACCGGAACCGGGGTAAGTGCGGTCCGGTTAAGGGTCACCCTTTTGCCGAACCGGAACCGGGCCCGAAACCGGTTTTGGCCATCCCTACTAAAATGTATAAAAACTACTCCTTAAATCTCAAAAATAAATGTTTAGAATAGTTCTTTACCAACCAAGAGCAATTAAAATACATACATTTATTTTGGGACGGAGGGATTAATTATTATAAATTTTAAGTTGTGTTAGAAAAGCCGATATTTAAATCGAGTGATGTTAAAGTCTAAAAATTTATTGACAATTTTTATTTTTATTTTTTGAAAGCAACTAGGCTTTGTGTTTTAAGAATGGGTGTTGTTATACACACCCGTAAAATTAATCAATACACACAATAATAGCTTAAAATTTTAAATGATACAACTTTGTAAAACACAGTTGCGGGTGTACCCTTTAAGAATTTAAGCATTAGTAGGGATATAGTAGGAAATTTCAAACCTATACAACCCTACCCTCAATGACCAAACCCCTCTCATTTCGCCAACTATAATACAGTATAACCTAAGAATACCCGGCGCATTCCCCCGGCGGCGGTCGACTTCTTCTCCCAACTCCATTCCCTGCTAAAATAATGGTATCACAACTAGATTTCTAATTTTGTTGTTGTAACGTTGAATGCTTAGATTTATTTAACTTTTATGCTGTATTTTGATGGTGTGAAATCAGGCTGACATCGATTTGCTCCATCCTCCTCTCCAACTTGAGAAGGCTAACCACAAATTGAAGCGACTTGTTCCATCCCCCAATTCAATGTTTCTGGTACGTTTCTAAAATCTTCGTTTACTGTTTTCTGTGTTTCTTTTTGATAAAATACTCTCCGTTCCGGTATTATTAAATGTTATAGGGAAATAGTGATTGTCCAATTTTACCATGCTACAAACAATGTACAAATAGATAAATCACATTCATTAACGACACTAACAATTCATACGTGACGTAGGGAGTATATGTTAATGCTTGATTTTATTAAAAAAGTTGCACATTTGAATTTTTTTGGACGTTCATTTTGGGACCGAGGGAGTGTTTTTATTGTTTTCCTACTATGATGGGTTCTTCTACATTTTCAAATATTAATCACGTGGGGGTTTTTATTGGTTACTGCAGGACGTAAAATGCCCGGGCTGTTTTAATATGTAAGTCCTGAATTCGTTGTTGTTACCTCCTGTTTGGATGGTGCAGAATTAAATTTTGTAATTGTTGGTTAAATTGGTGTTTGTTTGCATTTGCAGAACAACAATCTTTAGCCATGCCCAAACCGTGGTTAAATGTGCCAACTGCTCGAGTGTTTTGTGTCAGCCTACTGGTGGGCGTGCCAAACTCACAGAAGGATGCTCTTTCAGAGTGAAGGAAGCTGCACCGATCGTCATGGCCTCTTCCATTGACAGTTAGTATGCTATGCTCTCATGAAGTATAATGGCTACGCTTTCTATTTGAGTTACTTTGTTTTTGTTTTTGACTGAGTATTTTTTTAGACAACCTTGACACTAAACCTATATGATTTGGTTGTGGTTAATTTTGAAATTTAAGGCATTGTTTGGTGGATATTATTTCTCGTTTCTTCATGTTTGATTTTGGTTGAATGTTACCGCAGTTTGTTCTGTTCCATATATAAGGTTTTGAAACTAATGTTGCATAAGAGTTGCTTCAGAGAAATTTCTGACTGAGAAATCAGATTTGAATGTGCATAATTACATGTACACTACATTATGCAGGCGAAAATTATCTGAATCAACCGCCCACATGTTCCTCTAGAGATTCAATCTGTTTTAGCTGTAGCTTGCCACCGCTACTATTTTTCTGGTTTACCTTCTTGTTTTTTTTTTGTGTTTTTTTTTTTTTTGTGATTACTATAAACACGATGTAGCTGATAGGAAGTGCAGATACGCATACATCTATGCATGAAGGAAAACTGCGACAAACACATGCATGCGTAACCATATAGAAGCATATGTTGTTCTGAAAAAGGATCTCTGAAAGACACTGCTAGTATACTGCTCATGCATGCCACATTATATACTACTCCCTTTGTCCCTAAACGAATGTCTATTTTAAAGAAATTTTTGTCCCAAAATAAGTGCCTTTTTTGAAAATAACTTTGTTCCTAATTGTTTTTTTTTTTTTACCAATTTTTTTTTAACTAGTCTCTTTATACTTGCAAAACTAAATGTTTGAAAAGAGGATTATATATGAATCTTTGTCACTAAATTGTATGAAACATATAGATTTTCAGATGCCTCTTAAAATGAATTTTGGACATCCACTCGGGGACTGAGGGAGTAGAAAATATGAAAGAACTCTTGAAGCACATACTGTGCAGCACACACAGAAGCACGTTAAACTGCAGGATGACACACACACACACATTTATGTTTGCAAGTATGAAGGAACTGCTAGAAATGCATACGATGATATCAATGAAACCTTCTTAGATACCATTTTCTAAGTACAGAGGGAGAGGGAATAAGTCAGTAAAGATAGAGGAAGCGTACAAGAAACAAAAAACAGAAAACAGAAGGAAAGGGCAACCGCATACCAATTCCCTTAACAAAGATGGAACATTGTCAGCAGGGTCTATAAACTAAACAGATCAGCTCAACCCGCTAATACCCACACAAAGTTTCAGCTTTGGACAGGAACGAAGATGAAAAAACTTGGAAAAAAAAATAACTGGAAGAAAGGCGTTGCCTTCCCTTTGCCTCGATGACTTGCCTTGATTCTTTTGTATCCCTTTATCATTCCATCATACGATGACAATGACAAGAAGGGTACTTTTCTTTGTGAATGGAGCCAGTCTTTACCTTCTTCTTCCTCTTCTTCCTCCACATCTTAACCTACGACCCGTCTCAACCAATTACGAATCAACGTGAGATTATTGAAATCGCCGCCTTTTGCCTCTCTAATACTAGTCTGTTATGAGCAGGTGTTGGTTGAGATAAGAGTATAAATAATAAGCAAAAAGAGAGAGAGAGAGAGAGAGAGAGAGATCAAGTTGAAGGTTGATAATGGAAGTCTTGCAATGGTCCCCCTTGGCATTATTCTCATATTAGGTCATGTTATCAACCACTAAGAATATATTTATATTCTTTTGAACATGATTACCCATACTTAGTCATTCCATGTGGTAAAAAGTTAAAGAAAATGTAAGAACAATTGATTAAGGGGAAGAAAAATGGAGAAAAAAAAAAGATGATTAATAGGTGGAATAGCCATCTCAAAAGATGTAAGCAAAATAATTAAATAAATGTGAAAGGTTAGTTAAAGCATCAAGTTGTTGCTACAAAATAGAGGAAAGTCTTAAAGAAGAATAAGTAAAATAGATATATGCCTTTGTCCTCTTTAGAGGACAATCAATCACTATGGACCTCCCACTTAATTCACTACTCACCTTCCATTCAAAATGCTTGTGAGAATCTTTGTCTTCTAACATTGAAAAATTTAATGATATTAATCGAGTGCGATCTCTACACGTACAAATGTATGTTATCAGAGTCAGATCATGATAAGTAAAGTCACGTGTCGAGCATCTAATGATCAAAATATTTTTTACGTGTGTGCCCGCACCAACTTCTCTTTATTATTTGAGGGTTACCTTTACTTAAATGGGAGACTTATCTCATTAGCATCTAAATGTGGAAATCACACTTTAAACCTTTTGATTAGAAAATACACCAAATTTTCACTATTAAAGTAAGCATTGTAGGAGCAATATGATAAGGATGCAATCGGATAAGTGTTGTATTATGCCCTTTGCAAGTCAAAAGTTTTTAGATTATAGATTTGAAAGTTTAGGAAAGGTTTTTGCACTTTGCAATTATTGAGGGGTGAATTTGGACACGCGTCTCATTTTTGGAGGGAGAGTTAAAGGAAATGCATTAATATGATTTCTTAATTTCTTTATTTTGTGAAAATCTCGACAAAATTTAGTTTTACACTTACTTTAGTATAAAATATGTTTTTATCTCTTATTAATGTAAAACATGTTTTACACATTTTTTAGTATAAATTACTAAAACAAGTTGATAAAACTGACTCCAAAGAAGAAATAGTAGAAATAAATAAATAAAAAAGGACAAAAACTTATGTGAGAACACTATGACCCGTCTCATGGATGAGACGGGTCATTTTTGACCCATAACCCGGCCCATTGAACCAGCTCCATGACCCAGGGGGCGACCCTGCCACGTGGCAGCCTCTTATAGGCCCATTTTTTTTAAATTTTTATATTATTTTTTTGGTTTTTTTTTTCGGTTTGTCAAAAGTAATAGTTACTATAACTTAATGTAATGACTGTATACATATAAAGTAACAGTTTGTATACATAAAAGTAATCCATATATACAGAAAAGTAACAATGTTTTTTTCTATGTTTTCTTCGTTTGCCAAAAGTAATATACTTATTACAAGTAAAATGTAACGAACGTGTTACTTATATATGTAATAATGTTTTTACATAATTGTAACACATATGTATAGCAAAAGTAATAATTCAACAATTTACATTTTTAGAGCTAAAAACACTTTATTAGTGTTACATGTAAAAGTATTACATTATCTATAGAAATATGTTATAATTTATTTTATTAAAGTGTTACATTTACTTGTAAAAACAATTACATTCGTATATATGAGTTGTTACTTTTCAAATGTTACTTTCTTTCAAAAAATTAAATCAAAATACACAATATTTTACATTTTTGCAAAAGCATTATTACATTTCAGTATAAATGATAATTACATTTAGATATTGTTTGGGTTACATGTAATTATAGTTAGTATTACATTTGAAAAAATGGGTAAAACAAGGTTTTGTTTTTGTAAAACAGGTGTTACGTTTACTTATGAACAATGTTACTTTATATGTATACAGTCATTACATTTAGTTATGGTAACTATTACTTTTGGTAAACGACGGAAAAACCGAAAAAATAATATAAAAACTCAAAAAAAACCAATTTTTTTTTGACCTATGGGAGGCTGCCACGTGGCGGGTCATGCCCCATGGGTCATGGGTCGACCCGTCTCATACATGAGACGGATCCCCTTGTTCTCGTGGGAGACCACCTAAAAAAAAGTTTGTTTTCTATTTAGGATGAGATTGAAAAATGGAAGAGACACGTGCATGTCTTCACTAGCATCATACGTCGTCTTTTTTATTTTTTAATCCATCATTTCACATGACTAGTCACAGTTTATTTTTTGATTAATTTAAGTGATTTTGATTAAACCCTGTACAATTCAACTATCTTCATAAAATTTTAAAAAGTTAATGATAATTTTATTTGTGTATTATTAAAGAGTTAGTCTTATTAAAAAAAACTTGTTTTATACATGTATTATTGTAAAACTTGTTGATCACGCACAAAATGTGATCAAAGGCCGGAATAGTGGTTTGGATACCCAGAATGCTAGTTAAGACCTGCAAAATGAACACCGTGAGCTTAGCCGGGGTTGCACCGGCGAAGACCCTCCGGCGTGAGAGTAAATCAGTCTGCTTAAGAATGAAATGTTGAGAGTAAAAATGAGTGAGTGAATCAACCTGCGAAATAGATGATGGACTCTCTTCTTATAGGAGGCTGGCCTTCTCTCCAAGTTATGGATAGGATGAGGTCAGCTTTGTCCTTGTGTGAAGTCACTCAAGTCATCCTTATCCATAGTAGGGTTTCGAGTTGGGGACTAAAGCCCAACTAGCCTTAGTGGGCCGGGCCCAAGCAGAAGGGAGCGGTCACCAGGCTCTTCTAGAAACCTCGACTGGTTGATCGTCACGAGCTAGATCAACGACCTAATTGACTGGGTAACTTCCTAGTCCGTAGGTCGGTGCTACTAGCTCGGCGCATTACACGAGCTGGAACGTCTTGATAGGCGAGCTGGTTTTTGAATACTTCTAACAGATTCTACTTGACCTCCATCCCAGATCGGTGGACGAGTTGGGCTCAAGCGTTAGGCCCATCCGTGGGCCAGCCCTGACTATGCCCGGTCAACCTCATAGGCGGCCTGTAAGGGTAATTCCTTTCAATGGCCCCCTGCTTCTTGCTCGAACGAGTTGAGAGCTGGAAGCATCTCCCAATTTGCTACGGACGTTTCTCGCCCATTAATTCCTTCAAGTCGTTCGTGGGAAGCTAAACATATTAATATATTTCCACCGTAAGTGCTTGAGCGCGCGTTTTAAGCGATCTGACAGAGTATGTTTCCGATGCGGGTGATCTGTAGCCGCGAGGACACGTGTTGCCTTATGAATGGATGATCAGACTGGCGGTTGCAGGCTTTTAGGTGTGACAAGGACGATGGGACGTTTGGGGTGTCTTCCGAGGGATGGCGCCGTTTGGGCAATCGAGGCACGGAAAGTGGCGCTGGCGTGCGTTTTGGAAAGGACGTTTGAGTGATTGCTCCAACGGGTCGTCAGTTGGTTCGGGTCGGTTCATGTGTTTGACCCGTTTTGAGAACTATAAAACCCTTGCCCCCCCCTCCGTCCGTCACTTTGCGCCCCTTTAGAGAAGAGAGACGACTGTTTGAAGCTTCGCCGGCGACAAATATTTTCGACATCTTTCACTGTTCATCACCGTTCAATCCTTTGTTAAACAGGTAAATTGCTTTGGGCTTTTAACTTCGCCGTTAATTTTTGGATTTTTTTGTTGTTTTTCTTCTTTTTCTGGATTGCGTCGCCGGAAAATTTGAATTTTCCGGTGCCGGCGAAGCGTTTCCGGCAAGTAACAGGCTATTTCTTCAGAGATGCCGCCGGAGTTTTGCTATCATGAGCAGACCAAGTTGGTGTATTTTAGTGCGCCAAATGGTTGGAAAAGGTTGAGCTTAGGGGCCGTTCGGAAGTTTCTGGGGTCTCACCAAATTACAGACGATCTGAAACTGCCCGCTTTTAATGGCGAGGAATTTCTAGGTCGTGATCATCCTAGCATGGTGCACCTCACGAGTTTTAATATCCTCCTTGGGCACTTAGCTATGTATTATACGTTTGGGGGGAAATTCTCTTCCCCGTTTGTTTTAGCGCGCGCCGGTTCCGTAGGGGGGTCTGGTCCCCAAACGAGCTTCAGCTCGGCTTTTAATACGGGGTCTGGCCCCCATGTTACTCTTGCAGGTATGTCTCGGAAGGATTCGTCAACAAAGGTTGGGTCTGTTTCCCCGCACCAACTTATGCTCGTTGATGATCCCGACAATGAGTTTGAGCTTGCCTCGGACGAGGTGGTGTTCGACGTAGACCCCATTTCCTCATATCGCCATGTGGAGGAAACGAGCACGAGGCCTTTTCCCTTAGAGGGCGAAGAACATATTGTCTCAAGGAGCGAGGACGGAGGATGTGATGTGGAGAGCCAAATGCATGTTGAGGTCGATGATGAGGACGAGGCGGACAGTAGAATTATTGAGAATATGGGTTTTGACTATATAGAGAAGGAACTTGCTCGGTCGGCAGCACCTATGTCTTCTCGCCAATTGGGCGCTGAACCTTCATCTGGCGATTTACAGCGTGTTTCTCTCCACCAACGACCAACGGCGTATCAAATAAAACTAGTCAATAAAGTATACTCGGAGTACAGAATAAGCCGAGCTGACTACAAAATAACTTATGTTCCCAAAGGGAGCGTGCCCATTGATTCACTAATAAGAGATAAAGAGCGAGTGGCCTTCTATGTCGGTCAGTTCGAGCAGGGCCTTAGGTTGCCTATGGACCCTTTCCTTAGTCAGTTTTTTACGGGAACCGCGTCGGTACCTATACAGCTCGTGGCTAATGCCATCAGGTCGATAAATAGTTTTTTGGTGGTTTGTCGCCATTTTGGTTTCGAACCATGTATGAGTGTGTTCAGGAAGTTCTTTAGGATATCCCGAGTGAAGAGCAAGGGAGCTGATCCCCCCTATAAAACGGTCTGTTTGGTGCTGTCCCTAGCGCTCCTCGTTTGCTGCATGCCTTTCCAGGGAAGCTCAACTCCTTTGCTAACCATATCATATTGGTGGAGAGCAGGAATGGATGGGAGTTTGCCTGTTCTCAGGGAAAACTTGGTCGGGGTTCGGAAGTATGGGAGCCTGACTGGAGCGATGACTTAGAGAGGGCATTAACTCAACTGGTTGGTCCCTACGAGGGAGATGATTGGGCGGTGAACTGGGAAGAGCTTGAGACACGGGCGTGTTATTTCGCGCGAGCTGGGTTGGCTGGCTGTTATGATGAGGGAATCGAGCCCCTTGTCTCCATAGCTCGAGATCGTCGTTATCCTGGATGGGTGATGCATGAAGGTTGTGTATTCGAGGTGGACTGTCCTTTGTGTTTGAGCTCGTCTGCACCGTGTTGGAAGTTTGAGCATTTCGGGGGTGAAAATTTAAACTTATACTTCTTAGTCCTGTCTCATCGGAGTCTAATTGTTTTCTTATTTCTTGTGCAGATATGAGTGGTCATGGAGAGCAACTCGTGGCTGATGCACAGAAGAAAAAGACCAAGTTGTCCTTCCGTCAGCTCGGCAATCTGAACAAGAGTACCAACTCAACGCTGTCCAAAGAGCGTTCTAAAACTCGTCAGGCTGAGCTGACGAAGAAGGCGCCAGCCAATGTTCCCCTGGCTAGTCATGACGGGTTGAAGACGAGGGAGTCAGGAGGGTTGGTGAAGACGGCAGGAGGTTCCTCTGCAGCTCTATCTCGTCCCGATGTCGCCAGAAAGCTCACAGATCGCCCAGAGACGGCGGCGTCCAAGAAAAGGGACCGCTCTCAAGATCCCGTCGACCACATCCCTTTGGCAAAAAAGTCAATCGCTAGAGGTGTGGTCATTAGGGAGGAGATTGCCAAGGCGTGCACTGAGGAGGATATTGATAGCATTGCCAACCAGTTGGGAAGTGTGACCCCGTTGAGGGGGCTAAATCTGAACGCACGTACGGGTATCAAGGTGGGGCTTGGTCGTGCAGTTCTTTGTCGTGCCGTGGACCTCGATCATCTGGATAGACTGAAAGAAGAGCTAGCTTCTCCTTCTGTCCTGCGCGACCGCATGGGCCTGGTTATTTCTGAGGTATCATCGTGGGTTTACGCTTTCGTTTCTGATTGGCTTTTTATTTATTCCTTACTGTTGTTTCTCCTCTGTAGCTCTCTACTTTGGCTGCGCGTTTATCTTAGACTGGCGAAGAATTGGAGGACCGAGTGAACAGTAAGGCGTCGACCTTGGTTGAGAGAGAGAAGGAATTGTCTGCCCTTCATAAGGAGTTGGAGGAAGAGAGAAGAAAAGCAACCGTCGCTGAGAAGTTAGCGGAGGAGAGCCAGGCTGAGGCGAGAAGGGTTGAGGCAGCCTTAAAGGCCGAGCAGGATAAGGTTGATAAGGTGCAGGCAGAGTTAGGCCTTTCCATAGGTCGGACCAGGGAGGCTCAGGCTCGTTCCAACGACTTGGAACAAGAATTGGCTCAGCTCAAAGAGACGCTTGCCTCATTCACCTCGCCTAATAAAGAGGCTATTATTGATGAATACGAAAAATCTGAGAGGTATGAGGAGGCGTTGATGTCCAAAGCTTTCCCCTATTGGAAGACTGGTCATAGGCACGGGCTGAGGGATGCCTATGGTCAGGGTTTGCTTCCTCAAGACCCGGAGGTGCTAGCCGATTTGGTGGAGTCATCAAATGTTCAATTCAACGAGTTTGCTCGGCGCGCACACGCTATGATTCCTTTCAATTCAGAGGAGCTGGAGCAACTAGCTGGGGAGGATGAGGCAGATAAGAAAGATCCCTGGGTCGCTCCCGAGCTACTTCCCGAGAACGTTGACACGGTGCTGGCTAGGAGGGAAGCTGAGCGAGCTCGTGAAGAGAGTGAAGCTATGATTGATGAATTGATTGGGGGTGATGACGAGCAAGCTGACATTTAGTATTTATTTCCTTGTACTTTCTTTTTCTTTCGTAATTAGCTTTAGTCATGTAAGCCACGGGGTCGGCTGTTGATCCCCCTAGTAAACGAACTCTTTCTTATGTTGTTTGGTCAGATCGGAATTCACCAGATTTGTTTGACAACTTGAGCTCGTTTGGTAAGGTTGTTTGGTGCGAGCGATGTGATGCCTGCTCGGAGCAGGACTTACCCAATGCTTGCTAAGCGCAAGGCTTGAGCTCGTTTGGTACGAGCGATGTGATGCCTGCTCGGAGCAGGACTTACCCAATGCTTGCTAAGAGCAAGGCTTGAGCTCGTTTGGTACGAGCGATGTGATGCCTGCTCAGAGCAGGCTTACCCAATGCTTGCTAAGAGCAAGGCTTGAGCTCGTTTGGTACGAGCGAAGTGATTCCTGCTCGGAGCAGGGCTTACCCAGTGCTTGCTAAGAGCAAGGCTTGAGCTCGTTTGGTACGAGCGATGTGATGCCTGCTCGGAGCAGGACTTACCCAATGCTTGCTAAGAGCAAGGCTTCGTTTGGTACGAGCGATGTGATGCCTGCTCGGAGCAGGACTTACCCAATGCTTGCTAAGAGCAAGGCTTGAGCTCGTTTGGTACGAGCGATGTGATGCCTGCTCGGAGCAGGACTTACCCAATATTTGCTAAGAGCAAGGCTTGAGCTCGTTTGGTACGAGCGATGTGATGCCTGCTCGGAGCAGGACTTACCCAATGCTTGCTAAGGGCAAGGCTTGAGCTCGTTTGGTACGAGCGATGTGATGCCTGCTCGGAACAGGACTAAATGTACACACTGGTTCAATAAGGGGTAATTTCATTAAAAGTGCTAATAAAGGAATATCTTCCTGGTTACAGAAAGGCAAACATGAAAGTGCTCGAAAAGAGCTACCCTTTCCAAATGATCTAAACAGAACTGACAGCTAGTGATAGTATTTTCTCAAGTTGGTGGAGTGCCACGGGTTCTTGAGCTCACGGCCTTCTGGAGTTGATAGCATGTGTGTCCCTTCTCGCACTATTCTTGTCACAACGAATGGTCCTTCCCAGTTGGGAGAAAGCTTGTTCTGATGGGCTTTCCTGCTCGTTGCTTCAATCTTTCTTAGGACCCAGTCACCGACCTGGAAGGTCCTCTTCCTAACTTTCTGGTCGTGATACCTTTTGGTCTTCTGCTTATAATTCAACGACCTGAGATGAGCGTCCAGCCTTTTTTCATCGAGCAGGTCTAAATCTGTTCTTCTCATTTCATTTAATTCCTCATTGAAGAAAGACACCCGGGCCGTGGGGAGTGCGAGTTCAGCCGGTGCCATGGCTTCAGAGCCGTAAGTTAGAGCGAAGGGAGTCTCTCCGGTAGGTCCTCTGGTCGTGGTCCGAATTGCCCAGAGAGCGAGGGGGAGCTCATCCACCCACTTCCCGGCTCGTCCTGTTAAATTCCTGTGAAGAGCATGCATCACCAACTTGTTTGCGGCTTCAGCTTGACCATTTCCCTGGGGGTATGATACTGATGATTTCGTATGTTTTACCCCGAGGCGAGCACATTCTGTAGTGAAGCGATCTGAGAACTGCAACCCTCTGTCCGAGACTATGTGCTTGGGCACTCCGAAGCGGCACCATATATGATCATGCACAAAGTTCAGCACATTTTCTTCGGTGATTTCTGCCAGCGCCTTAGCCTCTATCCACTTTGTAAAATAATCAACTGTCACCACGGCGTATTTCAATTTTCCTCGTGCCAAAGGGAAAGGCCCAATCATATCTATTCCCCACATGTGGAAGGGCCAACAACCGACTACCGGAGTCTGCTCTGTCGCTGGGAGACGGGGAATATCTGCATACCTCTGGCACTTATCACATTTTTGACATATTCAACGGCCTCCCTTCTCATTGTAGGCCAGTAGTAGCCTAACGTTATGATCTTCTCTGCCAGGGTTCTAGCACCCGGGTGGCCCCCACAGATCCCCTCGTGCACTTCTTCCATCAAGCTAAGAGTTTGATCGGGGGGTACACACCTTAGCAGTGGCTTGACAAACGACCTCCTATACAACACACCATCAACTATGGTGAACCTGGGTGCTTTTCTTTTTACCATCTTCGCCTTTTCCCCATCATGAGGGAGCTCTTCCTTCTCGATGAAATTTTTGAGGTCGTCCACCCAATTGGGAGGAGTATCGCTTGCTTCACCGACCTCCATTATTTGAACTCTCTCAATGGCTGGTTTCTCCACGAATTCAATCCATTTGGGTCGATTTACTTCCTCGGTTTCCATCGTTGCTAACTTTGAGAGCAGGTCCGCCCGCGCATTGTCTTTCCTGGCGACTTGGACGATCTGCCAGAACTCAAAAGTTTTCACCAACTCTTGAACCAAATCTTTGTACTTCGAGAGGACAGGATTGATGGCCTCATACTCCCCCTTCAACTGGTTTACAACGAGCTGAGAATCGGTGTGAGCCTGAAGCTTGGTGGCTCCTATATGCTTTGCTAGGTCGATTCCAGCTATCAGTGCTTCGTATTCAGCCTGATTGTTTGAAGTCGGGAACTTAAACCTTAGTATTTTCTCGATGATCTCACCGATGCCGGGCTCGATCAGGACTATGCCAGCACCGCACTTCTTACCGGCCGACCCGTCAACAAAAAGTTGCCAACGATCGGACGGTATATCTGTGTCTCTTGGTTGATCGGGCTCTACTTCCGGGGATGGTTGGCTACCGTCGAAGCTAAATGTAGTTTCTACTACGAAGTCAGCGAGGGGTTGGGCTTGCAGAGTTTTCCTCGGTTGGTAGGAGATATCGAACTCCGTCAATTCAATCGACCAGTTGAGCAACCGACCTGAGCTATCGGGCTTGTGCAATATCTTTCTCAATGGGGCGTTAGTGTAAACGACAATTTAGTGGGCGGAGAAATATGCTCTCAGCTTCCGAGCTGCGACCACAACGGCGTACGCCAACTTTTCCGCGTTGAAGTAGCGGGATTCCACATCATTCAATGCTTTGCTAACGTAGAACACATGTTTCATCCCCTTGTCCTCCCTCGTCAGGACAGCCGCAACAGCTCGGTCTGATGCGGCCAGATATACGTACAATGTTTCTCCCAGAACGGGGCTGCTAAGTGTGGGTGGTTTGCTTAAGTATTCTTTTAGCTCTTGGAAAGCTTCCGAGCACTCCTTTGTCCATTCAAACTTTTTGCCGCCCTTGAGAGTTTTAAAGAAGGGAAGAGATCGTTCAGCCGACTTGGCAATGAACCGACCCAATGCTGCCACTCGACCGTTCAACCTCTGCACTTCCTTGATTGACGCCGGTTCCCTCATGTTTAGGAGAGCGGATATTTTTTCGGGGTTTGCTTCAATTCCCCTCTGGGAGACCATAAAACCCAGGAACTTTCCCGCGATGACCCCGAACACACACTTGCTCGGGTTTAATTTCATCTCGTTAGCTCGGAGTGTCGCGAACGTTTCAAGCAAGTCGGGGCAGTGATCACCCTCTTTGTTTTGATTACCATGTCGTCCACATATGCCTCCATGTTTCTACCGAGCTGATCTTTGAATACCTTGCTCACCATACGCTGGTATGTGGCCCCCGCATTCTTCAGGCCAAAAGGCATCTTCTGGTAGCAGTAGGTTCCTTCGCTTGTCTGGAAGGCTGTTTTCTCAATATCCTGCTTGGCCATTTTTATCTGGTGATAGCCCGAGTAGGCGTCCAGGAAGCTTAGGACCTTGTGACCGGCTATTGAATCGACGAGCTTATCTATCCTTGGTAAGGGAAAACAATCCTTGGGGCAGGCTTTGTTGAGGTCGGTAAAATCGACGCACATTCTCCATTTGCCATTAGCCTTCTTCACCATGACCACATTGGCCAGCCACGACGGGTAGTAGGCCTCCGTGATTATTCCAGCTCGTAACAACTTGTTTACCTCTTCCCTGATGGCTTGCTGCTTATCTGACGAAAACGCTCTTCGTTTTTGTTTAACTGGTTGGAATCCAGGATCCACATTCAGCTCGTGCAAGGCTATTTCTTCCCTAATTCCCCTCATATCTTCTACTTGCCATGCAAAGATGTCGGTGCTAGCGCGTAGAAGATTAAGCAGGTTGGCCCGTTCCCCGGGGTCAGTTGTCTTCCTATCTTAACTTTCTGCTCGAGAAAGGAAGGATTGATAACGACTTCTTCTAGCTCGTCGATGGGTTTCAGTTCGGGGCTTTCCCTAAATTGCATGGTGTACATGATAATGTCCGTTATTTTTTCCACCTCCTCTCCTTCGATGCCTGGGGCTTCCTCTTTGACTCTGCCACTTACTTCCCTCTTGAGGCTGATGATTTCTCCTGTAATTTCCTCGTCGGACTTCACCTCATTGATAACCCCGATATTCATTGCTTCTCGGGTTCTGATCGTTTTCGAGATGGTAACTTTCTCCCCGGTGGTATCGAGCTCATATTTCCTTTTTGCCTTTCTTGTTTCTACGACATACTCCAAAAATTCTCTGGCCCGTCCACAGAGACACCCTATTCCAGCCGGTGTTGGGAATTTGACTCGTTGATGGGGTAGAGAGACGACCATACCCAATCTCACTTGGCTAGGAACCCCCAAGATGGCGTGGTAATCGCTGCAGACATTGATGACCATGAATGTCACGAGCTCTTGAACTTTGAATGGGACGGTACCGAGTTCGACCAGCAATTCTACCGTACCCTTCACCTCTACCTTATGATTGGTAAATCCTTCTAAACGACATGCGTATGGGACGAGCATACTATCGGATAGCTCCATATCTCTAAAGCTTTTATAGAAGAGTACGTCTCGGGCTGCTCCTGTATCAACGAGGAGTCTGTCGACTATGCAATTATCAATTCGCCCCTCCAATACGATGGGTTGTTCACGGGCCGTTCGACTGGCTGCAAGCTCGTTGGGTGAGAAGGAGATGGTTTCCTCTTTGTTGTTCCACGCTGGCACAAAAGGCACTTTCTTCAGACTGTAAATCTGGCTCTTCAAGGCCGTGATAGACAGGGCTTCATCGCTGATTTCCCCGATCTTTTTACGAGGAGCCCGTTCTTCGTGGTGCTCGTCGGCCTTCCCTTTGTTCTCTCTTTCCCTCTTAGCTTCCCTTTTAACGAATCGCTCGAGCTCGCCTAAATCAACTCGCTGCTGAATAGATCTTTTCAGTGCTAAGCAATTTTCTGTATCGTGGCCGTAGTCCCTGTGAAAGGAACACCATCTTCCTGTGGCGCACCTGGACTCCTCATGCCCCTTCATAGGACGAGGTGGATCTAGCTCGATCACATTCATAATCTCTTTCCTCGTTCTGGTTAAAGGGGTAAAATTATCCACCTTATCCTCCTTAAACTCCCTTCCGCGGTTGTAGCGCTCCGTCCCACGACTTCGGTTTTTTCCTCGCCGAGAGTGATAATCTTTCTCATCATAGTTCTTGCCCTCTGCCGTATCAGATTCAGCTCGTCCCTTACCCTTTTCTTTGCTGGGTTCTTGCTTAAGGGCCAGCTCAGCTAGAGCAACTCGGTATGCGCGCTCGTACATATCGCCTTTGGTCTCCGGAGGCCTCACATCAAATTCAAATCTGAGTTTCGGGTCACTCATGCCAGCTGTAAAGCAAGCCATCACCATGTCGTCGGTGATGCCCTCGATCTGTTCAGCAAGGGTTCTGAACCTCTGGTAGAAACTCATGCTCGTTTCATTCTATTTTTGCTTCACATTGGCCAAGTCAGTAGGTCGTTTCTTGTGGTCACCCGATGTAGAGAAATTTTCGACAAACTTTTTCCTCAGCTCGTCCCAGCTATCAATAATGCCCGGAGGTAGAGCTCGGAACCAAGCCAACGCGGGCCCATTTAAAGTGCTGACCATTGCCTTGCAAAGCACATCGTCGTCGTGAGACACTAGGGCCATGATGGCTTCAAAAGTGTGGATGTGATCACGGGCGTCCTCAGACCCCGTATACTTGCCTAATGATGGGAGTTTCAAAGTAGGTTGAGGAGGGCTCTCTAGAATCCACCGGGCAAACGGAGCCATGGTATTCGCCAACTTGGTTGTCGTTTTCTTCGCTTTTTCCATCTCATGTACTCGCCTCTGTAAGTCCAAGATCACGGCATCTCGGGCGTTCGGATTCCCAGATCGTGCTGACTCTTGGTCATCCTCACTCCCGTGCTGAGAACGACGCGCAGAGGAAATACGGCGCGACAGCTGATTTAGATTGTCATTGCGAGGTATGGGTGGAACTATTCCTTGACCAAGGATATTGCCCGCTCCGATGTCTCCAGTCCGATCCTCACGCCGGTGCTCCCGATGAGATGAGACTTCTTGCTCTAGATCTAGAACCCTGTCGGCATCCCTGATGGCATTCATGTTAGCCAGCGGGGTGTTGCCACAAGGCTGGAAAGGGACACGTGTCATAGAGGGCAAGGGTGGTAAATTCACCATGCTCTCTGGGCCTAGGGCTTCCAAAGCTCCGTACAGCTCTTGAATTTGCAACAGCAAACCCAAACGGTAATTCACCGCCGCCGCCTGCGCAGCCGTTCCCCCGGCCAGGTTCGTAACACTGGGTCCAGCTTCGTCATGAGGAATGGTGGTGGTACGTTGAGCGTAGATTAACGGAGGGTTTCTGGGCATGTTCAGCCGTTCACTGGTGGGGTGAGCCGTCGGCGGCGGCGCGCCGTCTCTCATTTCATTCACCTGGGATGGCACATTTCCGGCTTGCGAGCCTAGGCGGGCGGCCTGAGCTCTAGTCAGCACTCCGGTAGGCGGCTGAAGAGAAGGTTGGAAAGGTTGGGAATCTCCGGGAGGGATGAAGACTCCGGGAATGTGATGGTACCCAGAATGGGTGTTCTCAGCATTTTCAGCCATTGGCTTGTCGGAACCACCAGAAATAAAGAGCAGGGAGGAGTCTCCTTGATATTGATTAGGCCTTAACAAGCTATCTCAAGGGTTCCCGGCAATGGAACCAATTGATCACGCACAAAATGTGATCAAAGGCCGGAACAGTGGTTTGGATACCCAGAATGGTAGTTAAGACCTGCAAAATGAACACCGTGAGCTTAGCCGGGGTTGCACCGGCGAAGACCCTCCGGCGTGAGAGTAAATCAGTCTGCTTAAGAATGAAATGTTGAGAGTAAAAATGAGTGAGTGAATCAACCTGTGAAATAGATGATGGACTCTCTTCTTATAGGAGGCTGGCCTTCTCTCCAAGTTATGGATAGGATGAGGTCAACTTTGTCCTTGTGTGAAGTCACTCAAGTCATCCTTATCCATAGTAGGGTTTCGAGTTGGGGACTAAAGCCCAACTAGCCTTAGTGGGCCGGACCCAAGCAGAAGGGAGCGGTCACCGGGCTCTTCTAGAAACCTCGACTGGTTGATCGTCACGAGCTAGATCAACGACCTAATTGACTGGGTAACTTCCTAGTCCGTAGGTCGGTGCTACTAGCTCGGCGCATTACACGAGCTGGAACGGCTTGATAGGCGAGCTGGTTTTTGAATACTTCTAACAGATTCTACTTGACCTCCATCCCAGATCGGTGGACGAGTTGGGTTCAAGCGTTAGGCCCATCCGTGGGCCAGCCCTGACTATGCCCGGTCAACCTCATAGGCGGCCTGTAAGGGTAATTCCTTTCACTTGTTTTCATTTATTAATGTAAAATAAGTTTCAAGAGATGAAAACAAGTTTTATACTAAATCGAGTGTATATTTTTTTTTTTTGAGATATTCACATTATTAAATAATTTTAAAATTTTATTTGAGTAATCATTTTTTTGTTGCTGAAATTCAATTAAATTGGTAAAATAAGTCAAATTTAGACTAACAACATGAAAGGTAAACCGGACACCTAATGTTGGACGGTAGACTACTAAAAGTATAAAACCCCAATGAAAGCATATGTAGTACTACCTCTGTCTCTAAATGAGTGTCGAAATTTTATTTTAAGGGACATAAAAAAATCTCATCTTTTTGTACAATTTAGTGGCAAAGATTCATATATAATCTTGTAATCTTCTTTCCAAACATTTAGTTTTACATGTATAAAGAGACCGGTGAAAAAAAAATCGAAGGTTGGGTGTATAGTGATGCTACTCAGAAACATTGATCAAGCATCAGAATTATGCAACGGAACGAGAATGATCGTTACAAATCTGGGAAAACATATAGTTGAAGCAAGAATGCTTTCAGTAAAGAATAAAGAAATGAAGGTGTTTGTGCCCAGAATGATATTGAGTCCGTCAGATATGACCAAATTCCCTGTTAAATTCCAACGTAGGCAGTTCCCATTAAATGTTTGCTTCGCTATGACTATAAATAAAAGTTAGGGACAATCACTTTCTCATGTTGGGCTTTACCTTCCTCGACCTGTATTCAGTCACGGGCAGTTGTATGTGGCAATCTCGAGAGTTACAAGCAAAAATGGGCTCAAAGTTTTGATTTGTGAAAAGGATGGTGAAACGAGCGAGGTGACTACTAATGTGGTCTATAAAGAAGTTTTTCACAAATTATGAGGTAATCCAAAATTTATGAACTTTCATTATTTATTTATTTATTACTTATTATTTATACATTATTATTATTATTTTTATGTCGGTATGAACCTTTATTGAGCTACCCCCCCTTTTTTTAATCCCTTCCTGTAGATTGGATTGGCTTATAATACTTCTCTAACACAGTGCTTTTGTTGTTCCATATACCCAGTACATTTTTCTCATCTATATATATATATATATATATATATATATATATATATATATATATATATATATATTGATAGATGAAATGAAGATACTCCGTCCCATACTTATTGATACTAAATGGGAATGCACGGTGATTAAGAAAATATGTTGGAAATGTAAGTATTGTGAGTGGGTAGGAGAGAGAGAAAATAAGTTAGTGGATAGTTGTTGTAAGTGGATAGGATTATAATATACAGTATTATAGAACAAAGAACTGAAGAACCAAAAATCAAAGTTGCTGACTTTGGACTTTAAACGTTATATATACCCCCTCCGTCTCATCCAGCCATAACTCAGTACATTTTCTGGATTTTGGGATTTCTGCAGGTTGTTTCTCTTCCTGATATTGTTTGTCACTGAAACTGAAACTTTTTGTTATTGAACTTGAGAGACTCAAGTATCATTACATGGATATCTGGTGATTAGTACTCTGTTCATATTCTATCTTAATTCATGCTGTCCACCATCTTCTATGTCACGTGGCAATTAAGCAATTTTTTCCTTTTCATTTCACTTCTATTAAATCTATGATTTTTTTCTTTTTCTTTTTCTGCCGCTGAGTAAATGTACTGTTGCCGTTGGTAAAATTATTTGTTTTATCACAACATTCATTATCTTGTAGTGATGTCTTTGGTAAATTTGTCTTCTTTTCTGTTTAATCCCTTACAATGGCTCCTTTTTTCATCTGTTGATAGATATAACATTATGTGTTTATGCCCATATTTTGGTCCCATTTTACTTGAACCAGCCTTCTCCATGCACTTTATCTACTCCAATTTACATGTTGACCTTTTGTAGTCTTGATTGAAAAAAATTATTACATGGTTCTTTCAGATTTGCTTTGTTTTTTAAGTGGTTACGTTGGTTTTGATTGTGCATTTGCTCATAGTTGACTAGGCACAACATTTTTCATTCAGATGTCACTAAAGTTTGCTGATTCCTTCTGACCTCGAACTTACTAAGGACAACTCTAGATGGCAGAGTCCTCGGCATCTTCATCATAACAGATAGCTTGTGAGTGTTTGCTTTAATTTCTACTTTTTAGTTTCTTAGAGAATGTTTGTGACTACATTTTATGGATTACTGCAGGTACTGATTGACGAAGCTATCCATAATTGATTTTTTCCCCTCCCTTTAACGCTTTTCTTGAAGCATTTTCCTTTTTCCAATTTCATCAGATAGCTCATGGTAGATTCTCTTCAGTTAAGAAGGGTTATTTCGAGTTAGACCTATTTGTACGGCAAGAGGATTGTAGACAGAGTTGATGTTGAGAAGCAAGAGGAATTGGGTTCTCTCTTGTAGAAGTAAATGCTTCACCCATTATGTGTAATTATAGCGAATAGAAGGTCTGGACTTTTAGTTGCTAATCCGGTGGAGTTATCTGAAAAGTGGGAGACCACGCGTCTTTTTTTATATTACATGTCAAGAATAAGTTGGGTTATAAGAAAATAATGTTCATTTCAAGCTCATCCTCATCTTGATGTTAACATCATCGTTGGACTTTATATAGCAATGTAGATCATGGGGGGTTTATTAATTAAAAATGTCAAATTTGAAGATCATTTAGGGACGGATGAAGTTTTTTTTTTTTTTTTTTAATTCTTAGCATTACCATTCTCCCGTCGAATCTCGACTGGTTACTCACTAGTTTAGACTAACAACATGAAAGGTAAACCGGACACCTAATGTTGGACGGTAGACTACTAAAAGTATAAAACCCCAATGAAAGCATCTGTAGTACTACCTCTGACTCTAAATGAGTGTCCAAATTTTATTTTAAGGGACATCAAAAATCTCAACTTTTTGTACAATTTAGTGGCAAAGATTCATATATAATCTTGTAGTCTTCTTTCCAAACATTTAGTTTTACATGTATAAAGAGACCGGTGAAAAAAATTCGAAAAAAAAAAACATTTAGGGACAAAGTTATGTTAAAAAAAGACACTCATTTTGGAACAAAGATTTCTTGAAAATGGACACTCCTTTAGGGACAAAGGGAGTAGTACTAGTTAAGAAATACTCCCTCCGTCCCATTTTAAGAGTAAAAAAATGGGTGGGTTCAAAAATTAAGGAAAAGATGATGTGTTGTGAGTATTGATAGTTGGATATGAGAGAGAAAGTGAGGTAGAGAAGAGTTAGTGGATAATTATTGTGAGTATGATATGTAGGACCCACTTTCCATTTTAGGAGTTTGACTCTTAAAATGAGACGCCTTTTTAAGAAATTTTTACTCTTACAATGGGACGGAGGGAGTATAATCATATTTTGTCTCAAAAAGTTTTGAAAACAAATGAATATTGTCATATTTATATTTAACAATGTCGTATTTATTCTTATTAACAAATACCATATTCAAATATGAAAATACACTACTAAAACCTAGTATATTTTTTCCCCTTGTCCTAGCCGGGAGTCATGGAGAAAGCTTGAACCGAACTTCATATATTGCGAAGCTTGGCGAGTCACTCCTTTGAAAATGATTGGTTTGGATACTTAAATATATAACATTTTCGTAAAACAAAATAAAAATACAAATATTTAAGGACAAAAACTTGTATGAGACGGTCTCACACGTGAGACGGATCTCCTTGAGAGATTAAATGGTTTGCCCCCCTATGGGTGGGGAGGGGCAAGCCCATTTCCTCGCTTGTCAAGATCCGTCTCATGTGTGAGACCGTCTCACACAAGACTTCCTCATATTTAAAACTATTAGTCTCAAAATAAATGCCCAATTAGTTTTTTAATTTATTCTTAATCAAAAGCATATTTGAATTTTTTTTCGACACATGTTTTTTGGGACAGAGTATCAACAATCTCAAAAGACACTTGTAAAGTTGTAAGTTAGAATTGTATGCTCATTTAATAATTGGTGAACATAATAAATGTCACACTTTTATTTTTAATTTGTCTCAAAATAAATGTCTTTTTTTTTTAAATATTTTTTTTGTTTCAAGTAAGTTGAAACATTCATTTTGAAGTTGAGAAACTAAAGATACTAATATTATATTAAGAATGAAAGGTAGTGAGGAAGAGAGAGAATTAGTGAGAAAGGAAAGAGAATGAGTGGAAGATTATAAAAGTAATAAAAAGTTTCTATTTTTGGATTGTTGCAACTTAAGTGACATGCTCTAAATGATAAAATGTTGCAACTTATTTGAAACAGAGGGAGTATGAATTAGTGCATTCTATCTTGTACGAGCAGTCTGCAAAGGGGTAAAATATTTTGGGATGGAGAAAAGGAATTAATTATAAAAAAGTGGTCTGTTTACAAACAAGGTGGACGTTCCGGAGTGGTTATCGGGCATGACTAGAAATCATGTGGGCTTTGCCCGCGCAGGTTCGAATCCTGCCGTCCACGTCGTTTTGGTAATTTTCTGCAACACGCTCTATTTATGTACTCCAATAGTTAGTGGGTTATTGTTGTGAGTATGACATGTGTAGCAGTGGGGTGACCCCCTTGAATTTTGAAATGTATCAATTTTAGTACCTTCAAAATTTTAGAAAATAACTTTTACTACAAAAAAAATGATGAATTTATTCATTTTGACCCCCTTAAATTTGAGAAAAAATTACACTATTCGACCCCTTTGTATACTAAATTTGTAAACCTCAACAATAATAGTTATCCCCAAGCAACCTTGACCCCCTTTTCGGAAAATCCTGACTTCGCCACTGACGTGGAGCCCACAAATAAAGAAGTATTAAAAAAAAAAAAAATCTTTTTTTGGGTTTTGAAGTTTAAAATGGAACACTCAAAATGAAAATGTTTGAAGTTTAAAATGAGACAGAGGGAGTATTGTCTATTGTGTGTTCTGAACTGAATGCGTGTAAGATGTTTGATGAAAGTTGTGTTAGAGAAGGGGCAATGTTTAGTACAACACGATTGGTTGACGGGTTTGTTAAAAGTGGGTGTTTTTAGCACGCTCGTCATGTATTTGATCAAATGCCTGTGAGAGGATCGCTGACATATGGAACCTTCATGGCTGATTGTTTGATCAAATGCTTGCTTTCCGGGTCTGTACCGACAAACATACCACTGTTTTCAGCTCTCTCGGCTTGTGCAAAATTGGGGGATTTGAAGAAAGGACGGAGTATTTTTATTACATTGATCTAAACAGAATTTCAGTAAGTAAGGTAGATACTGTATAATTAACTAAATACTTGCAATCAAGTCCATCATCATAACTATGGATCATATAACTTTTCTCCAGAGTTTTGTCAGTGTGTCAGTTGAAAGTAAGATTGTATTTCTTTTACTTTATCTTTACTACCTGGGATAATTTAGAATAAAAGAAAATACATCTCTTAGAGTGATTATGCCTAACACACGCCGACTCCCAGGCTCAATGATTACAACTCTCCGAACCACTGAAATAGATCAAGAGTTTATAATTCAGGAAACCTTGATAACATGTACCATAATACAACTGATTTAAGGAGAGGAAGGGGGTTAGAGTTGGACTACAAACCTGGGTCAGAAAGGAGCTGCAGGACACTATATAAGGAGTCGGAAGGTGTACATGTATAGTATCTAGCCCGTGTTCCAATATCAACGAGCTCCAGTACCTGAAAGAAATTATATTCAAGATGTAAAAAAAATAGCCATGTAAAAGTAAAAAAGTATATCGACTACTTCACTGACCGGAACAAATTAATCATATTGCAATTGAGCAGATACATAGTGGCCGGAACAAATTAATCGTAATCGAGGGATCGGTTTTTATTCATTCATCTAACCACCACTGGTTAAGTCAATCATTGCAACAGGTATATAGTGGCTCTGTTTCAGAGTTGAGTGGAATCATTCAGGTTTTTTAAGATGATGAGAAGCTCTAGTTTTGTTGAATCAAGAATTTGAGGCCATGAAAAATTGTGCAAAGTTCTTAGAGAAAAGATGGGCACGTGCAGGATAGAGAATAGTAGAACCTATATTCCTGCATTTATCGCTTCAAGAATGGCAGGATGATATCCTTCAAAGGCACCCTCCCTCATTCACAAATATAGTCCCACTTTCAACTTCCTTACCCCCCCCCCCCCCCCAACTAATAATAAAAATAAAAATAATCACATTTCTGAAAGAAGATATAAATTGTGCAAACAAGTAAAGTTGCAATCTTAAACGATTCGACTTAGCAATGGATATTGAAGAGTTAGTGATGTACTCCCTCCGTCCCAAAACAGCTTGCACCATTCTAGAGTTGCACGGGAATTAATGAAAGAGTATATATATTCAAAAGTATTGTGAGTGGGAAAATGGTTGCGAGTATAATAATTTGAGAGTGGGACCCACAATTTAAGTGTGTGATTATGATAAGTGGGATAGAATGAATAAAAAACAATAAAAGTTGGACATTTTAGGAAGGTAGTAATCATTTTTTTGAGCCCCAAATCCGGATTTGACTCGACCCAACCCCACGCCAGACTTTCTCAGCCGATAAATTAAACGACAAAAAGAGGGGGGAAAAGAAAGGGAAAGAAGAAAGAGAATTTGAAGAAGAGGAAATTTCATAAAAAAAAATTAAGATTTTTTCCCTTTAATTTTCTTTTACTTTGAGTTGTTCTTGTTTGTGCAATTATAAACAAATTTGTTGTTTCCATTTTTAGCTAAATAGGGTTTATTTTAAATTAGGTTTGAAATCAAGCGTTTGTTAAAATTAGTTTGACAAATCTGTTGCAAATGTGTACTTAATTGTTGACTTATATGCTAGTGTTTACTTTTTACTATGGGACGGAGGGAGTATTCTATTTATTTATTTTTTGAGTAAAATCTTGATTTCTCAAAAGTTTAAGGCTGTTTTTGAGATACGTAGAGTCAGATTGGATGAAAAGTGTCAATATAGATTCTGTTCTACTCCGTAAGTTCTTTCTATAGACAGCTTATTTGCATAATTTCCACCTAAATTGAATGAGATATGACTTATCAAAGTTGAGTAAAATCCTGATTTGTCTGAAAGTTTAAGACTGTTTGACATACTTAGAGTAGGATTTGATGAAAAGTGTTAAAATGAATTTCGTTGTACTCTGTAAAATCTTTCTATAGACAGTTTATTTGCTTAATTTGGACTTGAATTGAATGAGTTAGTGCTTGTCAAATTTGAGTAAAATCTTGATTTTTGACATAGTTAGAATCAGATTAGATGAAAAGTGTCAAAATACATTTTGTTCTACTCTGTTAGATCTTTTTTAGACAGTTTATTCGGACTTAAGTTGAATGAGTTATGGCTAATCAAAGTTGAGATTTTGAGTAAAATCTTGATTTTTTCAAAATGTTTATGGCTGTTTTATACATACTTAGAGTCAGATATGATGAAAAGTGTTAAAATAGATTTGTTCTACTTTAAAGATCTTTCTATACACACTTTATTTGGACTTATATTTGTGTGTTTCAGATGAATCAATAGGCAAAGCAGTCTTTTGTTGCTCGGCCGACAGATCCGTCTTTATCGACTTTGCATCGATCGCAGTTTATTTAGGATGAACAAGATGATGAGAGATTAAGAATTAGACCTTCAACACAGCTTCCAAATGAATTGGAGGATAGAGCTTATGCTAATTCATACAGGATTTTATGGGGTTCATAAATTGGGTTTCTTCCAAGTTGACATTTGATAGAGGCTTTAGTTGAGATATGGCGTCCGAAGACGCACACTTTTCATTTACCCGTTGGAGAGATGACGATCACTTTGGAGGACATTAGTATGCTCACTGACCTTCCTATTGACGGACATGCGGTGATTAGTTCTGAAACTTCTAAGACTACAGAGGATTTGGTGATTGATATGGACGCTCGAGCTTACATTTTTCTATCCTTGGGAGCGAGCCTTATGGCAGATTCAAGTGACAACAGAGTGAAGTTGATTTACCTCCCACTGTTGAGGAGATTAGAGATTATAGTTCGGGCAGTGCAGTACTGTCCTTTTTATATAGGGGGTTGTGAGCATACCAATAGCCTCCAAAGTGATCGTCATCTCTCCAACGGGTAAATGAAAAGTGTGCGTCTCCGGACCCCATCTCTCAACCAAAGCCTCTATCAAATGCCAATCAACTTGGAAGTGACCCAATTTATGAACCTCATAAAATCCTGTATGAATTAGCTTCTGTTGTATCCTCCAATCCAATTCATTTGGAAGCTGTTTTGAAGGTCTAATTTTTAACCTCTCAACATCTTGTCCATCCCAAATAAACTGCGATCGATGTGAAGCTTATGAAGTCAATAAAGACGGATATGTCGGCCCTGGAGTAACAGAAGACTGCGTTGCGTATTGATTCATCTGAAACACACAAATATAAGTCCAAATTAAACAAATAAAGTGCGTATAGAAAGATCTTACAAAGTAGAACAAAATATATTTTAACACTTTTCATCACATCCGACTCTAAGTATGTCTAAAACAACCTTAAACTTTTGGGAAAAATCAAGTTTTTACTCAAAATCTCAACTTTGACCAGCCATAACTTATTCAATTTAAGTCCAAATTAAGTAAATAAACTGTCTATTAAAAATCTTACAGAGTAGAACAAAATTTATTTTGACACTTTTCATCAAATTGTTAAGATTGGAGCCAAACCGGGTTTACTTTCCAGGAAACCTCTTTGTCTAGGGTTTTGGCTAACTATAGGGGACCTATATAAACAATGTTCCGCCCCCAAACTCATTGTAACTTCATATTAACATATTATAGTGCAAGATACTGGCTTGACAGTGCCCCCAGACGTAGTCAATCGAATTGACGAACTGGGTAAACAATTTCTTGTGTCCTATTGTGTTTGTTTGCTTTAATTATCGTTCTTGTGCTTGTTGGGTTTGCTATTATATTCTTGCGATCTGTTTGGTTTGGAGGGTCAATACCATAACAATTGGC
Organism: Campanula takesimana; assembly: GCA_026119855.1. Taxonomy (NCBI): domain Eukaryota; kingdom Viridiplantae; phylum Streptophyta; class Magnoliopsida; order Asterales; family Campanulaceae; genus Campanula; species Campanula takesimana. The sequence goes on from JAOWBW010000581.1 coordinate 840,105, forward strand.
ATCAAGAGATCTGGTTCGACGATCCTAGGGTTTCAAGCAGTCAAGAAAGGGCTTTGGAAACTAGAGGAGGAGGAAGGCATCGCCATGATCGAGGTGAGGCACGAATGCAAGGATTGAGTTCGATGGGAACGGATATGGTGTTGGAACGGTTCATCTACAGGCGAGAGATTGTTAGGATTGGAGCCAAACCGGGTTTACTTTCCAAGAAACCTCTTTGTCAAGGGTTGTGGCTAACTGTAGGGGACCTATATAAACAATGTTCCACCCCCCCCCCCCCCCAACTGATTGTAACTTCATATTAACATATTTGCACCCAACTCATAATTGGCGAATTCGTAGGTTCAATTCCTACTGGAAAAAGTAGGAAGAGCAGGTACTATTTATGATGTTCCTGGGATTGTAGCCAGGAATCGTGCAAGATCCTGGCTTGCAGTGCCCCCAGACGTAGTCAATCGTATTGACGAACTGGGTAAACAATTTCTTGAGTCCGTTTGTGTTTGTTTGCTTTAATTATCGTTCTTGTGCTTGTTGGGCTTGCTATTATTCTTACGATCTGTTTGGTTTGGAGAGTCAATACCACAACATAAATCTGATTCTAACTATGTCAAAAACAACCTTAAAGTTTCGGGAAAAATCAAGATTTTACTCAGAAACTCAACTTTGACAAGCCATAACTCATTCAATTTAAGTCCAAATTAAGCAAATAAACTATCTATAGAAAGATCTTACAGAGTACAACAAAATTCATTTTAACACTTTTCGTCAAATCCTACTCTAAGTATGTCAAAAACAACATTAAAATTTCAGGAAAAATCAAGATTTTATTCAAAAACTCAACTTTGACAAGCCATAACTCATTCAATTTAAGTCTAAATTAAGCAATTAAAATAGAAAGATCTTACAGAGTAGAAAAAAATCTACTTTAACACTTTTCATCAAATCTGACTCTAAGTATCTCAAAAACAACTTTCGAGAAATCAAGATTTTACTCTAAAAAAATAATTACTCTATCCGTCCCATAATAGAATACTCCCTCCGTCCCATATAGAATACTCCCTCCGTAATGGACTAAGGTTCTTAGTTTGACTTTACATGAAGATTAAGAAAAAGTAAATGTTGTGAGTATGAAAAGTAAAGTAGGAGAAAGTGGAAGAGAGAAAGTGGGTAGAGAGTTTTTGTTATGAGAATGACAAGTGGGTCCCATTGTCCAATTTAGGTAATAAAGCAACTAAGAACCTTAGTCTGGGACAAAACCAAAAAGGAAAGTAAGAGCTTTAGTTTGGGACGGAGGGAGTAGTAAAAAGTAAACACTTGCATATAAATCAACAATTAAGTATACAATTGCAACAAATTTGTCAATCTAATTTTAACAAACACTTGATTTCAAACCTAATTAAAAAAAACCCTAGCTAGAAATAAATGGAAACAACAAATTCGTTTATAATTGCACAAACAAGAACAACTCAAAGCAAAAAAAAAAAAAAAAAATGAAGGGAAAAAATCGTACTCCCTCCGTCCCAAGTTAATGTTTTTAGTTTGACTTTACACGGAGATTAAGAAAAAGTAAATGTTGTGAGTATGAAAAGTAAAGTAGGAAAGAGAAAGTGGGTAAGGAATTTTTGTTGTGAGAATGACAAGTGGGTCCCATTTTTCATTTTAGGCAGTAAAGTAAAGTAAGAACCTTAAATTGGGACACACTAAAAAGGAAAGTAAGAACCTTAAAGCGGGACAGAGGAAGTACAATTTTTTTGATGATATTTCTTCTTCTTCTTCTTAAATTTTTATTTTTATTTCTCTTTCTTCTTTCACTTTCTTCTTTTCTTTCTTTTTTCCCCTTTCTTTTTGCCGTTTAATTTCTCGGCTGAGGGAGTCTGGTCTGGTGTGGGGCTGGGTTGAGTCAAATCCGGATCTGGGTTTTCCGGATTCAACCTCTCCCTTATTTGTTTCGCAGATTCCAGATTAAAAAAAAAAAAAATTACAAAACCGGAATCGGTAGTTCCGGATTCTACTTTAAATCCGAAATTACCACTCCGGATTCCACCAAAAGTGCTATTCTGGTACATAAAGTTTGGGCTATGTTATTTGAGTATATAAACTTTTAAAAGTCTATTATTTGAAAGAAAAAAAAAAAATCCTGATTTGAGGCCTACAAAGGGAAATTCAGGGTTTTCCCCCACACTATCATCATAATTAAGACCTCAAGGAGCGGCGAGGACCAAGGATCAATGGTCCTAAGAAACTACAGTGAAGCAAATGATGCACCTTGGAGAACAGTCAGTGAGACTTACTTGAGAAATTACTGTGCGCTCAAGCTGAATTCGAGCATACGCACGGTCTTTCGCCAATGATGATATATGCCTGCTTAACCAAGCTTAGTAAGACTTTTTGCATAAAAGAGAATGTAAAACCAACTTGTTCAGATATTCACACAAGATTTTCAAATCACCTCCAGGATAACACGTCTACAAGGACTCCCTTATCATCAGTGATGGGTACTGCACTTATTTGTCCTGGAGAATAGGAACAAAATGAAGATAAGAATAACAACAACAACAACAACAACAACAACAAAGCCTTAGTCCCAAATGATTTGGGGTCGCCTAACATGTATCGCCTTAGAGTATAGAATAGCCAATGAAGAAGTTAGAAAGAATGAAAAAGTGAGAAGCTGATAAGTTTTGAAAAAGGTTCTATTTTATTGAAAAATTATAAAATAATTCAAAATTAAATAGATAGAAATTCAAAATTTATAAAAAAATATTATGAAAGCTAAGAATATATTTAGAGGAGATATAACTGCCAAGAAAACAAGAGAAACGAGATTTTTTTTTAGGAAAGATTTAAAAAAACAACATCAATTACGGTTTAGATATCTAGTAAGTATTAACAATAGGTAGCTCCAGTAATCACCCCTTCGAGGGAATATATAAACCATACACAAGAAACACAGAAACTGATCCCATACAATAGTGTAAATTTGAAAATAACCTATTTGAAGTTTTCAGGTACATTATGGACAAAAATCTTCAGCTGATTTCTGTATCTTTTCAAGAGTTAATCAAAGAATGGAAGCACTAAGATTTCAAGTTTATACGGTTTATTTTGAATGGGACGAATACTGGGTATGATTAAATATTTAAAGCAAAGAGTTAAATGTGATAATTGTAAAAACATAGGAAAGCAGTTGGCTACACCCATCCCTTTCCATTTCCCACAGCCTTCAACAGCAAAGCAATTAGCAAATTACGGTCCTATCAACCATATGTCCATTAGGGTCAGTCACACCAACCAATGTTCTATTCCTCACTTTTGCCTGGTCCCTTGCACCATTTTTTTTTTCTTTTTCAATCTAAAACTTCAATAGAAGGGGAGCCTTGGTACACCGGTTAAGGTGTTGCCGTGTGACCTGGAGGTCACGGGTTCAAGTCCTGGAAGCAGCCTCTTGCAATGCAAGGTAAGGTTTGCCTACATTTCACCCTTGTGGTGGGGACCCTTCCCCGGACCCCGCTATGCGGGGATGCCTTGTGCACCGGGCTGCCCTTTTTTTTTTTTTTTTTAATCTAACACTTCAATAAAGTCATTGAACAAATCATTCAGCTGAAAATTGTACCACACCATGCATTATTGTAGATAGTTGCGTTTAATGACAAAAATGGTATGAACGATGCACATGTTTTAACTATTAACACAATTGAGTACTGATGTTAACCAAAATCATGCATGAGCGAACTTATAACTTCAGAAAAGAAAAAATGTAAAGGAAACTTAAAACTGACTCCCATTGACATTATGAGAGAAGAATATGCATCTATTTAAGAAGAATCTATGTCAAAGGATTTCCTGCGCATACGTCTTTTATGTACTTTTAACAGCGCGCGCACACACACACACACACACATATACTGAATATTGCTAGAATACAGGGAGTCGGTGTGCACCTTGAATCAGTAAATCGAAAGCAGTGCTTAGGAGATCATTCAAACGCAATATTTGCAATGAGGGATTGGCTGCACCTCTAACTTCTCCAGCCCAAGTACCTAATGAGAGGAGGCTACCAACTGGTCTTTGTAGAAAGGGCAAATGTTGAAGACGATTCTCAAAGAATCTGCATATATCTATGTTATCCAAAGAAAATTTCAATCATCAATAACAATGACAAACTTGAAAATACTTTACCCGAACCCAAGTAAATAGTTGAGCTACTACTTCTTCAGTAACTTAACAAAAACGTACGTTTTAATAATCCAGCTAAGCATGCAATGTATAGCAGCTGAGGAACAGAGCTATCTTCAGGGAAGTATAACACAGGAAGTGTGGATATCTTATTTTGCAAAATTCTATCAGCAACATCTCTCAGAGAATCATCAGGACCAACCTGTATTTACAAAAGAAAAAAGGAGTTTTATTGCTAGAGACATTATCCCACATCGGGAATTAACAAGCCATGCCTTGACTATATATAGATCCTGGGCTAATCCTCTAATTGCCAATTGGTTTTGAGATGGAATGTCAGACTTTATCATTTATCACCATATCGATCTATAGCTCACTACTTTATAACATAATAAGAAATATGTAGCTGCTTTTCTTTGGTGTATTGAGTATTGACATTGTGATTTTTTTCTCCCTCCAGGTTATGAGGTGAGGTAAGCATAAAAACAGAAAGGCTTGACCGCAACGGAGTATTTGCATTTCGGAAGCAGTGAGTAGATACTTACTTGGATTAACATCCCCCCAGAAAGTCGAAGTTTTGCTGCTTTCCAAGAATAAATAGGGTGCTCGTTATTCAGCATTGTAGGATCCCTCTGAAGCTGCGGAGAAGGGAGAAATTGGAATCTTCTTACATGGAAAGAATGCTAACAATTTCAACAGGACAGTTATAAAGTAAGCAAAACAGAATTATCATAAAGATTTGCTTTAAGGCAAACTAAGCTGCTACAAAACTTATAGTCAAAGTCAAAATACTTTGATACATTTAGCATGTTAAAGATTTCTCGGAATGTTGAACTGTATATCAACGACGACATCCTCTGCAAGAAGCATTCTTATGTGATGAGAAGTGCTTGGATCAATAGTTACTTGACCAAAATATAGTCAGTGAATGAGGAGACTGGAGAATAATTATCATGAGTATATAATGGTTATATAGAATAAGTAATGATGTTCTGATGTTTAAATGACTTCCTGATCATATTCATTTAGTTTTGTGATTGCTAACTATACCAATAATCAGATTTTTAACTGTTTCTAGGAAGAAGAACGGAACCTTTTGAGATTTTTTAAATAGGCTTCAAGCAATGACGTGGAGCAAAATCTTTGCTAGAAAGAAGGATGGAACCTTTTGACAGTTTTTTTTAATACTCCCTCCACCCCTAAATGGATGTCCAAATTTAATTTTAGGGACATTCTAAAAACGATGACTTTTATACAATTAATGGCAAAGATGAATAGATATTCTCGTTATCCACTGTCTAAACATTTAGTTTTGCAAGTAAAATGAATAATGAAAAAAATTGGTAAAAGAACATGTAGGGACAGATACTTTTACAACACATTCATTTTGAGACAAACTTTTCTTGAAAATGGACATTCTTTTCAGGATGGAGGGAGTAGGCTTCAAGCAATGAAGCAGAACAAAATATTCTCTCCTACATGAAGCCAACTTAAGGCTGAACTATCTGTAGGCACAAAGATGACAATCCTTTCTCCTGACCAGCCCAAGACAACTTTTTGATAGTTGAAGATCCAATAAGGTGAATGTAGCATCAGTATCTAGCACTTAGTCAAGAGGTCATCAATTTTATCATCTCTTTTACTTATGAATTTTCTCAATGAGAAAAAAAAGTCCACAATCACTATGTTCTTTCTTCTGTGCAAGGCATTTTTTAATGTTAAAAATAATTTACGGAACAGAAGGCGACATCATTGCTCAAGAAGCTGTATTTTAATAATCTACAAAGCAGCTCGCCAACTGACCTTCACTGCACTCAATCTTTAAGAGAATAAAATAAAAATTAAATAACAATTTAAGAATGATGGCTTAAATTCACAAGGAGCATTCTGTCAAATCTTCAAGGGGGGCGCTAGAGTAAAACTTAAATTGTAGTTATACCTCTTTCAGAAGCAAAACGAAGTCAGAAGCGGTTAACATCCCTGAAATTTGACTTCTAGATCCATCCCAAAGGGGTACAGCAGCAAGTTCCTAAATTAAAATTAAACACAATTAAATTTCAACAAGCATATGATACTACTGTTGATGCAGATTCAAAATAATCAAGTTTCGCTAGAAAGATATAAACGAAAGAGGAATAAACTACTGTGCTTTAGTAGGTTCAGTATTGATTCGTAGCAAAGATGTGTATAGTAACTACTAGCTAAAGGTAGCCACTAAAGCAAAGAGAAAACACTTGTACCTGCTCATACATAAGAAGGAAGGCTTCCTCCACAGGTAATGTCACATCTAATACGGTGACCTACATTTTAAGGAGCCATCACAACTAGAATAATGAATCAAATAACTTACAAATGAAATAAGAAGAATATTACTGAACAGAAGAAAGAAGAAGACGGTCAAACCTTGCCTGAATTTGGAATCAGCTCATATACTTTGTACGTTGACAAATGCATGGAAAGGCGACGTCGAGATACATCAATCTCATCAGTCATCAGAGGGAAAACTGGTTCCCGATGTATACTCCCTGATGATGAAGCCTGATTGATCTATTAAGACAAAATAATTATGTGACTCAATATGAACAAATAACTTTTTGTGCCTGAGTGAGTGAGAAGGAGAATATTTCAAGACATTTTACCCCAACATTGACTGCATGCTGAGCAATCCCTGTGTTATGTATACTCATTATCTCTTGACCAGCTTCAACACGTCTGGGATCCTCTACAAGAATAATGTTGTTGATCGTTCCATACTCATCATTAGCTTGAAGTACTTGATCATCAACCCGCCATACACCATCAACAAAGAATCTAAACTGCACTATATAATTTGGTTCTTAAGAGAAATGGGACATTGTTCTTATAAGTAGAGAGCGTATATCTACTCTGTTGAGATAGTGGTGGAGAGCAGAATAAAGCTTGTACGCATAAAGAGCAGACTAGAAGCACACATCAAATACTATGTAATTAAATAATAATCACTAAAAATGCTTATTCTAACATGAACTGCCTCTACTCCAAAATGAGTGTCCATGTTCCAAAAAGTGTCCCTAAATGAGGGCCCGTGTTCTAAAAATGTCCCTAAACGAGTGTCCAAACTTAAGAAATGACTTACACCTTTAACAAATATTAAATTCCAATGCACACTTGCAATACTACAAGTCCATAAGGTGGATAGTAAAGGTAGTTGTATAATAGTGTATCTGCTACTAAAATTGCTTAAAATGCAACTTTCTTAAATATTCAAGAAAGTGAATAGTGTCGACTAGTTTAGGAATGGAGAAAGATATAAAAATACTTGCATGATTAATCATTTTTAGGTGTCATGCCAGTCACAAAAAGACAAAAATAAAGACTTCACGAGTGAGTGTTGGAGGATGAGTCAAGAATGGCCCCTATTAGTTGGCACAGGGCAATGTAGGACTTCCTAAAACTTTATTTCAGCTTTGTGGGAAACACAATCCACTTCAATCTGCATAGCACAGTAATTAGTAAGAAGGGATACCAGTTTGGCAGTTCCCTACACCTATAAGGTTAGTATGTAATCCGTAGTAAATTCCAAAGGGTGATGAAGATGTAATTATTACAATTGACATGAAAAAGAATCAAGCTCAATGGTTGGATGAGTAGTTCTCCAGCTTCAATTGCCTCTCATTTGCTGGAATTCGTTATTTGCTTGCATATTCTCAAAAGACACTATTTTTTTCTTGGTTTCTGGTTCATTGTTTACCTCAATTAACAATTTATCATGGTTGCTCCCTACTTGAACTAAGAGATCCTTTCGTTGCTAGAGATTTAGTAATCTTTGATGCAATCAACTGAGAAGACAAATGTAATAAACAAACAAACAAACAAAAAAAGAAGGCAAAACAAGAGAGGAAATCTAAAAGCTTTATACTCTAAAGCAGCACAATGTTTTTCAGTTTTTTACCGTACAAATAAGTTCTAGGGTAACCAAAAATAAAATAAAATTATGCATCTGAATGCTTCTTATAGAAGTACTCCTTCAATATGCCATTACATGTATGGTATCTTGTTTATATGTTGTGTAGAGTCCCAATTTGCAAATACCGCAATTTATATCCCAATGGATATTTACAACCCCTCTACATAATATTCAACAAGAACTCGAACATGGATATTCCTAGTGCAACATCCTCATAAACATCCAAGAAGCTTAAATTCAAGATAACTATAATTCCAATTAGATATTCATAAAATTATGGTCAAATTCCAATAGATTTGCATGGAAATTAAAGTGAAATGGCCTTTCTGGGACAAAGGGGGTATGTAATTGAACAAACTCAATTTTCATCCACTTCAAATATCTAATCAGTCAAAATAGTGCTTTTGCATTCACAAATTCCATGCCAATCAAATTTGCGGGTACATTCAACTTTAATAAGTATCAATTGTCCCAATTACTCACGAAATCATCACATGCACATAAAATTACTGACACTAGCAAGTTATCACTGATCATACCTTATGCAAACCCGGCGGAACATCACAGATTGTCTGAAAAATCATTGAAGATCCCTCCACCAAACTCATCGGATGCTGAATCCACCTTCAAAATTCAAACGCAAAAATGATCATTACATATACTACTTTTATGTTGGGGGACAGTATGTTTACATTATAATCAATCAACTCAAAAATTTCAAAGCATACCCATCAAAAGAACCGCAAAGAATAGCTTGGTACCCTCCATAGCGCCATGCAAAAAGTGTGTGCACCATTGTTCTTCGCCAAAATTGCTACGCCCCCAATTTCAACCACGAAATCTAACCTAAATAATTACTTTTTGTGTGTGTTTCTATATATATATATATATATGCAGCTGCAATTGCAAAACTGAACGAGAAAAACTAATGCACACAGGAATTTAGAAATTTCAGAGTAACCAATTGACCAAGGAGAGAAAATTTATCCAAGAGTCCAAATCCTGTTGTAGATTCTGCCGGCGAAAAACCTAATTTTATACTAATGTACATACAAGATCTTACAACTAGTTTAAGGATTAATACGAACTAAGACTAATTACGCAACGGAATCGCCTCGATCACTCAGAATTTAGGAAGAGAGTGTAAATCTCTATTCTATTACACAGGGAACCAACAAGCAAAAATTAAAAAAAGAAAGAAAGGAAAGAGTTTTTTTTTTTTTTTTTTTTGAGCAAAACGAAGAAAAGAGTTAAAAGATATACGTAGTCAGCAATGAGTGTGTGTATCTACATGCATTGAATTTTCCTTTCCTTTTTTCGTTTTTTTTTTCGGGTTGGTCTAAATTAAAACGCCTTTTTCTTAATGGTTAAAAAAAAAACGTGTTTTTCAAAACCTTCTGACTATCACTTTCAAAAGTTTTAGCTGTCAATCTCCTATCTAGAAAAGAAAAGTTTATATTGATATCCAGAAGGCTTTATACTGATCCAGGACCCTTCTAGCTATCACTTTCAAAGGTTCTGCCTATCAATCTCATATCCAGAAGGCTTTATATTGATATCCAGGACCCATCTGTCTATCACAAGGTTCTGGCTAATAATATCATATCCAGAAGGTTTTATAATTATATCCAGAACCGTTGAGAAGTTCTGATTATTTACAAAAATGTCATCGCGTTTTTCTTAAAACACGTTTTCCCTAAGCGTTTGGAAAAACGCATTTTTCCCAAGATTTTGCGTATTTTTTCACAAAATTTTTCATAACATCTTGTGAAATCTAATTACTTAAACAATAATAAAATTTGTTTTTTTGAAAGGAAAGATATAATTAAAAATTTATTTTTTTGTAAAACAAGACATAAATAAAATATTATTTATGACTTTAAATTGTCAATTTTGATATTAGTTTTGTTTTAATTCGAGTAAATAAAAAATAAGTCAAAACTGCCATCAGTTGTAATAGAAAATTTACTGTTAATTGTAAGTAACAGTGAATCCTCAAAAATTTCATTTTTTCCAATTGTCTTAATCTTTTCAGTAATTACATAAAAACTTAAAGAGCGACTCTCCTGTGCGGCCGCCGCACGGCGTGCGACGGCGCCAGGAGCCGAGCCACATTTTTTTTTGCCTTTTTTTTTTTTTTTTTTTAGCAATCCCAATTTTTTTTCCTCCCTATAAAAGTAACACTTCTTATAACGAAATGTATTTTTTCCTTCAAATGTAACACTTTTTTTTTCCTAAAATGTACCACAATTTTGCTTCAATAAATTAAAGATTGACAACTAAATTAGTGTAACACTTTCTATAAAGGAATGTAACACTCATTTTTTTTCAAATGTAACACTTTTTTTCACCCAAAAATTAACATATGATTGACAACTAAAACTAATGTTACATTTTATAAAAAATGAATGTAACATTTTTTTCCTCAATTGTAACAGTTTATATTCTTAAATGTAACATTATATATGAAATGTAACAATTTTTTATTGAGAAAGTAACAATTGAAATGCAAACCCATTTTTTTTTGTAAAAACTGCTGTTACATTTAACAGTAGAAAAGTGTTACTTTTTGAAGATGAAAGTGTTACTTTTATCAGAACAGAGTATTACATTTGAGCTGACAAGCAGATCAATTTTTTTTGTGTCTTAAAAAGTATGTTTTTTAAAAAAAAAAAAAAATCAAACCATATCATGACATATGTAGTTTTATTCGTCTCGTCGAGACGAACACAACGGTATTTTTAAATATTTTTTTTGACTTATAAATCTCAAGATATAGCATTTTAAAGATTTTGGTTTTTTTTTTTTTAGAGACGACACGTGGCAGCGCACGGTTGGGCGAACCAGATGCGGCTCACAGCGTGCCACGTGTCGCCTGGGGAGTGGAGGAGAGGCGGATAGCGGGTCGGGTGGGTCGGGCGGGCGGGTTTGACCCGCGGGTCGCGCCTGCCGCACCTTAAGGCCTGCCGCATTTAAGAATTGTTCAAAACTTATAAGGCGACATATCACACTTTATGCACATTTGAGTAAAAATTATACAAATCCATTTTTTTTAGTTTTAGATAATTGCATTTGTTAAGAGAGCTTTACATCCTTTCCCGCTCAAGTTTAGATTAATGATTAAAAATTGGATGGCTAAAAAATATAAAGAAAAAAAATACAAGTAAACTTATGCTATATCGAAACAATACTTAAAGTTTCAAACTTGAATAATTCAGTGGGAAGGCCTGTAGTTGGGTTTGGATGTGTTTGATTGGCTAGTAAGTTTGGACCCTAATATTTAACTCTATGAAAATTCTTTTTAAAAAAAAAAAAAAAAAAACATTTGAAAATTAGATTATGCCCATAAGACCGTAAATAGAATCTAATGTTGCCCCTTTTTGCTTTTGTGACTGATATTCATTTGACAAATTGTAAGTCCCGTCGAATTCAAAATTCATCTCACCGTTGAGCATAAAAACGACTCATGTATCACACTTCCAAATACAGTAAAGTGTTTTGTAATTGTTTGTTAAGGGGCAGGTGACATAAAAATTTAAAATTGACATATTGAATAATCTGATTTTTGTGAAGTCAGAGTGACACAATTCCTTATTGTGAGTGCCATATGTGTGAGTCAACGCTTAATTACTCCTATGTTCTCCTTACCTTCTAAAAAGAAAAAATAATCAATCTTTTCTTCCTATGTTGTTCTATATATAAAAAGTCATAATATTTGAAATAAAATATAAATTGATGAGCCCTGCCTGCAAATATTCAATATATCAAGCTCTTCAATCTCTGGAAAGACAAGGAAACACCAAGGATTAGAATGTCACTGATGATGCCTTCCAGAACATTTTTTTCAGGTAAAAAGTTTCCGCGATTACCTTCTAGAAACTCTTATGGGGAACTTTTCAGCAATTATAACCCCGGAACAAAGAGTAGTCCTCATATGTTCAGTTCATCTGTTAGATCTCTCATTAACTTGTTTGTTGGGTTTCGACATAAACCAGAATTTGATGTGTTTTGTGAATGGTCTGTATAGTTGTTCCTTTCGAATGCACAATTAAAAACAAGTTGTTCAGGATCTATCCACAGCAATATCAATCGGTAGAGTCCATCTGAGGCCCCAGATTCTGCTATAAAGCATTAAATAACGCGTGTGAAGCAGTTTATGTCAATTCTCTTTTCAACGTGCCCCGGACTGATGCTATCCAAAGGAAGCTTCCTGTCCAGAAGTACAAGACAACATTCTCCTTGAAACTATAGTTACCTATAATCCAACCAAGGTTGATCAAGTACTTATGATCGTCTAACTTTATTAAGTAGTGTAACCGTCGCATGTATATCTTTGGTGTCATGATGTGTATCATCAGCTGCAAAAAATTCATGAACAGAGCCATTTATCTCAACAAATGAGCAACCTGGCTCCTTCTGTACATGACCATTCATACATTTCATCACATTTCTCACCTTCTTTGCATCACTCCACCTCGAGGCAGAAGCGTAAACATTGGACAGCAGTGTTTGCGCACCAAAGCTTTTCGGGTCAAGTTTCTGAAGTTTCTTGGCAGCAAACTCTCCCAATTCAACATTTCCGTGGCTTCTGCAAGCAAAAAGCAGAGATCTCCACATAACTGCATCAGGTTCGATAGGAAGTGAGCGGATGAATATCTCAGCATCCTCCAAAAGGTTAGCTCGGCCAAGAAGATCAACAATACAACCATAATGCTCAATCCGGGGAATGAGGTTATACTGTTGAGTCATTGTATTCAAGAAGTGGATCCCTTCACTGACATAACCGCTATGACTACAAGCAGACAAGATTCCTAGAAATGTGACCTCATTGGGCCTGACACCACCTAATCTTTCCATATCAGAAAGTAAATGCAAGGCTTTGTCAGACTGCCCATTCATGGCAAGCCCAGAGATCATTGAACTCCATGAGAAAACATCTTTACAAGTCAACTCGGAGAAGATTTTAAGTGCCTTTTCAACCTCCCCACACTTTGAGTACATGTCAATCAAGGCATTACATACAGTGAGATTCATCTCGATTCCACTTCTCTCACAATAAGTATGGACCCACCTACCTTGATCCAAGGCACCCAAATGCCCACAAGCAGAAACAACGCAAGCAATTGTAGCTGAATCTGCCTTAATACCCAAAACCTGCATCTCCCTAAATAACTCTATTGCTTCCTTAAAAGAATCCAACTTTACATAACCGGCTATCATAGAAGTCCAACATACTACATTTCTCTCTGGCATTCTATCGAATACATTCTTAGCATCATCAGCCTGGCCACATTTCATGTACATGTCAATTAAGGAAGACCCCAGATACACATCCATAACAAAACCACCAACCAAACTCAAAGAATGAATCTTTTTCCCTAATTCAAGCAATCCAATTCTCGCACAAGCTGTAATAACACTAACCAAAGTAAGCTCATTTGGCCAAACATCACCATTGCCCAACATTTCACCGAACACCTTCAATGCTTTATAATTAAAACCACTCCGTAAATACCCTGAAATTATACTATTCCAAGTCACCACGTCCCGAACAGAATAGGGCATCATATCAAAGACCGTCCAAGAAAATTCAACAACCCCACATTGAGAATACATGTAAATAAGCGCATTTTGCACAAAAACATCAACCTCGAGCCCTAATTTCACACTCAAGCAATGAATTTCCTGCCCTTTCTTAACGCAAGAAAGTCGCCCACAAGCTTTAAGCACAAACGGGAAAGAATACTTATCTGGGACGCCCCCAGCACGCATCATTTGATTGTAAAGATTAATTGCTTCGGCAGGAAACGGGCTCTGGGAAAAAGCTCTGAACATGAAATTCCAGGAATGAACATTAGGGTTTTCGATGTAGAAGAAGAGGGTGCGAGAGAAAGGAAGGGCATTGTTGCGTAAAGAGAGAGAGTGGTAGAGGAGTTTGCTTGAAACAAAGGGGTCGGAGAAACGACCTGAAGTGATTGCCTGAGAGAGAATCTGATTAAAATGGCTGGGTTCGGTGTGATCCCGGAGGATAGAGAGTGAAAATTTGTGGTAATGGAAGGAGAAGGAGTTATGGTTTTTGAGGAAAGAGATTAGGGTTTGGGGCTTTGGGCGTTTGAGAAAGGAGGGAAGGATTTGCATTTGATTTGTTAGTGGAGGTAAAATGTGTGCAACTAACATTTGAAGGCTGAGAAAGCAAGGTGGTAGGGTAGTTAGTACTACTCCCTCCCTTATTCGTCAGTTCACTTTTGGTCAACGGGAGTAAACTTTGACCAAACAATTAATGCCAATCTAACAATCCTAATGAAATTTTAAAAAATTAATATTGATAAATTAAATGATTATTTATCAATTACAATTTTTAGAATTTTATTAGGATGACTAGATTGACATTAAATGTTTGGTCAAAGTTTACTCCAGTTGACCAAAAGTGACAACGCTAAAAAGACGGAGGGAGTATATGTTACTCGTACTGCTGCTTACTTAATGTTGCTGAGCTGCTGGAACTTAATCAAATCTTCCTTTTATATGAGTAGTAGAGATTTAATATCAATATTTGCGATCCAACAAGCAATTTATATGATCAAATAAGTCCATTATAACTCGCTCCGAAAAAGTTGCTTCCATCAATTCATGTGAATTGCTCATCCTGTTATTAGCAGTGACCTTGCCGTGTGAGACTGTCAATTAAGCTTATAAACTAGAGAAGTAAAGTGTTTTACTAAAATTGCACTGTATCTATCTGCTTGCATATTGTTTGTACGATGGAAAAATTATACTCAAAATATTTTTTATACAACACTTATTTTGGGGCAGACAAAAATAAAAAGCACGGGCGGAAGGAGTACAACACTTGGAATTGACACATTCCCATGTTATTTGGTTTTGTTGTTATCATGTTTAATACAAGTTCTCCCATTCACTCATGCTATCTTATCATAATCCTACACAAGTTAGTGGCCTAATTCTTTATAGGTGTAGATTTGTAGCCTTTTATTTTGACATTCATGGAGAATAAAGAGATGGGAATATGTCTTTGCCACTTACCTTAACACCAGAGGTCAAGCATGGTGTTGTCCATTTTCCGGAGATTCCATTCCGTAGTTTACGTTTATATGTATAAACGGGCGGCCTGATGCTACAAAAGTTTCCACTATATGTGAGGTCTAAAGAAAAGCCGGGTCCACATAAGTAGCCGCCACATAAGTTACCATCCTATCAACAACAAAGATAGTTTAGGCATGATCTTATGAATGGATTCCCTTCCCATGAACTGGAATCCTTTTTGCTTGATTCTGATATTGTTCTTATTTTCTTCAAAACCAGGATGCATGGCTGCTCTAGATGCTGTACTATCCTGTTCTCAGTTTCCATGACTTGTGTGAAGCGCTTTTACCACTCCCTCCTCCCACCCGGAATAAATGTCACAGTTGACAAGTCAACATTTTTTTAACTGCCCCCTCTCTTATAGGAGATATACTCCCTCCGTCCCAATTTAAAGTTCTTAGTTTGACTTTGCACGGATATTAAGAAAAAGTAAATATTGTGAGTATGAAAAGTAAAGTGGGAGAGAGAAAGTGGGTAGTGAGTTTTTGTTGTGAGAATGACAAGTGGGTCCCACTTTCCATTTTAGGTAATAAAGCAATGTAAGAACCTTAAATTGGTACAGACAAAAAAAGAAAGTAAGAACCTTAAAGCGGGACAGAGGGAGTACATGTTGTCAATTGACTTTGATCAATAAGTCTCCTTTAATAAAGGGAAACTTAAAGAAATCACCAAACTTTATATCTTATTCTTAGAAATGCGACATTCATTTTGGGACAAACAAAAATGAGAAGTGCGACAATAATTTCAGGACGGAGGGAATATTGCCTATAGGCTAGTAGACTGAAAAGATAGTGCGCTATGTTTTACAACACTGCATAAGCTAGCTGGGGCGATATGTAAACTTGAGCTTGGACATAGGTCTATAGAAATTTCCCGTGCAACATTTTGCTGTAAACATAGTTTATTGCTACGTTTCTCTCAGAGCACGCAAGGAAGAAAAACACGTAAACATGCACTAGGAGTAGTTATCAAAACATGCACTAGAAGAAAAACACAACTTTTTTGCTGTAAACCAAAAAAGTTGTATTATGGTTGATTCTCTTGACCCTTGAAATGGAGAATCAGCCGATGCAAAGTCATATTTTCCTGTAGTATATGACCACGTTGTGCAAGTAAATTGCGCATTAATTTTGTTCTTTGCTTCATTATTTGTAGATAAGATTCGATCAGCTATATATTCAGCGCAAATAGGGGTCAATCAACCATCTCTATATATAAGCTCCATCATATATGGATTTCTTATCAGAACAATAAATGTTTCGGAGAAGTTTCAAGTGTCCCTCAAGGGCTTCCAATATCCCAGTCACACAATCATTGGGGTATTGGTTAGCCCTTCAGGACAGTTGAGAAAGCTTTCTCCTTCTTCACTACTGTCTGGATTCATCACAAACACTGATCTTGTTATCTTTCTTGTTCGTTTTTCTTGTTTTTCGTTTATGATACACATTTAGGAGGTGTTATCACCACAGCAATAAACTAGAATAAAATTGTTTCGTAGAAATTTCAGTAGCCCGACCTCAAGCTCTTCCCAGTATTGGATTATTGTTATTTAAACCCTCTCGAGAGCTGTTCAAATCTTTGATTTCCCCTTCTATGGGGTCTAGGTTTTTTTTTTCCTTGTTCTATTTCCATGTTATTCGATCCGAATCTGGTCTCTTCCAAAGTAACCTTGTTGTCTATGAAAAGTAACAGACAGAAAATTTGAACAAGTTGATATTACCAACATGGTTGACCTCAGGTAAAATTCAAACCCTTTTTTCTAACCAATTGATAGGTATTTTACTAGGATTTTAGGCTTGGACTAGACAGTAGATTTACTGGTGATGTAACTTGAGTAAGTTCAGAACAAGAATCCCCGAAACCACTGGAAACAGGCGGCACTCCAAATTATGTGTGTCCAAATAAGGCCAAAACATTGTCCAATCTCATTGTCCTAGGTTCTAAAATTTCCTGCTCATAAGACAAATTAAGAGTAGCTTCAAAAATCATCGATAACTGCAGACCGGACTCAGCGGACTTTGACATACTCATCCCCTAATTAATTTGATTGGGTTGGGCTTAATTACCAAGAAATCATAAATTAATAGGCATAATCTCAATGGAAAATTTCTTGTGAGCATATTTTCAAGGAACAATGTCTTGGACATAAATTAATCCTCTTTGGTTATGACTGGAGTATTTATATCAGAGACTTGTTGCTCATTGTCAACAACTTGTTTAAAAGTTTTTGCATGCATTTTAGGGAAGTTTCTTGGAAGGCTTTAGTTTTCTATTTTCAGTATGAAGATGATATCATTGTTTTTATCGGTAAAATGGTTTAAATAAAATGTCGTCAACGGCCGAAATGGTGCTTTTATTTGTGAAATTGGGGGACAACTTGTCTGAATTTTCTTTGTTTTTAGTTAGAAATTTCCACATCAATAGTTATTCACGACAAATTCTGTTTTGCTACATATACGACGATAGTTCTTCCCTGATCATTTCCTCCCTTTTCTCTCCTCACTCCTCCATTTCTACCCCCTCAAACATGTGAATACTAATTTCCTTGGCATGCACAGCAGTATCAATGTCTTGAAGGTGGCGAAGAGATGAGATCCAACATTTTCTGAACTCTCTCCCTCAATGGTTCAACGAACCTTCTTAGAAAGTTGCAACTTCTGGGAGGGTTCATATGAGTCATTGGGGATGAGTTTTCAGAACATGTTGGCTTTCACATTGGACCTTCCCCAGCAACACGGGATCAGTGCTGCTGTTTGCTACGGGTAAACCAGAGAGATCCAACATTTTCTGAACTCTCTCCCTCAGTGGCTCATTGAACCTTCTAGGAAGACTCCGACTTTAGGAGGGTTCAGATGACCCATTGGGGGTTGAGTTTTCAGAACATGTTGGCTTTCACATTGGACCTTTCCCCAGCAACTGTACTTGATATATCAATGCTGCTGGCCTTGGGTTTGCTACTGCTAAACCAGAGGCCATGCCAGTAACGCAACGACCACGTCAGGACTCAGGACCTGCAAGAGTGCGTGCCTTGATCAATAACAACGTGTTAATTGGCTCGGCTTCTTAATTCTCAATCAGTAGTAGAAAAATGTGTAGCTTTAATCTCAGAAAGCTCCATGGCTCATCAGTCTCTGCATGCTCCAGTTAAGTTTGTTTGAGAAATTAATTATGGTCTGTTTGCTTATTAGTATACTCCCTCCGTCTCATTTTAAAATTCAAAAATTTCCCAAAATGTTGTCCCATTTTTAAGATTTAAAATCCTAAAATAGAAAGTTTTTATTACCTCTTTAATTATGGATCCTACATGTCATACTCACAACAATTATCCACTAACTATTACATACCTCACTTTCTCTCTTTTATCAAACTATCTGCACTCACAACACATCACTTTTTTGTTAATTCTTGTATGGTTTTACCCAACCCATCTTTTGAACCTTAAAATGGGTTTAAAATGAGACGGAAGGAGTATAAGAATGTGGCTTGCCAAAACAAATATGCTGGGATTACATAAATCTCATTCATTCGTTTATAATTAGATCCAATGCATTTCCCATATAGAGGCGGAACTACATGCATTGTGATTTGATTTCAAAAACATATTTTTTTTTTCATTTTTTTTGAAACATTTCAAAAACAAAACTAAGAGAGTTTGAAAATGAATTTACCCCATTTTAAAATTATCTGCCCCGCCACTGGTAGCTGTATTACATACGTGAAAGTGAAATTTGTTTCTGTATCTGTTGCAAGTTTGATGGTTTTGACGCTGTTATTGTTAATATAAAGTCACAAAAAAGTGACATAAAATTTGGCTTACAAAATAATGTGTCGTAATTTTATTAGTCATTTTGATTAGACCATCTCCAACAGTTTAGTGCAAAAATTGCACTATTCTTTATAATAGTGCAATTTTTACACCAAATATTTACAACAGTTTGCTTCAAATTTTATACTAAATACGAATATGATAAAAATATTCATTATTGTTTCACATATATAAATAATAGTAGGTTATATAATTTTATATTGTAAAATATTTTCATATATATCAAAAAGAAAAACAAAAAACGGATATTTAAAAAGAAAAAGAATAAGAAAAACGGGATAGCGCAGCACTATCCCTTGCACCAAATTTGAAGCAAGTGTTAAAGTTGCTCTATTAATAGAGCAGTGTTTAGAGTTCCGTTGGAGTACAACAATGCTCTATTTTTGGAGTTTTAGAGTACCGTTGGAGATGGTCTTAGTGTCTTTTTACCAAAATTAAGAAATGCAATTAGGAAAAAATGCACCAAAAGTACCTAAACTATATGGGTTGTTTGGATTTAGTAACTTATCTCTTTTTTGACCCATGAAAAATACCTTAACTTTTGTTTTTGTGCAGCGGGGGTACCTATTGCTAACGCCGTCCAAATTTGGCCGTTATCCACGCATGTGACAACTCACGTGACCTTTTTTAAAGGGTGAAATCGGAACTTCAATTGTGAGAGAATTTTCACAAAAAACTAAGGGGTTGAAATAATTTTTTTTTTATTTCACATAACCCCTTTCCCTTTCCCCTTCCCTACACCCAGATCTTGTAACACTCCCCTTCCCTCTAAAACTCAGATCTTTCATCGCCGCCGCCATGGCAATGTCAACAACCACCTCCACCGGCCTCCTCCTCAAAATCCCCACCAACCCCCTCTCCAGAAGAACCGCCACCACCGCCCACCTCACCCCCTCCCGCCTCCCAATCAAACTCAAACCCATCTCAATCACCAGCACCGCCACCACAACCCCACTCCAAGATCTCTCCGTCGCTGCTGCCGCCGCCTCCCAATCATCAGATCGCGTCTTCAATTTCGCCGCCGGACCCGCCACCCTCCCTGAATCTGTCCTCCGTAAGGCCGAATCAGAGCTCTACAAACCCGAACTATTTTTTTTATTTCTTTTTTGACCCATGAAAAATACCTTTTTTTTTTTTTGGGCAGCGGAGGTACCTATTGCTCACGCTGTCCATTTTTTTTGTCGTTATCCACGCATGTGACAACTCACATGACCTTTTTTAAAGGGTAAAATCGGAACTTCAAGTGTGAGAGAATTTCACAAAAGAGAAAGGGGTTGAAATTATTTTTTTTTATTTTCACATAACCCCCTTCCCTTTCCCTTTCCCTACACCCAAACCCTACCACTGCTCTCTCTCCCTCGTGAATCCCTAGCTCCACCCGAACCATCGGCGCCTCTCTTCATCTTCTACCACAAGATGACGCCTCCATTCCTATCTCTGCGACCCACAAATCCCGCGTCTCTCTCATTCTTAATTTTTTTTGGCATATCCGGAGTTGATTTCTTCAAGATCGAAGACGAAATTCAAAACAAAAATGAAACTGGAATATGGGTCGCTGTCGGCCATGGATTCACAGCTAATGGAGGTTATCAAACACGATCTGGGTTTGGAATTTACCTTTTTATTTCAATTTTGACATACTTAGGCCAGATCTGATTTTGATTTTGATTTTTTTTTTTTTTTTGGTTGTAGGATTGTACAATCTGGGTTTGTAGATTGTTAATTCTTGGACTTTTTTCGTTTTAATTCTTGATGGTTTTGGTGGTGATGTTAGTTTCGAACGGTAGTGTTATTTTGATGGTGGTTGTGAATAACGGTGGTGAGGGGCGGTGCTGGGTGTTGCCTGTTGGGTGTTGAAAGAGTATGAAATACTCTTAGTTTAATATTGTGTATCTTTGTGATTCTGATTTAATTAATGTATATATTTAGAGTTTATTTATTTTAGGAATTAGTTGTAATTATTTAGGAATAGTTTATTTTAGGATAATTATTATTATTTTGATTTACTTGACTAACCTACTAATGTTTATCTTTGGTTAGTATTTTGTATTTTAGGTGTTTTATTTTAGGAAGACTCTCATATGGAAAGAAGGATTTCTTGGAGTGTAAGGAGCGGCCAAGCCTTGTATAAATACAATCCGACTCCTTCATTGACTTAGACGAATTTACAGAGTATTTTAAGAGAGTCTTTTGTTTTTTTTTAGGTTCTTGTTCATCAAGAACTCAAGTATTTTTATGTTTAGTCTATTCAAGATAGAATAGGTTTTGATCTTTTAATTGTTTTTGTTTCTTTCATCCTTTTGTACTCTGAAAGAGTTTTAGTAATGAAAGTTTTCCAGCAAGGTATTTCTTGCTGAAGTGTTTAATCAGTTTTAATTTCCGCTGCGTTTGTTTCTGTGTTTCTGAGTTTCTGGTCGTCGCCAACTGACAGGACAACTGTTTGGACAACTGTTAGCACGTTTGAATACACAGTTGTTCACACAGTCGGTCAATTCCCAGAAAACAGTCCTAGCCGCTTAATTTCTTTCAATTGGTAACAGAGCCTGGTCTCGACATACTGAGATCGATCTTTGAAAGTGGCCATTATGGACTGTGAACAAAACAAGTTTTTGGTTTTAATGATTGTGTTTGAAAATCTTAAAATGAAAGAATATGAAACCATCAAAGATTTTTCTTCTAAATTGGTAAATATTGCAAATGAGTTATATGTGTTAGGGGAATCAATCTCTAATGCTAGACTCGTACGCAAAATATTAAGATCCCTGCCAGAAAGATTCAACATGATAATCTCTTTGGTAGAGGAATTTTATGATGTCGAGACTCTAAGTTTTGACCAACTTATTGGAGTCTTAACCATTTATGAATTAACCCCAGGTGTGAAAAATCATTTTTCTTCTGAAAACAAAAGATCTATTGAGTCCGTTCAATGTAGAGCGTGTTTAGGATTCAGACACTATGCCAATGAGTGTGCTAACACACTCAAAAAGAGAGGGATGAGTTTTTCTGCAACCTTAAGTGATTCAGATGATGACGATCAGACAGCAAATCTGTCATTTTTACGATCATCACAATCCTCCCTTTCTGACAATGAATCTGACTGTGAATCTGACAGTGAAGATGAACAGTCAACTGTCATCACAGTTGTCAGCTCAAATGGTACTAATGTGTATACCTGTCTTAACTCCACTTCTGCAGGTGAATCTGAAGAATCCTCACAGGAAGAAGAGGATAGTGCCACGTATGAGGACCTCCACAATACATACGTTGAGTTGTTTGCAGAATGGTCCAAACGAATGGATCAACTCAAGGAGTTCAAGAAGGTAAATGAAAAACTCACCTCTGAAAATCTGAAATTAAAGGCTGAGAATGAGAGGTTGTCGAGTGAAAGTGATACTCAAAAGGACTCCATAGCTAGGTTAGAAGTCATGCTTACCAAAAAGGACAATGAATGTGAAAAGTATAAAAGCAATCTTGAAAAAGAAACTAACACACTCAATAAACTTAACAATGGCAAGGCTAAATTGGAAGAGGTTCTGAACATGGGGAACCAAGGAAAATCAGGTTTAGGCTATGGAGATCCAGTGTTTGTTAAGGAAGGTGAGGGCACTTCGAAAAACAATGAGAGATTTAATGCTAATCACGTGTCTCCTCACAAAAACAAAAGAAATAGAAAAAGGATATACGTGTGTCACCATTGTTTTGCCCCTGGACATATACGTCCATTTTGCTACAAGTTGAAACAGGAACTTGGCTTGGAGAAGAACAGCGGCCACTTGACAAGACAACTGTGGGAACAATCTAACAGTCAGTTGCCCAGTCAAGTGCCCAGTCAACAGCAGCAGGTAAGAAAGGCCTGGGTAAAGAAAGACACTCAGCAATGCAAAGTGGCTCTTACCTCCTTCAAGAGTAGTGTGGAAGAAGGATGGTACTTCGACAGTGGCTGTTCTCGCCATATGACTGGTGCTCGTGAGCATCTCATAGACTATGAAGCCTTTAAAGGTGGAAAAGTCAATTTTGGTGGAGGTGCTCAAGGTGAGGTAATTGGCAAAGGTACTCTGAATGTTGATGGTTTGCCTAACGTGCATAATGTCTTACATGTTGATGGGTTAAAGGCAAACCTAATTAGCATAAGCCAATTGTGTGATGATGATCTACATGTCAAGTTTGATAAGAAGATATGTGATGTCTTCGATGATTCAAACAGATGTGTTTTGAAAGGTGTAAGATCCTCTGATTATTGTTACAAGTTGGTTGAAAATCATTCATGTTTTAACTCAATTTTTGATAATGCTCCTGATCTTATTGTCAATTGTGTTGAGGATGATGTTTCAGGTTGCACTTGGGAGCATGAAAGGATTAATGATGAATCTGAACCTAAATCCATGACAGAATATGCAGATGCACCAACTGTGAGGACAACTGACAGTCAAGATGAACAGTCAACTGCCATGTCAGATGGTCAGACAGCAGCAGATTCTGGTTCAGATTCTGAAATCTTGGAAGATCAGGTAAGCAGAGGCAATGATGATGCTGCAAGCATACAAGGAGATCATCTAACTTCCCAGGTCATTGGGGGAGTGGATGAAGGAATGAAAACAAGAGGAAAACGAATAAATTACCGGGATTTAGCCGGTTTGGTATGCATGAAATTCGCGTACCATCAGGTAAGCTCTTGTTGTTTTGTTGCTAAGTTTAAGCATGATAGTGTGTCAGAAACCTTAAATGGTAATAATTGGATCAATGACATGCAAGAGAAAGTGGTAAAATTTGAAAGCAAAGATGTTAGGTTCTTGGTTCATAGGCCATCTAATGCTGAATGTATGGGAGATGTTACTTGTTGTACTCAATTGTTGAATATGAACCAGATAATAAAGGATTATGATCTTAAAAGTAAAACCTTTACTGTATTTTGTGATAGCTTAAGCTCCCAGAATATTGCCAAGAATCTGGTACAACATCTCCTAACCAAGCACATAGATATTATGGATCATTTTATTAGAGATCTCGTTGAACAAAAAATCATTACTCTTGAACATGTAAGCACAACGGATCAACTTGCTGATATCTTTACCAAGGCTTTGGATTTCGAGAGATTTTCTCTCGGACTGTGTGATACCAGTTGACTGCACAAGTGTGCAGACAACTGACTGCATAACTGTATAATTGTATATTACAGTAACCACTAAAAAAAAAAAAAAAAAAAAAAGTCTGCATACATTCTATTTGCACGATTGTCTCTTGTGATCACTTGGTATTCTTTAGTTCCTTGACTCCGAGTTTTGACCCTTGAATGTGAGACCCTTCTTGACTTGATAATAAAATTATCTTGTTAATTCCTTCGTGTTGTTTATCATGGAGTGGGCATCAAATCTAAGCTTGCGGGAAGAACAAGATGCCTCCAATCTTTGCAGTTACTACTCATTTAGGCAAAAAGCTGAAGTGTTTTCATACATAACTTGAGATCAAGGGTAACACTGTATTGTGAGAGTGAATAGCTCTTCCCCTAATAGATTCATTGGAGATATGCCTTTAAAAAGGGGGTGTTCTAAAAGCTACATGATTGAAGGTGTAATCTCATTGAATTCTTGTGAGTTGAGACCGAGTCATAAACGGAGTTGACCATTGTATGTCACACCAAAATTGAGACAATCTTCACTTGTGTGTTTAGGCATAATTTTTCTAAGCTTTTTTTCTCCCTTGGTATTTCCATCAGCAAATTGAACTGTTCTTCTTCTTGTTACAGATTTAATGCTTTCATGTGATTAACGATAATCTAATGACGTGATGTTCAAGTTTCATTGTGCAGTTGGTGGAAATTGTGATACATTGTGGATAAAAGGATTCAGTTGAATTTGGCAAGTTCTAATTCTGGGATGGATAATTTATCACAAAACATGGAAAAAGTTTGAATTTTAAAATCAAAATCCTTGGTTGTTTTGGAATTCAAATTGGTACTTCAATGTTTCTCAGTTCTCCCTACTCCTTGGCCTACCCGAGTTCTTAGGAAGAATCTTTGTCATTCCCGTGATTTTTCCTCCTTGTCCATTCTGGTTGTGAATTATGGTTTAGTATATCTTCTTCCTCATGTTTACTAGCTACATTTCTCTCATCTCATCTTGTTCCTATTCTGCAAATGCGCTCTCTCTAACATTTTTGCAGATAAATCCGAGATTTATGGAGAAACTCTAAGTTATTGTGTGTGACACAAAATGATTGTTTGCCACTGCTCTGATCAAGCTCTGGTATTTTTGTTGTTAAGCATCCAGCTGGTGTTAAGCAACTTGTTCGTGCAACTGTGCGGACAACTGGACAGTCAACTGTACAGTCAATTGTACAGTCAACCGGTAAGTCATCAGGTAATTCTGCAGAAATCTCTGGTCTGTTATGGTTTGATGCGATGTGAGTTGAGATTGATGATGCTCTTAGAGGTATTTTTGTTGGGGAGATTCAAATTTAGGGGGAGTGGAAGATATTCTTATTTTTTTTCTTTGAGTTTGATGGTTCTTCTCAAAAAGGGGGAGAAAGATGTGGTCTTCATATTTAGGGGGAGAAAGATGTGTTCTAGGGGGAGTAGAATCCAATGTACAAATTCAGGGGGAGAGTTTTGTTTTTTGGTTGTTTTGATCAGAACCACAAAGATAGGGGGAGATTGAAAGAGTATGAAATACTCTTAGTTTAATATTGTGTATCTTTGTGATTCTGATTTAATTAATGTATATATTTAGAGTTTATTTATTTTAGGAATTAGTTGTAATTATTTAGGAATAGTTTATTTTAGGATAATTATTATTATTTTGATTTACTTGACTAACCTACTAATGTTTATCTTTGGTTAGTATTTTGTATTTTAGGTGTTTTATTTTAGGAAGACTCTCATATGGAAAGAATGATTTCTTGGAGTGTAAGGAGCGGCCAAGCCTTGTATAAATACAAGCCGACTCCTTCATTGACTTAGACGAATTTACAGAGTATTTTAAGAGAGTCTTTTGTTTTTTTTGAGGTTCTTGTTCATTAAGAACTCAAATATTTTTATGTTTAGTCTATTCAAGATAGAATAGGTTTTGATCTTTTAATTGTTTTTGTTTCTTTCATCCTTTTGTACTCTGAAAGAGTTTTAGTAATGAAAGTTTTCCAGCAAGGTATTTCTTGCTGAAGTGTTTAATCAGTTTTAATTTCCGCTGCGTTTGTTTCTGTGTTTCTGAGTTTCTGGTTGTCGCCAACTGACAGGACAACTGTTTGGACAACTGTTAGCACGTTTGAATACACAGTTGTTCACACAGTCGGTCAATTCCCAGAAAACAGTCCTAGCCGCTTAATTTCTTTCAGGTGTTGATGGTGGTGAGGTGCAGTGTTGGTGGTGAAGGGCGATGCTGGTGGTGAGAGGCTGGTGGTGGGTTGGGTGTTGGTGGCGAATAGTGTGGTGGTGAACTGGTGATGATGGTGGCTGCCGTTCCTGGACATGAGCGGTGGTGGGTGGCGGTTTGGCTAGGACTGGGAACGAGAAGGGGAAGGGGAGGGGGTTAATTGAAACTAGAAAAGTTAGTTTTAACCCCTTTATTTTGTGAAATGATATCACACCATCCTTATTATGTTTTGACCTCTTTGTCCTTAAAAAAATAAGTCATGTGCATGACACATGATAACTTAACAGCCAAATTCAAACGGCGTTAGCAATAGGTACCTCTGCTGCACAAAAAAAAAAAAAAAAAAGTTAAGGTATTTTTCATGGGTCAAAAAAGAGATAAGTTACTAAATCCAAACAACCCCAATAATTCAAGTACTTTTCTTGCATTTTTTCCTAATAACTAAGTTTCTCACTTTTGTTGGGAGCCGTTGATTTCTCCTTGCCGTTAGGAGCCGTTGCTTTCTCCTCGCCGTTGAGAGCCTATGTTTTTGTGTGTTTTTTGTTTTCTTCATTTTAGATAGGCAAATGACGAATCACGCATCATCTCAAAAACAAAAATGTGATCATCGTTCTTACTATACAAAGATGCTTTGTGGATTTTGAGATGTCTGGTGGACGTGTGTCAACCCGGATTCTCTAATATGTCAAGTGCTCAGCGAAAAATATTTTTCGATTGGGGATTTTTTTAAACGAAGGATGGAGGCAGTTTCCAAGTTTACTTGGAGTAGAATTTGAACGTCTCAATATTTCGATAAAAAAATGTCATTGTTGTAGTTTAAGAGTTGAAACATCTATTTAAATTTGTGATGAGCCTTGTTATTGTGAATGAAATTTGATTTGTACTCCCTCCGGTCCAAAATAACTGTCACTTTTGGACCAAAATTTTGGTCAAAAATAATTGTCACTTTTGAGCTAAATGTATCTTTTATCCTTGCATTGAAACTTGTTTTCTTTTATTAGTTGTCTTAGGGTGAGACATTAATGTAAGAAAGTTGAACACTTAATAGGGGTAAAATTGGAACTTTTGTCATTAAATCATGATAATAATTGCATTTCTTAAGAGTTGTGCAAATGCTAAAAAAGACAGTTATTTTGGACCGGAGGGAGTAGTTGTTTGTTAAAAATAAAAATAAGAGAATAATAATAGGGGCACAAAAAGTCACAAAAACTTGCTCACAAAATCCTATGTGTAATAATGTTAGAGTATGTTTTGGGGGAAACTAGTTCCTCCATAAATTATAAAAAGTTCACTTTTTAACCCTTAAACCCTAAATCTTAAACCCTAAACTAAACCTTAAACCATAAACACTTAATCTTAAATCCTATAAAAACATGATTTTTTATAACTTAGGGAACTAGTTTCCCCCAAAATATTCTGATAATGTTATTGATGTTTTTAATTAAATTATGGCGAATCCATTATCGATACAACCAATCAAATATCGTCTCCTCATCTTGTAAGTAAGATCTTATGAATTTTTTTTGTGCCCCTATTATTGCGCCAAAAAGAATAAGAGTATGAAGGAAATTCAAAAGGGAATCGGTCAAAGCATACAGGTCAACGAATCAGGTTCGATTCATTTCCAACAAGCTACAAATCATAGCCGTCGATCCAAGTACTAATTTCGTAGGCACAAAGCTTGGGCCATTAATAAGACGTGTCAGTTTCTGATTAGTCCACTTCTCGTGGCATGCGATATCATTGGTTGAAACAACTCGACGCCATTTCTGGCAAGATCTATATACTATTGATTCTTTCAACAAATCGAGCTATTCATAAGGTCACTCCTTTTCCTTCTTCTCTCATTTTTTTTTTTTTTGCGTTCTAAGATCAATCGATCTCGCTAGGGTTTGATTGAAGATCCTAATTATGGAAGAAAGCGGACGGAGGATTCGATCGAAGCAGTTTATTTGTTTGCTTCTGATTAGTTGTTTCATTGCACAGCTCTACGCTTCTGGAAATCCGGTAACTGAACTCTCCGTTGTACATGTGTTGTTTGTGTGCGTTTTTGTATTTTTGTGAGTGTGTTTTCGGTGTATGTTTGGATAAATTGGATCCGTGGATTTGAGAATTGGATATTGTTGGTGTTTTGTAGATCTTTTACGAGCCATTCGATGTGGCTTTTGATGGAAGTTGGATCGTGTCTGAGAAGGACGAGTATCAAGGTAATGGATCTGTAATTGTATCATTTTTACTTGATTTTTGCAGCCTTGTATTTTTTGCTTGTTTGTTCTGTAGTGTTATCAGATATGCAATTTAGTTCTATGTTTAATGTTTCTATTACTTGTGCAATTTTTTTTTGCTTTTGCTTGAATCTGTGTTGATCAGGTTGAAATTGTTGGTTGATTATCGTGAATGTGCATATCTGTTTACCGAGTCAGTGATGCAATCTGGATAGATATAAGTAGTACTGTGCAAATGTGTAATCCCTTTGTTCCAATTAAGCAAAGATGAGCTTACTTTGAATAATTAACTAGTGTGAATGATAAGATCCCTTCTGAATACTGAATTTGGCTTGGTCTAAGAGTTTTTGAATGCACAAGCATGTATGTTATGTTGCCATCAGGAAGTAGCACTGAAACTATTGTTTCAGTGAGATGCTACCTAAAGTTGATCGTGTGGAACAGTGTAAACAGTATACTTGAAGAGACAGTCAGATTGCTTGGGACTTTTAGCTTGCAGAGTTCAGTTGAGGTTAACATTCATGCATAATATTACTTTTCAATGTGGTGTTAACCATGCAAAATGATTCTGGAGCTGTCTGTTAAAATTGCATAGGAACCTAAATGAGAGTTTTATGCTGGGCACACGTATTTGTTATTGTTCAGTAGCTTTTGATCAATTCCACTAGTGCATTATAGTTCAGTTGGCTTTGGCTTTGTTTTTCCTTATCATTTGTGGGGGACTTCGACAAAAAGTTCTTACGTGCCCACATTAATTGATGCCATCTGTTGACCGATTAATATCTTTTGATTATGTACTTCCTCCTAATGGTTACCTTCCTCGTTTTTATTTCCTTATACTTGCATCTTTTTAGTTTGGTTGAGCATGAAGCATATATAAAAGAACTCTGTTATTCGCAGCCGTTACGTCTTTTCTCTCTTATGAATCCCTTACTTTGAATTCGTTGGTTTGTTATAATCTTGTTTGTCGATATTCTCTATGTGGTCTTGTAGAAACATTTTTGCTCTCTCTCTATATAAGTTTTTTTCCTCACTTCCATTTTTTAGTTATCTCAATAAAAGAAGTCATATTCTTAAAGAAGTAACAATTCTAGTGCAATGTTAAGAAGGCACAAGCTTGTGAAACATAAATACTTGAAAAAATTACAACCTTTTTTTTTTTTTTGGGTGTGGTGGTGGTGGGGTGGGGGCGATAGGGGAAAATACCTTTTGTATATATCTTGTTAAGTTGATGATCTGAAACCTGATCTCATGATCACTCTTGTAGCCCTTTAAATATTGTAACTAGGGATGCTTGTCCATTTGTACATGTTGAATATTCCCATTTAAAAAAGGGATGCTTGTCACTTTGTACTTGTTGGATATTCCCACCTTTTGAATATGAACACGCGTTTGCATTCTCGAAGTATGTAGAATCATTTATTAAACTTCATCACATTCTCATTGTCCCTGCATCTAGAGAATTCATATGATCCCATTATATTGTCTTTCGTCGACATTGGCCAATTGAAAGAATGTTCACTCACATTTTCTTTGAATTTAGGTCCATGGAAACACGCAAAGAGTGAGGGGCATGATGATTATGGTCTTCTTGTGAGTGAGAAGGCTAGGAAGTATGCAATTGTCAAAGAGCTCGAAAAACCTGTTGAGCTTAAGGATGATACTATTGTTCTTCAATTTGAAACCCGCCTCCAAAATGGACTAGAATGTGGTGGTGCATATTTGAAGTATCTCCGACCACAGGAGGCTGGCTGGACTGCAAAGGGATTTGATAATGATTCTCCTTACTCT
This sequence comes from Campanula takesimana, assembly GCA_026119855.1. Taxonomy (NCBI): domain Eukaryota; kingdom Viridiplantae; phylum Streptophyta; class Magnoliopsida; order Asterales; family Campanulaceae; genus Campanula; species Campanula takesimana. The sequence goes on from JAOWBW010000581.1 coordinate 870,534, forward strand.
ATTATGTTTGGACCTGATAAATGTGGCGCCACAAACAAGGTTCATTTCATTTTGAAGCACAAGAACCCCAAGAGTGGAGAGTATGTCGAGCACCACCTTAAATTTCCACCTTCAGTGCCTTCTGACAAGCTCACCCATGTCTACACTGCCATCTTGTCACCTGATAATGAGGTGAGGATTTTGGTTGATGGAGAAGAGAAAAAGAAGGGTAACTTCCTCTCTTCTGAAGATTTTGAGCCAGCACTCATCCCAGAGAAAACTATTCCTGACCCAGATGATAAGAAGCCTGAGGACTGGGATGAGAGAGCAAAGATTCCCGACCCAGAGGCAACAAAACCAGAGGATTGGGATGAGGATGCTCCCATGGAGATTGTTGATGAGGAAGCTGAGAAACCCGAAGGATGGTTAGATGAGGAGCCAGAGGAAATTGATGATCCCGAGGCAGCAAAACCTGAAGATTGGGATGATGATGAGGATGGTGAATGGGAGGCTCCTAAGATTGACAACCCAAAGTGTGAGGCTGCTCCTGGGTGTGGTGAGTGGAAGAGGCCATTGAAGAGGAATCCTGCATACAAGGGAAAATGGCATGCTCCCCTTATTGACAACCCCAACTACAAGGGTATCTGGAAGCCTCAGCAAATTCCCAACCCTGACTACTTTGAACTTGAGAAACCAAACTTTGAGCCTATTGCTGCTATTGGCATTGAGATCTGGACTATGCAAGATGGCATCTTGTTCGACAACATTTTGATAGCAAATGATGAGAAAGAGGCTGAAGCAATTAGGGAGACCAAGTGGAAGCCAAAGTTTGAAGCTGAGAAGGAGAAACAGAAGGCTGAAGAAGAAGCAGCTGGTGTTTCAGATGGTCTCAAGGGCTATCAGGTTATTATCTCTTTTCGCTCTTCCTTCTTTTCATTGTATTTCCAATTTATTGCATCCATAACTGAAGAATTTTATCTAACCTAATGCAGAAACAAGTGTTTGATGTCCTTTACAAGGTCGCCGACGTTCCTTTCTTGAGTGAATACAAGCCTAAGATTTTGGTAAGTCGTCAAATCAGCACTTCTTGGCCTGTGGTAGATATTGACTACAAGAATCTGAAACAAACCCATGTCTGTCTTGCAGGAACTTCTTGGGAAATTGGAGACACAACCTAACATCACTATTGGTGTCCTTGGTTCCATAGTAGTTGTCATTTTCAGTGTCTTGGTGTCGTTCTTGTTTGGTGGAAAGAAAACCGTGAGTTCACTCTCTTGCCTCTTTAAACATGGAGCCCCTCAGTATTTTGACAAGTTTCTCAATTTTCATTTTTTACAGGCAAAGGCCCCTGCCCCTGTCGAAACAAAGAAGGATGCAGCTGAGAGTTCGAGCAATCAAGCAAGCACTGAAGAGAAAGAAGAGCAAGCCGAGGGGGAAAATGCTCCTCGTAGAAGGACTGGCAGACGTGACAATTAGAAATCAAATCTCAATGGCGTCACTTTTGATAGAGAATCTAGGTTTAGCTAATTTCTTTTGTTGGATTTTTCACTTGGATCAGAAAAGAAGACTGCATATTTTTTTCCCCTCTAGTTTAAAAGAATCCATATGTATGACAGTGTAAATGAGAGATTCTTATCTGTGAGACTGTATTGGTTCCTTGCATCACGTGCAATTGTTTGCATTCTCGTGTTATAAAATTTTGTCAGATCTTTGACCTACAGTAGTACTTCTTCATATTTATCTGGTCTCGTAATTGGGGTTTCAGTTTGTTAGCTTAGCTGAAAGTATGCTTTGGCAAACGCAATGCTCTGGAAACGGTCTGTTCCTTCCTAAACAGGGTCACTTTCATTTTCGCTTAGTTTCAAAAAATAATCTCATTTTACAAAAAGCTACAATAACCATTTTTATGCCATTTCTAGGAGGTACAAACAAAATTGTGATGCGTCATGAACAAGTTCGATTATGTCAAATGAAAATATACCTACTACTAGTACTCACACGTTCAGTAAACAATTTGATTGGAATAAAGCAATTTTCTCAACCTTTTTTTTATGGTTAGAGCATCTCCAACAGTTTATACACCAAAACACTAAAATGGTGCAACTTCAGCACCAAATATCTTCCACCATCTCCAACAGGTTACTTCAAATCTTGCATCAAATCAGAATATTCTCATAATATTCCTTATCATTTCATTTAATTAAAATGTTAACCATTAACATATATTATCATTATTATTAAATGATTCAAATTACATTATATTAAATATTATGTTATAAAATTATGTAATTAAATATGAAAATAATAAATATAAATTAATATATTTAAAATATAAATAAAAAGAAATACTAAATTTGATAATTAAATGAAAATGCTTCAAAACACAATTTAAATGGAAAAATAAGTTACATGATAATGAAAGATGAACATTTAATTCTCTGAATTCACATATTCCTCCCATAAATGTTCAAAGTGAGCTCGTTTATCTTCGATTTCTTTGTGTCGCTCGAGAAACCGATGAAATCGGGTATTTTCATTCATCATTTCTACCTTGGGGGCAGGTGCATCCATTACATCTTGAATTTTTGCATTCACATCACGCTCATCGTCAACTATCACATTGTGAATTATAATACATGTAGTCAATATAGCATGTAGGTCCCTTTTATTCCAATAGCGAACCGGTCCTGCCAATATTGCAAATCGTGATTGTAGAACTCCGAATGCACGCTCGACGTCTCAACCAAAATATTGCAAATCGTGAATGAACGTAAAATAATGATGATAGACATCAACACTTTTTCCGATCCAGTTGCACGGGCGTACATTGTAAGTGAACGAACAAAAATTATGCAGAAAAGAACTGATCAACAAACTTCAAATGGCATAGATGGGTTTGGAAGCCTCTACCAAAATATTGGACCATCAGGTAACAATCTATCATATTATTAAAAAGAATTTTAATTACGTGTTATTTGTATTTGTTTTTATATTTGTAGTTGCACTTTTTATTGTTTTTTTATTTGTAGTTGCATTTTTATTGTATTTTAATTTTTGTTTGTTTTTTGTATTTGTAGTTACACTTTTGTTGTATTTTTATTTGTATTTGCAGTTTAAATTTGAATTTTATGTGAGTTTATCTAATTATTTTTTGTTATTTACATTATCTTTAATATATAAAGGAGAAGAAAACAAGAAAAAGAGGGGGGGGGGGGAAGAAGGAAGAAAACGGCAAACAGGAAAGCGGAAACCGCGCGCCAAATCTGGCGTAAATGGCCTCCCACACTAAAATAACGTGGGTTATAGAGTGATTGTTGGAGAAGGATTCTACACCAAATAATAGAGTTTTGAAGTAATAAGAGTAATTGTTGGAGATGGTCTTAGCATTGGTGACGTCCACTATTTCATTAACATGAGGTATCACTCCGTCCTGCATTTTAAGCTAAGATATGCAGGCATAACCATAAGACCGAGCGAGATCCTGCCTACATACAAACTTAAACTTCAATACTTATAAAGTCAATGGTACAATGGATTAATTGCGTGTCAAACCCAAGTTTTGCAAAACTGTTAATTCTAAAAGAAAGTCTCAAAATTCCAAGTTTAAACTGTATTTACCGAAATGTATCAATTTATAAAAGTAGCATTGGCAAAAAAAACTTGGGGAAAGTCGCTTTTCTATTTTCCTCAAATTCCCCAGAGAAATTAAAGACGTTTTTCTGTTTTTCGAAAATAAATCCCACGGAAATTAAAGTCGCTTTTTTGTTGCCAATATTTTCCCCAATAAGTCATTTTACAGTTCGTCCACCAAGTTCAACATCCAAATGAGCGTAAACATTCAGTATTAAAAGTAGTGATGATAGGAATTGAGAAACAATAATACACACCAACACTGCTTTAACAAACAAAGATTGTAAGTTGGAAAAAAAAGATCTTAATAACTTAACCATGTAGCAAATACTAATAAACAACAAAGTATCTTATGACTAAGCTTCAAAAAGATCGTCTCTCCCGAAACTGGGTAGACATGGTGGAGGTTAGCCTACCGCAAAAGTTGTATAATTCAAAAAAAAAAAAAAGAAAAAAGAAAGGAAAAGGTCAAAACAAAAATTGTCAAATAAATTAAAAACCTTTTGACATTTGTGTGTTCCTCATTTTGGCAGACATTATTACTGCCTCTCGCTCATCTCATCTCAACACGCCTCACACCTCATCTCCCGCTAGCTTGAGATTTATTATTTTCCTTGTTAAAGTACAAAAGCTTGCTGTATTCACCGTTTTCCAGCACCAGGCTTCGTCATTGGGACGGAGTCCTCATCATCTGATTGAATATCTCCATATTCCCACATCCCCAGCCTCTTCTCTCGTGCTTCTCCCTGGTGTTTTTCTAATTTATCAAACGCCTGTTGTCTGTCTTTGGTCTCCCACCTCCTCCTTTTCTCCAACCTCGCTAGTCCTTCCTGCAGTTTCACAAGCTTAAATAAGAGACCCTATGACTCCCTCCATCCAACTCAAAATTACAAACTTTGGGCCGAAGCCAGAAATTTGTTGGAAAGGGGTCAAAATAAGTAGATAGTGGTATTTCTTCTTAATTGAAGGGGGTCATAATTGCAAAAAATACTGTTTTTAGTTGTAAAAATTGTTGTTTTCCTAAATATAAATGTGGTAAAAACGACAACTCTAAAATCAAGGGGGCCATGGCCTCAAAGTGGCTTCGCCACTCACAGTACTTAAGAAGAAGTGGGCCCTATAAAAAAGTAGTATTATAAACTTGTCATTTATGGGTTGTGTAATTTCAAACGAGACACTCGAAGAAGAAGTTTGTGCACTTTTAAGTGGGATGGAGGGAGTATATATATGTGTGTGTGTGTGTAGTGAGAGAGAGAGAGAGAGAGAGAGAGAGAAGGCTGAAGCATTGAGTCATTCAAACCTGCAGCATGATGTCATTTATACTGAGGTCAGATTTGGGTTCAGTCAAAGTGACCATCAGGACGGTGCCAGTTCCTTGCCCTTTGACTTTTCCCCCTGTTGTGTCCTTCTCCTCAATCACCGCCTTGAATTCCTTTGGACCATTAAGAGTGTGCTCACTTAGATGCACAGCTGCTTCCTGCCCGTAATCCTCTTCCAAGCCAGGGACCTTGAGATACGCAAGACTGCATAGTTGAGCAAGCCCGGGAGCTGCTGATACAGAAGGATCTAAAGGTCGCAACTGATTGTAGGTCACAACTTCTTGATTGCCATAATCAATATAGAACACCTCAAATTTGTCTTTCAAAGATTCAACAACACCCCGAGGAGCATTAACAATCTATAAAAATCAATTAACGAAAAAAATTAGAGCAAAGTCAAACATTGGGCGTAAAAATCAAACTACAAATAATTGATTTTTACTCTCACCATTGCACGGTTCCATGAATTATCAGCACTAAACTGAGCCAGGACGATATCTCCCTTCTTTGGATTGAATGCACCAATAACAGGTGCTTCTTTCAGGCTCAAAGAAGCCAGTTGTGTCTGAATGGAAGCACCTTTTTGATCACCAACAGTCTGGACATAAAACTTACCACCACCAAGGACTTCGGTCACCACCACCTGAGAGTAAATATCAGAAACATCAGAAACTTGTCTGCAGATAAATCAAATGACCACTTGATATATCATGTTCTCCTGGATTTCCCAATCCTACCGTTAGTTCTTCCTTCTGTCTTTTCTCGGATGCGGGACCATTAGAAACTTCCTCTCCCTCTACATAGGTCTCCCATATCTGCAGCGTAGAATGTTATTAGAGCAAGTCTAATGTTTAACAATTCTCTCAGATTTGCTCAAAAATAAAATAAATAAATAAATAAAAAATCTCTCAGATAACAAGTTCTGTTCCTCACCTTCAATTTCTGCCTCTTGGCAGACTGCTCTGCCTGTGCAAGAAGGTGAGCATCTGGAATCCTATCTGTGCCAAAGGAAGTTTGAAGCTTTGCCAAGCCAGCTTCCAGAAGTGTGATTGCTACATTAGTCTTCGACTCCCATAAAGATCCAAGGAAAGTACCAGTTCTATCGACAGTTTCTATTTCAATCTGAAGTCAAAGAATATATTAATAATCAGAAAGAAGCTGGATAGAGATTGCAAATGTCTGATCATAGAAATGTTAAAAAGGAGATGGCAAGTTTACCTCAACATCCCTCTGCATTATCTTCCGTCTCATGAGTGCAATGGCTTCGTTGGAGTAAGGCTCTTCACGACCGGGGCATCTAACACCAGACAATGAGAAGGCAATGCTGCATGTTTCCTTGGGAACAAACAATTTAAACCGATGACCACTAAGGACATATTCGACAACAGCAGGCATCCTCCTGTTTCTTTGAAGGAATGGCAAGAAATCTTTGGCTTTCTTGGCAGAGGCCTAAGTTAAATTTATTAAAACAATAATAAGTATGCATGTTAGCCATTTAAATGAAGAAATATCGAGTCTTAGTGGCATAGTTTCTTACCGATAATAGATCAGTTACATGCATCACAGGCGGATCCTTTGCTGAATGGGTACCCTTCTTCCCGGAAGCGGCACGAGCCTCAGCTGCAAGGAGTGCATCATAATAGTTTGATCTTTCTTCAAAATCACGATGTCTAACGACTGTGCCAAACCCACGAGAAATCACTAGCTCAGCGATATTTATGCCAGGCTGCTGGCCAGCTGCAGCATCATTATCTCCATCCTTGACTGGAGACACCAAAAAGACAGACCCGAAATCCATTACCCTTGAATCGTTCGAACCGACTGGAACAGCCGGTCCATCTGCGCCAACCTTCCTAGAATACTCCATTGAAACATTGACCTGGGGAAAATATAATCACGTTAAAAATAATAATTCTTAGGCCTTCTCAAAAAATAATGCCATTCAAGTGGTTGAGTTGGTAAAAAAAATTATACATACTTGACGGCCTATGAGTCGTGTTCTCAAAAATTCCCTAGCTTCGCGTGCATAAGAAGCAGGTTTTTCATCTCTACGAGGATTGCCCAGTTTGGGACACTTGATACTGGAGAGATTGACCCGTCGCTCTGCTAAGGGGCTGCCGTATGGTACGGAATCATCAGCAACAATAATGCAGTCCCCACTCACAACTTCAACGACCTGCAAAGAAAATAAAAACTCAATTTAAGCAAGCAAATTGAAAGCCAGACCAATTGCAAATTGGCTCACATGGAGAAGTAACCAACCTTTCCAGTGAAATTTTGATCATGAATTGCCTTTGAATTTGTGGCCGGTGGTACATAGTTTGTCCAAAACCTCAAGCGAGCCTTCTTTGCCTGAAGTTCAGCTGATTTAAGCTTCCGCCTTGCTTCTTCTTCCATCATACTAGCGCTCCACTCGACATATTTAGCCAGACCCTGTGCAATAGAAGAGAGCAAGAAATTTCTAATAAGCAAAACAAAATACTGAATACGGAATTCCACAGAAAGCCCATATAACCTCCATACATGATGTAATTTATTTCCATTTATAACTACTTCCATCATCATCTAAAATCTGTACATGTTTTACCAACCCCACCAGAAACCAAATAAACAAATGTATAGAAAGACAAACCTAACAAAACTTTGAATGTGTGCCCATGTTTAAATGTCACGGCAAGACTCATTAGTGCATAAAAGAAAACACACAGAACTTACATTTTCAACAAGCTCCAGAGCTAGGTCCTTAGCTGATTCGCCATCTGGGTAATACACTGAACCAATCAGATTGCTGAACTTATCAACTCCCTCCAGAACGACGCGAATCTGTATGTTACAACATAAAATTCAACCATACAATAAAGACAAATGGTCAGTATGTCTATGACCATTGTATTACAATTTACTGGTGCAAGCAATTCCATCTCTCTAACTACGAACTTGTTTGATTTCAGCTGAATTTCTAGCTTATGGTTCATGGTTTCCAATTTATTTCGAATTATTTGAAATGCTGTTTGAGTTCAGTTTATCAAAAGTGTTTATGATGGCTAATACAGGTCATAAGGAAAATGATGAAAGTTTCAAATAGAACACATTGTTCATCAAGAACGGGTATCATAAAATTCCAATTTAACAATATTTGTCCTTGTTTTCTCATAAACCCAGTAACTCGAGTGTTTATGGTTTGAAGATTTTTTAGCCCCGTACCCCAAATGTATTTTATGGACCAAAAACACAATAAAAAAAATACATTTTTGTTTCTAAACCCATAAGATGATTCAAAAACTCTAATCAAACAAGCCCCATGTGATAAACAGACAGGGTTGAAAAAGTGACAGGTATAGGAAAGAGTAATGAATAAATCGTATTAAGAAGATATAATACTTGACTACAAACAGACAGTACTTACCTCTCTGTTCAACACTCTGATCTCTGTAAAATGTTTAGCTTCCCTCCCATATGGATCTGGGGAAACTTCAGTATAGGATGGTGAAGATGCTGCAAGTCTCTGAGCTGATGTTAAAGGGCCACGTGATTCTGAAGCAGATTCTCCATTTGGTTCATCAGGAGTAACCTCAGACTCGACAATCCTTTCTGCCATGGGCCTTCTTCCCATGGAAGGTGCCTGTTACAAAAATAATTGAGAAACTACACCTTGACAACAGTGATCTAAAAGAAATAGGTCTATTGACAATTTCTTTCTTAAGCTTTGGTTTTAACCACCCATATGATTTTTTAGCAGTTTTAACCATTGCGCGTTAGAAACATACCCATTATCCCCCTCCCCCCACCCAACAACAGCAAAAAGAAAAAAACTAAGTGGGTTGATTAAAATTGCTAAAATCATGCACTAAATCCCTAATTTTGCGAATAGTGGGGGTGTATCTAAAGGACAATGGTCAAAACTGCTAAAAAAACATGAGTGGTTAAAACGAAGCTTAAGCAAAGTGTGAGGATTAAATAGTGTTGATGGGCCAAAGAAACACTCCAAACAATTTTGTTATTGGTTTTGACTGTACCTGGATCCCAGCCACGAACACCTGGACAAACTGATATCCCGGAAACAAGTAGACACGAAGAGAGCTTCCATCACGAACTTGCTCTACTAAAGCTTCCATTGGTTTACCTTTGTTTGCAGCTAAAAAGCCCATCGCATCAAAGTTGCTTGAATCGCCAATGGCAGAGGGTGGGAGCTTCCTGATAGCTGCCTCGAGGGCACTCGGTGACTGAAACGAAACAGTGAAACAACCAAAAATGAGTAAGACATATTAGAATATGCAAGATACAAATCCCTTTGTATCCGTCCCTCTTTCTTTATTTGTTCTTTCTCTATCAGTGCACGACAGGGTACAATTAACGCTTACAAAAACAAAAGATTAATGATACTTCTGTTTCTGTGACATAACTAGATTGAAGTAAGGTCTGAATGAATTTTTACTAACCCTGTTCCAGAGGCCAACACCTTGTTGCTTGGCTTGATCTTGAAGCCGTAGCAATTCTTGTAGAAATGGACTAGCCTCCCCTTTCTGTTGGCCCTGTTCTCTTACCTGAAACCATCGATAAAGCTCTTTCACAAATAAAATTTAACTGTTCTCAAAATGTTGGAAATGTGCAAGGAATCTTATAAATGACCTTTGCCCAGCCCTCTGCAACAACCAGCAACCCGACATTCTTGTCACCAAGGAAAACGGAACCAAATTCTCGGCCAATTGATGGCACAGCATAATCCACTTTGAAAGTGACCTCCTATTTAGGATATATATGATAAACATTTAGCCATCTTGTCATTCATAATGCTACAAGGCAAACATTAACATAAAAATTAAATGGCTCAACTAGTAAGCACCTTTCCAATACACAGCTTCCTCAAAAACTCTCTGCTGTCCCATGCATATTCCTCATCATTACCACCTCTACGAGCCTACACATTAGAGCCAAAAGGAAAAGGTAAGAGACAGTGAGAAAGCATGCAAAACTTGGCAATAACCTAATTTCAGGCCCAAAAGCATTGACAGCTTCATCCAATAGTTTGATACCTTACGTAAGAAAATCTCACATAAAATAGAGACTTATAATTTAATGTGAAATCTAAGATATGATTTGAGGTAAGGGGATAATTCACTAATCCGTTTAAATCATAAAACATGACTGCTCCAACAACCAACCAAGACCTAAATGATCATAAAAGCTCCAGTCTCCTATTGAAAATAACAACAACAATAATAATAAAAGTATCCATCTTACAAGCAGTATTACTTTCTCAATTATTGAGCGAACGGGAAGCATATCTAATCACATAAAAATGATGGATGTGAATACAGTTTTTTTTTAAAAAAAAACTCAAATGGACCACGAGCAACGACCTAGCTTCATGTTCGAGACAAAATATCTTGGACACATCATTTTAGTTTGCCAAATAGATAACAGAAAATGGTAGCCAAAGTATTCTTAAATGTGGTACATGGTAACCTTAAGATGTTATATTTACAAAGTTTGCTGACGGTGTATATGATTCGGTTATCTTATGATTACTTCTACAGGATTATTGCAAGAATTAGCCATTGGGGTTTAATTTTTAAACCGTGAAATTTTTTGGGTCTCCAAATTGATTCAGTTTAGGGATTTCTCCGTAACTAAAGGTGAATGAAATAATCTAAATAATTGACACCAGGTTCTGGAACAGCCCTAACAGAATGCAATAGGCTAGTGCATAGGGTTTTTCTTGAAAAGCAGCTTGGACATAACTGAATGAACTCGATTTCCACAAAAAACAAAACCAATAATTTTGAGAGAGAACAAGTCAAAATATAAATTAAGCAAGAAACTTTGTGAAGGCAATTACGAATCCGCAGACCAAAATGAAAACAAAGGAAAATAGATTTCTACAGCGGCGATAGAAATATTGATAAATGAACCTAGGATGGAAGTATTACATACCAATCTTGGAGCAATAAGAGAAGACAATGTAATGGTCTTCTCAGGAGGAATTTCGGCCTTGGAGCTCCCCATTATAACCAAGCTGTCACCGGAAGGTACAGCCTTTACTTTTCCTCTCAACCATCCAGTGGCTCCAGCTGTAGACGCCATATTAACAGCTAAAGTTCTGAAAATAATCAGGGATTAACATAAGCTCCTCAGATATAAGGATGTCCAAAATCCATGATAGGGAAAATGCATTGCTAATATTAAAGCAATGGAATAATGATGGGCTGATATCCCGCCTCACAGACATACAATAATTAATTTCCTTTAGCATCCATTTGATACCAAACTTACATCATGAAAATCGTTTTGAATGCGGTGAGAAGGATATTATCATTCTCCTTCCATGTAACACTGTAGGCACTCTTACGAATTGTGTATTTTTATACTCCATCCGTCCCGAAATAATCTTCCTACTTTTTTGTTTGTTAATGCAAAGGTACTTTGAGCAATAAAATAATATTAATTCACTCATTCTAATGAAGATTTAAAACTTGTTATTGATGCACCGTTATAAATACTATCAATAACAATTTTTAGATGTTCATTAGGATAAGTAAACTAACCTAAAATTATTGCTCAAAGTACCTTCGTAACAACATCAGAAAAAAAGTAGGAAGATCATTTTGGGACGTAGGGAGTAACTAGAAATTTATAGAAACCAGGTCAGGTAAGAACAGCATAAATCCAGATTAATCAAAAACAGTTGAACAAGTGGTCAACACGCTCATTCACACGCGCCCGACACAAGTGGCTTAATTTTTCACTAAATATAAAGGAATCCGGAAAAACCAGGGTCATTAAGGAAACATTAATTTTTCCCCTTTCTAGACCACTGATCAGAAATATAACCTCAAAATTGAATCTTTAAAAGTAACTAACTGAAACTAAACGATTCTATGATAAATAGAGATCACTTTAATCATATAGTCATTCTTACATAAATACACAATCAAAACTTTACACCTCAAATCTTTAAAAAGAATATTCTCTGCCACGGATCATCAGATCCATAAATACACAATCGAAACTTCAAACAAATTTCCAGCGATAACTACATCAACACATACATTCACTGACACACAATTTAATAGCACATGCAACCGTATATATCCAACAGGTTCCTCAGTTCAATAAGCAATCAAAATCTGATCAAAGCAGTCATTCAAAAGCTAAGTGAATAAACCGATCTATAACACCAAGACACAAACAAACTGATGGATCAAGAGAGAACTCAATACAGCGACGAATTAAAGTAATGCAATTAGAAATTCAAATCTACAACTACACAAGCAAAAAAATCGATCCAGAAAAATATAAATTCGTTTTAAGTTCATCAATTCATGGCTGTGAATCGATGCAGTTATTTACAGAGACGGAGATCTGAGAATCAATACCTAACTGCTCAGTTCGGAAAGCCGCCGGCGCTTGATCGATCTAACGGAGAGACGGCGAAATCGAGTAAATACGGATCAAATCTGAACTGTTAAAAGAAATTGATTATAAATGAGTTGACATTGGGGACAAATTGGGAGAGATTTTGATAATTTGTGTGAAATTGAAATTGAGGTCGGAGAAAAAAAAAACGAGTAATGTTCGTCGGACGGCGGATCAAAGAGAGAATCGGATGTAGAATATGGGAGATTATATAAAGAGCAGAATTTTGCCGTAAAAAGGAGATTTGACCTTCGGAATTGGAAATTTACTAAAATGACCATAATCTGGCCTTTATATAGAAGTGCTTTAAGATTTTTACCCGATGAGGGGTACCGAACTACTGACCGAAGATAAGGACAGATATTTGATTTAGGCTATGTACAATAAGGTGATTGAGAGGGGTTGTTGAAAGTGGGTTCAACTAGTTGAGGGGGTCCAATAAGGTAGTTGAGAGGTAGGGGGTTGAATTGGGAGGTTGAACAAATTCAACCGGGTTGAATGAAAAATGAGGGGCCCCGCCATGGACACGCGTCGCCGCCTGGTTGGTGCCGACATGGCGCGTGCGCCTCACCGCCGACAGAGGCCCGTGAGGCGCAGCGTCTGCGAGTTTTTTTTTTTGTTTTTTCTCCTTTTGCCAAGTGTCAGCCTAGGATTGGTCCGTCCAGATTTTTAGATATGATTTTCAACCCAAATTTTCGAGCTCAATTATTTTACAGTAAAAAAATTTTTTATTTTTTTTTTTCGCGAAAATTCTGGAATTTTTTTTTCTCTATAAATTGATATAACTTTCATTTTATTTGTACACCAAAAAAAAAACCTCTCTTTTCTCTCAAAAAAATCATTATCCTTCTTTAACCCCTTATTTTTTAAAATATTCATCATCTTTTTAGTGAAATGGATCCCAATAATCCGAATAATCCTTATTTCAACACTCAGAATTCAAGTAATTTTCCACCAAATTACTACAATCCTAATGATTTTCAATCGCCAAATCAATTTTCTAACCAACCACGTCTTCAAAATGTCCCACAATTTTATTATCAACCAAATGCCATGCCTTCAGCTGTACCCACCTGGAATCCATATTATGGTATGCAATTTCAACGACCTCCACCACCACCAATACCCTCTCAAGAATCAGAATATCCTGAATATTCAACACAAATGGTTATGGGTAGCAATAGCGGTGCTGATGAAGCTACTCTAACTCCAGATGCAGGAGGTTCAACCACTAGTCGGAGAAAAATGGTGAAATGGAGCACGAAGGACAATATAGTGCTAATCAGTGGGTAGATTAAGTTTGGATGTCCGGGAACATTAAACGATATAAATGTTCTGGACCGATCACCAGTTTTCGATGATCTTGAAGCAGGAAATACTCCACGAGACAATTTCTTTGTGAATGAACGTCAGTATAATATGACATATTATCTTGCTGACGGTATCTACCCCTCTTATTCGACCTTCGTCAAATCCGTTAAACTTCCTCAAAGTGAAGAAGACAAGTTATTTGCAAAATACCAGGAGGCTTATCGGAAGGATATAGAACGGGCATTTGGAGTGCTCCAAGCTCGATTTAAAATAATTCGAGAACCAGCTCGAATGTGGCAGATAGAGGACTTGGCTATGATCATGAGAGCATGTATCATATTACATAATATGATCGTTGAGGACGAACGTGGTACGTATTCTCAAAATTGGCTTGACTACCAGGATCAGCCCGGGGCAAGTGGGTCTAGTACACAACAACCATTCTCAACTGAGGTATTACCGGCGTTTGAAAATCATGTACGTACTAGATCGGATTTGCGTGATCAGAGGGCTCATAAACAATTGCAGAAGGATCTAGTCAAACACATATGGGCAAAGTTCGGAAATCAGTGATTTTTAAATTTTATTGTACTGTGAGTCGAGTCTATGTATCGTATGTTTTTTTGGTTTTTCATCATTTGTGGAACGAGCTAAGTTTATTGTAATTTTTCTTATTTTTATTAAAATTAAAATATTCTCATATTTATTTAATTGCTTCGAAAAAAATTAATTAAGTTTGAATTAAAAAAAATAAAAAAATCTCGAATTTATAATTAAAAACATTAATAATTTATTTTTTAATAATAAATTATTAATATCAATATTTATTTTTAATTATAAAAATAAATATTGTAAATAAAATAAAAAGTGGCGGGATATAGAATGATGAGTTGGGAGGAGTTGAATTTTAAACTATACTAGCTTATTGTGGGAGGGGTAGTTGAGAGTGTAGTTGAATGATTAAGTGGATGGAGAGAGAAGATGAGGTGTCGTAATATTAAGGTAGTTGAATGTTTTTGGTAGTTGAAACTATTGGACATGGTCTTAGTACAACTTTTATGACGAGAATTCACCTCCACGTCAGCTCAGAGAGCCAATAAGGAGTGCCCTCGTAGTTTGCGAAGTAACTAATTCATGCCACAGCAGCTCCTCAAAGTTAAAAACGAAAATGACGTATTATTGCGTATTGCGGATATCCATTTAGGATTACGAGAGAGAAAAATAATTTAATACTCCCCGTTGAATTAGGATTTTTTATCAAACAATTTTTATTTTAATTAATATTTTTTTAAAAAATAATGATCCTGATAAAATTTTTAAAATTGTTATTTTATCATGATTAATAATAAACTAAATAACTATTTTTAGATTTTTATTAAGATAATTATTTTTCTTCAAATTGTTGGTCAAAATATAAATTATTTGATCAAGTATCCTAATTCGAGCGGGACGGATGGAGTATATTTAGTAAAGGGTCAGAATTTCTATATTTTCATATTTGGGAAGCGTTATTGAACTCTAACAAACACATTTTTTTTCGTTAAATGTAGAAAAATTGAGATTTTTAGGACATTTAAAATTAATAGTTGCAATAATATTTCGTTTTCCTAAAAAAAATAATAAAAATTGTTCATTCTTTCAACCAAGGACTTAAAACCAAAAAGATAATAAAATAGCAATCTTAAATGATAAATATACAATTTTGAAATTAAAACTAATTTGCTAATCGAAAACTAGAATATTGCATTTGTTTGACGGAATATGTACTGTGTCCGTCACAAAATAAATGTCCAATTTTTTTTAAAAAAAATACTCTTGATCAAAAATAAATTTGAACATTTATTTTAAAATAGATATGTTCTTTAAAAACTATTGCAATTTCAGTTAAGAGGCATGAGGGTATCAATTTGAAAAGAAACAGTGTTTTTTATCCACTGTAGTTAGTAACAGAAATTTTAATGGTTAATTTAATTAGATTGAATAAATTGAACTTAATAGAAGTACATAATAAAAGTGCTACCTTTTGTCACAATATAAATGTACATTTTTTTTTTATATATATAATTACTTGTTTTATTTTAAAAGAGAGGAGTATATATTTCCGCACAACTTACTCAGCTCTCAAGACAATAAAGTGGCATCCACCTAGTAATGACAATTAATTAAGAGACAAATTTTTTGTTTTGGGTGAGACGGTACCCCCTCCGGTCCAAAATAACTGTCGTTTTTTTACTTTTCACAAAGATTAAGAAATGCAATTATTAAGGCTTATTAATGGTGAAAGTTCCATGCTTACCCTTATTTATTGTTCCACTTTCTTACATTATTACACTCACAAAGTCAATTAATAAAGTAAAACAACTTCCAATGCAAGGGTAAATAAGGAATTTTAATTGTTTTGACTCAAAAGTGACAATTTTTTTGGATCAAAAAAATTGCTCAAATGCGACAGATATTTTGGATCGGAGGGAGTATAACATATGAAATGAGATTCATTGATTGAGAGAGTAAATAGTTTGCCCTTTATAGCAGGCAGAGCAAGCCTATTTTCTCTCTCATGGAGTAATGGATAACAACAGCACTCTTTGACGTAACATCTATGTAGACACTAAAAACAGCTAAAATGCATGATGTCAATATCCAACTGCAAGGAGATAGGCACTATTTCTCTATCCCAAACAACTTTTCATTTTTATTTTTCATCATCATCATTTTAAAGGAGATGAAGTATTAATATTGAAACTTTGTTTTACCAATAGTAGCCTAAGAACCTCAAATTGACTAGTCAAATAAAAACAATTAGAAAAAGGAGTCTCAATGTTTGTATTGTACTGATGAACATCATCCTCGTGGTGTAGTAGATTGAGATTCGCCAACAAAATATCCATAGCAGCAATGAAAGTAAACAAAAGGCCCTCAACAAAGGAGGGGAATCACAAGCCCTCAACATGGGGAAACCAAACTAAAACATAAAAGCATGCACATATTTAACATAAAATCCTAATTAGAACAAAGTTTGAAGAAGTAAAAATTCTAGGTCTAATAACTAAATTCCCTAATTAATTCTAGGTCTAATAACTAAATTCCCTAATTGAACTTTAAAGTTGAGAAAAGAAAAGGAAGAACAAATTCAAATCATAATTTGACATGCACACACACATCAAATTATGATTTGAATTTGTAATTGAAGCCTTCGCCTTGTTGTGAAAGATTTAGATCGAATTCTGTTAAGTGGAAAGAAAAATGAATGAAAAACAGAGGGAAGGGATCAAGGGAAAGAGATCACCATACAGATTACAAAGTAACAGAACACACACAAAAAAATATGGAAATATTAGAGAAAATGCCTCTCGTTCTTAACCACAGTTACTTAATAACCAATTGACCGAGTAACAAAGGGAAAGGCTAGATGTCCATTCATACATATATGAACACATTCTCCAGGACTTACTCAACCCCGCAACAGCCTTGGAGGGATTACAGCCTTTGGAGGATTTGGAATGGAGTCATTAGACCCCAAATCATCAATAGGCGGACGTTTTTTATGATGGTCAGTCACCGACTGGTACGCCACTGCCAATGCTAATGCCTACACATTCAATAACAGACAGAAAAATAAACACAACAAGGAAAGATTTAAGTTAACTATGTATGTATGTACATGAAGAGGACTTACGATATGATCGTGATCTGGGGGAGCGTAGATGCCAGTTGTGACAGTGGTTCTTCTGCGTGTATCGTTAGAAGGAGGGTCTGATATTTGCTTAAAACCAGTTGGAACAACAAGTACAGGCATGCCAACTAGATTCCCCACGCTGACTTTTTCCCAGTCGGTTGCGTTACCAATAAAAGCGTTTACTGTGAAGCTCTCCCTCACTTCTCTTATCAGTTTTCCTCTTGCTCTTTGTGCCTGTGGAAAGTTGATTCATTTGTTGTTTTCTTATCAGTATATTCATAACTAGTACCCCTACACCCCCGTAAATGGCGTCCATTTTCAAGAAATGGAAAATGGACACAATGAATGTCTCTTTTGCAAGGAACTTCGTCCCATTTTTTAACTTTTATTTTTAACCAAATTTTCACTATTCGTTATATAGTTTCAAAAGTAAATATTTAGAAAGTGGATAACAAGAATATTTATGCATCTTTGCCAGTAAATTGTGCAGAAAGAAAATATTTTTCAGAATGTCCCTTAAATAAAATTTGGACGTTTATTTTAGGGACGGGAGGAGTATTTCTGAAGATAGCTCAAAAATTAATTTGAGAAGCATGTACCTGAACATAGTCTACTGCAGATATCACACGAGCCCTTCGAAGTTCAGTTGGCCATTGGTCTTGAGCCTCAAACTCATCATCTTTCCCTGACCGTTGCCACTCATCAAAGTGAGCCAGCATATCAACATCCATCGTGAAGTTTAAGATGCCTTGGGCGGATTCAACAGTGTAATTCAATTTGAAAGGAACCACATTTACACCCTTCGATCTGAGTACATCAACTACCTGTTATTGCAACCAAAACACCTATAAACTCCAAACGGCTACAATCAGAAACTTATACTCCCTCCGTCCCAAAATGATTTTCACGCTTTTTTCGACATTACTATGAATTAACTATGAGCAATAATTTTAGGTCGATTTAATTATCCAAATGAAAATCCAAACTTTGTTGTTGATAATATTATTGATGGTGTATCAATAAAAAGTTTTAGATTTTCATTAGTAAAACTAAACCAAGCTATAATAATTTCTCAATGTTCCTTCGTAGTAACGGCGAAAAAAGTGTGAAGATCGTTTTGGGACGGAGGGAGTAATTTGTACTTGTACACTTTCTAACCTCCATCTGCGCATCCTCGAGATATCCAACAGTTAGCTTTGTGATGTCGACCTTAAAAGGGTCATCAAGAGCAACATTTCTTGATGAAAGGTCATTTGGGTCCTTCCCTCGAACAGCATCCAAAACTATTGCACAGTCTACAGCACTCCTACAGAAAGGGCCAAGTTTATCCTGTCCAAAAACAGAGGGTCAATTTTTGGAGAAAAAAATATATCTAAAAGGACTAATCCGGAATGTTAATTTCAAATATTTGCTGATTACCAGGCTCTCAGATAAGCTCAAGACACCGGTTCGACCCACAGTGCCAAATGTTGGACGTAATGCAGTCACACCACAACGAGCACTAGGGTAAGTCATGGAGCCGGCTGTCTCTGAGCCGATTGCAAATGGAACCATACCTGCCCACACAAATAGAAGTTTTATATATTCCCAACGTCCCATTTGAAATTGCAAATTTTGACATTTTAAGTATCCCACTAGAAATAGCAGAATCCATAAATAAAAAGTCTTTGATAATTTATAATTTAAGGGACCCACTTGTCATACTCACATCAAGCAACCCACAGACTATTCCCTACCCCACTTTCTATCTCCTACCCAACTATCTACACACACAACACATCACCTTTTCCCCTTTTTCCTTAATCCCTACGTTTTTTCGCAATTTGAAATGGGATGGAGGGAGTATAATCTTACAATCCTAGTTCGTTCTTTTCATTCTTACTAGAGGCGTTGGAAAAACTGAAAAGAAAAAAATACCACATAAAAATAAGGAGATCAAAATAAACGAGTATTACCGGCTGAGGTACAGGCAGCTGGCCCTGCTGACGAACCAGTGGTATATTCCTCAATGTTCCATGGATTTCTGGTTCGACCCCGAACCAGATATCATCGTATGCCAATGACCCAGTAGCAAGCTTTGCAACAAGGACCGCCCCAGCAGACTTCAACCTGCATTAGGTAAGTGATAAACAAACCAAGAAAATACAGCTCGACTTTACCTACTGACAAAAAAGTGATTGCCAATACATACTTCTTGTAGACCCAAGCTTCAATATCAAGAACTTGGTTTTTGAACGTTTTTGATCCCCAAGTGGTATTATAATGCGGTACTGCGATAATGTCCTTTAACCCGTAAGGGATACCATGAAGCGGGCCTACACATGAAGTTTCGAAGAAATTAAACTCAGGTTTCCACTGTTTCAGATAAAGTTCAAATTTTACACACCTAAATAAACTCCTTGAGAAAGAAGTTGATCCGCCTCATTCGCTTGCTCGTAAGCTAATTCTTCAGTGAATGTAACCACTGCCTCAAGGACAGGATTATACCTGTCATAACCCGCCAGATTAGGGGGAAAAGAAACAAGTAAAATATTTACACGCACCTGGAACAACAATAATCGATCTTACTTTTTGAGCCTCTTGAGAAAAATCCCAACCAGCTCCTCTGAAGTAACTTGCTTAGTTTTAATAAGTTGCCCCAGTTCAAGAATCTGTACAAATTCAATAAGTGGCAAGTAAAACGCAAAGAAAATAAACAAATAAAAATCTTCTCGCTTTTGTATTAAGAAACTTACACTCATGAAAGCAATATCTTCATCATTGCTTGGCCTCTGTACCCCAGACACAGAAGGATAACTGAACCTTTTGACCGCATCCTGCACTTCTTCACGTTTCCACTCAGAATTGAACACCAAGCAAGATGGGTTATGTAATCCCCCATTAGTGGAAGCAACTAATTTCCTATTGGCGTCACTTATCGGGGTACTGAGCTCTTTTGCACCCTTCTCGATTTCCAGCATCTGTTTGTAAATCAAGACCAATTTAGTTGGACATCACGCAACATCAAATATTGGGTTGCCCAGTTTAGAAGTTACATAAACCACCTTAGAATCATTAAAGAAGTTTGCATCCAATAATTTAAAACCATTTCTAACTGAAGAGATATGATCGCAGTCACTATGATTTTTCGAGTCCAGCTTCCTGCTGTCCTGATCAACAACGGAAGCATCAAAAGCAGAGTAATAGAATCAATTTGATATAAACAAACAAGTTTAAGCTTAGCCTAGCCCTGCAAGTTACCTGGACATAAGGGTACGGGTATGATGTCCCGGAATTTTCTGAGACAAGATTTTTCCAATATTTCTATATGTACTCACCTGTTATGCATATGTTAGAGTGGTTTTACATTTATGTTTGCCCGGGATTGTAACGAACTAAAGAAAAAGTAAACATCTCTTAAGTTATAAAAGTTTGAAATGAATCAGAAACTCAACCATATTACACTAGCATCTCATTTTAAAACTTTGATCAGTATTAAAGGTTAATGTTTGATTGGGCAGAATAAGGGACAAAATAGCATGCTGAAAAAGACGCAATTCTGAGGACTTGTATCAAAATCCATATTGTCCACTGCGTATCAGTTTTATTGAGGATAGCATCAAACTGTCATAATTCATGCACACATTAATAATTAGATATGGTCACTTTTTTTTTTAATAATGAATTTTTACAAGCAATATACAACCAGTAAAACACATTCTTTATAAGATTTGACAAATCAACAGTCAGACTTATTATGTGATGGACGAAATAATTAATTCTTACTCTCAATTATAAAATTTGAGAAGTGCTATTATGGGTTTTCATAACCAAAGCAAAGTCCCCAACATCATTTGACAACCCAAAGAAAAACAATACTCACAAATAGGGATGGAAGACCTTACAGTTACACACATAATTATGGGGTCCAAAATTTTCATCTCTGACCCTACATTTGACAACTCAATTCCATTTCTTGAATTTTGAATTGGAAAAAAATAATTAAAAAAATCTGGAAAATTAAACCACACTTGCAGTTTCAATTCCACTGTTTGAATTTAGATAGTCAATCACTTCACAACCAAAATTCTCTTCAAAATCCCCAATATGTACATAAAGAGTAGAATAATAGATTCCCTGATCAAAAAAAGTGTACTGTGTGTGGGAGAGAGAAGAGAGAGAGAGTACCATATTTTAAGGACTGTTTGGGCGGAGGAAAAATGGAAGCGGGGCAAACGGTTGAGGAAAGTGTAAAGAAGGAGGGAAACCCAGAATAAGAACATTAGACGTAGTGGCATGCTTTGGGGACGACACATGTTGGACGCGTGCCATAAAGCGAGCGCCGCTTCACGCAGCCTTGTGCTGTTTAACGGTCACTTATCATTTTTTAATATCCTTTTCATTCATTCCGCAGCTAATTTTTTTTAGGAAACATCCCAATTATACCTTGCAATCTATTAAGCATAAAATGCTTAATACATCAAACACCCATTTAGTTAATTAAATGGTCAGCATGGACCGATAATGAAAGTGATCAATCCCATTGGGCGCTGTTGCTGCCCAACGGGTTGTCGACTAGCTCTAGTCACGTACTCGCCGTGCCTGAACTTTGCATTCAGCATAGTCTCATTCTTTGTGGAAACAAAGGGCTTATGGGCATCAAATCTAAGACATTGGCATTTAGAAAATATAGTGGGGAAATAAGGATTTGGGAATCGTGTTGTTGACGTCCAAAGTTATTGCCGTTGACTCCCTGTCCGTTGTATTAGTTCATTAAGAGTAATATCGTCTTTTTGACTCCTCACTCACTCAAATAGGTGCACATTTGTGAAAAATTGAATTTGAATCATTGATACGTAATATTGCTATGTAGTCCGACTCATACGCTCTAATTTTGTGATTTGCGGGGAATAGACACGGAGAGGGTTTTATTTGGGTAGGGGTATTTTAGTCATTTTCAAATACAATAAACTAACTAGGAGCTTTTTAAGAATATAATTTCCCTTGGTGTATTAGCTGGAAAATCAAAATGTTTATCCTTTTATGCATTGGAGAGTTTACGAGGGACCTCAAAGGAACAAACTCTTTAACCTTCTATCAAATTCAATTGATCACTATTTTTCTTATGTTTTATATATATATATATATATATATATAATTGCGTAAACATTTAAATTGAAATAAACCTAAAAAACAAAAAATAACTCTTCTGAAAGCATAATCCAAAAATATCTCTTTCGAAAGCAATAACCTTGAAAATTCCAAATTTGACTATTGATCGATCGAGGGCATTGGAGAAGTCATAAATTTTTGTGAAAAATATCAAGATTGTTTGGAAGTAATAATTACACTTGACATATACACTAATATTTTGTTCATAAAATGGGTTCAAAATGATATCATATTATAAATCCTATCAAAAATCAAGGGGTCCAAAACTTATAAATGTTAGTGCACTTTTATATTAAACAATAACTTTTCCTTTCTTTAAACTAGTTTGTAGCCCGTCGATACTCGACGGGGCATAGTAAGATCAACCATATAAAAAATATATATGAAAATACATATCAAAATTACTCTTAATTCATTTTATATTGATATTGTTTTTCTTCCTTTCTCCCTACTAAAAAAAAAAAACTTATTCGATCGGATTACATTTCATTATTATACAGAAGAAAAAATTAAAGATATTTAGCCTAATATTAAAATTGGTTTTTGAAATTAGGATTCGACAACATATTGTCTAACGCTTTAAATCTTATAAAATATCATTTTTAATGAATTTGCCATTTAATTTAATAATAATAAATACTCCCTCCGTCCCAGAGTATATGCTCACCCTCTCATTTGCACGGAGATTAAGAAATTATTGTAGTGATATAAGAAGTTGTGAGTATAAAAGTAAACTATGAGAAATAATGGGTGGAAGGGAATAGTAAGTTGAGTGGTGTTGTGAGTATAAAAATAAGTAGAAGAGAGAATGAGTTGGAGGAATAGTAAAGATTATTTGCCATTATAAAAAGTGGATATATATACTCTAGGACAGACTAAAAAGAAAAAGTAGACATATACTCTAGGACGGAGGGAATATCAATCTACGAAAAATATTCATAGTTATAGTCACCACACAATTTTATATTTTAATAGAAAATTTGTATCAGAAATATGTAACTACTTCACCAATTTAAACCATTTTATTCTTTATCCCCTTAGTGAGGAAAAAAATTAGACGAACTAAAAGGTTACACTGTGAAATGGAACTATAATTAGGTGAAAAAAAGATCTGGTTTGTATATATAATTAAAAAGAAAGTAGGTGAAATATTGATAAATTCTTTCCTAATATTCCTATTATCAGTTCATATGCATTTTATAATTTTTTTGGATATAAATAATTAATTTATCTTTTCATGATTAAAATGAATAGAAGTAAAAGAAGATTAAAGTTTACAAAAAATGAATATTAATGAGTGTAGTGAATAAACAAATGTTGTAGTGTAAATCATTTCTTATTAAGTCCAAATTCGCTAATGGTTTAGCGAGTTTAGTTAAAATGCGCTTGTTTGTTGTGGCAATGGCTTCGGCTGAAAAGTAAAATTTCAATCAGAGAAAATTAATTTAAAGATAAAAAAACTAAACTTTCTGAGGAAGAAGATGAAAATTCTAAATTCCAGTGGCGTAATGTGGTGAATAAAGCTCTCTTTTTAATTGAGGAGTACTAGAGAAGCGAGCTTATCTGTACGATCCACTTTTACGTTCTCTAATTCATGATAATATTTCCGACACCTTTTTATTGTGACCGATCGCCACTGCGTACGATTTAATCGCTTCTCGCTACTATGATAGGATTCTTTTTTTTGAACTAAACTCAAGTAAACCATGAATGGGCTTTAATAAATCGCTTACTTCGAAAAAGTAAATTTCAATCGATTAAAATTAAAAAAAAAAAAAAAAAAAACTAAATTATCATAGTAGCGAGTGAAGAATTTAAGAGATTCGTAGAACGAGCTTTCTAGAGAAAGTTCACAAATCCTAATCCTGTGTGCGTGTACCACTTCCACTGTGCCATGTTCTAAATGAAAGACTCACAGTTATTGAGATTGGTATTATTGTAATATTATGCAAACATGGAATGGACTTACATGATGATTACATCAGGGGCACACAAATAGTACAGGGAGATCTCAACTTCAAAAATGGTCATTTTGGCAAATAGTTTTAAAAGTTATCATTTTGGGAAATATTATTTTAAAAATGAATTATTTGAGAAAACAATCACTTTATACATCTCTAATGATTAAATGAAAAAAATAATCACAAATAGATATGGATAAATAAAAAAAATAGTGGGCTCATACAAAAGAACGTAAAATAAAAAAAAAAAAAGTAATCACAACAGAAAAATAAAAATTAAAAAAGTAATCCCAAACAGAAAAATTAACTACCAATCTGTAAAATGCCTATGTAATTAATTTCTTTTTTTAACCAATATTTAAACCTTGAATTTTGTAAAATGTTACTACATCTGTCCCTAAATAAGTGTCCAAATTTATTTTAAGGGATATCTGAAAATCTCAACTCTTTGTACAATTTGGTGGCAAAGATTCATATATAATCTTGTAATCTCATTTTCAAACATTTAGTTTTGCACGTATAAAAAGACCGGTGAAAAAAATTTGAAAAAAAAACATTAGGATAAAGTTATGTTAAAAAAAGACACTCATTTTAGGACAAATATTTTTTGAAAAGGACTCATAAATAAAGACGAGTAGTTTACGTTGCTTTGCTAAGTGTTTGCGCTTGTGCGTAGCAGAGATTGTACCGTAGTAAAAGGCGATGTCTGAGACGGTAGTGACGTTGAGCAAGTGAAACTCAGTAACAAAGACAGCAACAATAATCTCCATAGAAGCACCACCGTCATTTTATCTCTACCCAAGTACGCTTCTCGGCCCGTTATTACGTCTACTATGTTAGAGCATTTTAATCAGTTCCAGTCCAACATATATATATACTCCCTCCGTCTCATAATTATGTGCACAAAATTGGTTTGTACGGGAATTAAGGGATGAATAGTAATGAGTAGTTGTTGTGAGTGTGAAAAGTGAAGTATGAGAGAGAAAGTGGGGTAGGGAATAGTAGGTTAATTGGTGTTGTGAGTGTAAAAGTAAAGTATGAAGAAAATGAGTGAGATGAATAGTAAAGATTCTTTGTCATTTTAAGAAAGTGTTACTTATCAATAGGACACCTAAAATGATAATTTGTACACATAGTTATGGTACGGAGGGAGTATATACTGTGCTTAACATTTGGCAGGTCAATGCCGTAGGATTTAAGGTCAACAATTTGACTTCTTTCCTGCTGCCGGCCTAAAAGCTATTTAGAAAAATGATTTTTTGACTATTATTTCTAGGGCAGGTGATCAAAGATTCGGTTGTCCAAAGTTGAATTTTGACCTATAACCCCATCGACGAGAAAAGTACTTTTTCGTCCTTGAACTAGTTCATGTTTACCTTTTAGTTATAAACCAATTTTTTTTACGTTTTGCCCCTTATCATATAATTTTCGTAGATTATGTAGTCCTTCCGTCACATTGCCTGTCAATTTGTCAGTTAAATCTGATGATGTGGCATGGTGACGTCATTAAAAACATGACTTGGCATTAAACATGTCAAGATCTTGATGATGTGTAAGTTGAAAGGGTTAAAACTGCAAAAAAACTAAACTATTT
>JAOWBW010000582.1:0-33320 GCA_026119855.1 Campanula takesimana
GAGTCGCCACTGTAGATACCACGGGGGAAAACCACGGCTTTAGGCTGGAGCAGTGAATTATCCTAGGATGTCTAACTTGTTTTTAGAGTCGCCACCATGTTTTGAGGAACATAAGAAAAACCTATAGATTGTAGCCTAAGTTTGATTACGAAAAACAGATATTCTTTGTTTGAGGTTCGGGGGTTAGATTACGAGATGGGAAGTACCGAAACACCCATCTCGCCCAACTAAAGTTGGTCTTGCTTGATCAAAATCTACATGAATGAAAATGTTCTTCTTCTTCTTCTTTAAGTCATGAAAAGGGGGATTTAAAATAGGATTTGGAATGTAGGAGATGACTCCTTAACCAACCTCAATGAGATGAGGTGATCATTTAGAGTTATGTCCCAAAATGATTTGGTGATTGTGCAGATTTGATTAAAGTAAAGAGAGAGATGAGATGAAGTAGAAAAGAAAGGAAAAGATGGACTTTTACCTACAATTTGAAGACCTTCAAGTATTGCTTGATGAATCCTTGGAGAACTTTTAGAAAGTGATTTTGGTATAGTTTTTGTAAGTTCAATCTTCGGTCTAAGTCTTCGATCGGGTCTTTTCCGATGATTTTTCGATCCTTGAAAATGGAGGTAAAGAGAGGTTTTTATAGGTGAAAGAGGGGTGTTTTTGGTGCCAAAACTCAGTCACAAGAAATCCTTCCCGGGCAAAATCTTGTAAATTGAGCAAGGGAGGGAATCCTGGCCAGAAATCTGTAACTGACGCCCAGAGGCGCGCGCTTCCTGCTTTGGGTGCGGGAGGCGCGCGCGACTCAGAGAAGGCAATTTTGACAGAATGGACTAGAAAGTCAGCCCTGTCATTCAGTTTAGTCCCTGGACTTAACGAAGTCAGTCAGGAACTAACGGAAGTGACAGAAACTAACGAGAAACACTTAAAATGGGGAGAAACACAAAATCAAATGTGCAATCGGGGTGAGCGGTCCAAGGCGGGTGTCTACAGATTTGGTGAAGTTTCACGTTTTATGTGTTCTTGGTGTTCTTCGAGCACTCAAGACATGTTCTTCGTGTTCTTCGTTATTTTCGCATGACTTGGGTTTCAAATTTTCAAAACCATGTTTTTTAAAAATTTTCATGTTTGATCTTGTTTTCTTGCATGATTATATACTTAGTCAAATTTCTATGTTTAATTTTTCCTTAGTTTCTACATAGAATCATTCTTAATGCGCCTTGTTATCTTATGCGCTAATTTGCTTATGCGCCTCTCATTTTTATGCGCCCTTTGTGTTTATTAATGATCTGCGCCTAATCAACCCATGCGCCTAATATTTCCTTGCACATTATTATGTTTCTATGCACCTAATACACTCCTAACTTCACTCAAATGTTTACTTTTCAGGATCCTGCAAATTTCAGACCGGGTGAAACGATTGATCTTGCTGAGCTCTCACTTGATCCAATGGGGCTTGAAATCCTTTCAACCCTCACATCGCTGGACTCACTCCTTTATTCACGCTGATCAACCATTCTATTCTCCGCTCCTCGTTGATGAATTCTTCTCAACCGCTGCTCTAGTTGAGACTCCTGCTGATGGATATGTGCGCTACATGATATGCGCTACCGTTCAGAATGTGGCTATAACTATCTCTATGGGCACAATCAAGAACATCGTGAGTTTCAGCACTACTGGCCCTCAGGGGTGTTTCTGGACAACCAAACTCTTACTCAGTTGCAGATCAGAATGCTGTAGCGCGTACCTATCTCCAAATTCCTACTCTTCTAAACAACATCAAAAACATTGAGATAAGAAATGGTGGAGATCTGCTCGCTCATATAACACATCTTGTTGATACTTCGATCGTGTTCAAGACCGGGAATGTGAATAGATTCACTGTGGAGCAGTGGGAATATACTGTTGCCATCATGGGAAAGACTAGGTTGAATTGGCCTCAAATTCTGTTCAAGACTTTGTCAGACCAGATTGAGAAATACAACAAAAACAAGGCTGATGGGAGAACCAAATTCAAAACTCACTGCAGAATCCTTACTAAATTTTCCTAACGTATCCTGAGTTAGTCAAGTTTTTTAGTGAGAACCCTGTGTACAAATCTGATGACGTTCCAATTTTTGGAAAAGACAACTTGGATCTTAAAAAGCGCAGGAAGAAGCATGTGAAGCGGACAACGGGAATTCGGATCAAATCTATTGAAGGGTTATTTGATGAAGATACTTTATCAGATGATGCGCCAGTTCCTAAAGGCGCACCAACAAAGAAGAGCGCAGATTCTGAAGGCGCCAGTCAACGCGCAGAAACCGTGGCACGCGCAGAAAAGAGCAAGGGAAAAAGGATTGTTGATGACCCTCCTAGAGCTGCTATCAAGCGCACTAGATTTGAATCTGATGAGGATAGAGATCTAAGGATTGCACAGGAAGCTAGAAGACTTGAGACTCAAAGGAAATGAGATGAAGATTTTCGAGCCAAGAAAGCAGCTGAGTTAGAAAAGAAGGAACGCAAGAAAGGCGCTGGTTCAAGCGCAGATACTGAGAAAGGCACAGTCGATTCCGCGCCTACTCAACTCGCGCCACCTCAACGTGCCCCCGTTCCCCGTGTGTCTCCAGTTCCATCTACAACTGCTGCGCCCCCTCTAGTTCCTACAATTCCTATATCTCCCACTCAACAAAAATTCAGGCAAGATCTCAGAAAAGAATTATTTGGAGATGATGATTCAAGTGAGGGGGAGCAAGATATTCCATCAACTCTTTCCCCTTCTCATGCGCCCCTATCCTCCCCTGCGCCTCCTCCATCTACTCCTTCAGATTCAAGTGAGGTACTTTCTATTCTTAAATCTTTGCAGCAGGGGCAGGCTAAGTTAGAACAAGGTCAGACTCAGATTGCGTCTCAATTTGAGCTCCTCACTTCCATGCTGACTGATCAATCTGAAGAGATCGCTGCCATTAAGGGGGGGATGACTTTAATCAAGGACAAACTTTCTGCTCCTACTCTTCCGGTGCAGACTCAGGTACAAGCTCAACCTGATCAGGTGCACACCTCATCTGCTGCGCCTACCTTCATACCTCAGTTTGCTGCATCTCAGTCCAACATGAATGTTCTAGTCTCAAAGTTGGATGTTTTAAAAGAAATGATTGTCACTCACTTCACTGCTGCTCACTCCAGTTCTGATAGACGCGCAGATCGCATTTCCTCTGACATTATCACTGCTCAAAATGCTATTGAAGCACATCTTCAAATTTTAGAAGAAAATGTTTCTCAGCAGCATCAAATTACTCAGCGCTCTATGGATGAGTATCCAAACATAAATGTTGATCACTTGCACTACATTAGAGACGGTGTCACTAAAACTCATACTCTTGTCACTGACACTCATGCTAATGTCAACCGCGCCTATCAACTTTCCAAACAAATCCAGCGCTCCGTTTCTGAAATAGAAGAAGGATTGAAGGATGAAGACGTGCCTCCTCCCAACCCTTAGTTTTGGTTTGTTTGTAAGTTGTTAGAAGTTTTTTGTGATTAGAAACTTTTACTAGTGATTTAGTGCTTACATGTTTTAACACCTTTTGTTTTTGTTCTGTTAAATACTTGTACTCTGTAACTCTTACACCTTGAGTATTAATGAGAACAAAACATCACTTTTGTTTCAAAACTTGTTCACTCAAACTTCTTATTTGTAGAATATTGAATGTTGTTTAAAATCATATGCATCATATTTGAACTGCTTCATATTTTATGCATTGAGTTTAAACTTTGTTTAAACACATTCAAAACTAAAACTCATATCATTTTGAATGTGTTATAAACTGTTGTTTCTATCTTTCCATTTGTAATATTTTATCCTTATTAGAATAGATTAGAAATCTATATCTTGGACTAGTGTGTACAATAACTTGAGACATAATTTACCAATATCATTTATTTGGACATGTTTTTATCAAGTATAATGTTTGTCCCTGATATAGTAGGTAATGGCATCAATCAAATAGGGGGAGATTGTTGGGTATACCCACATATATCTCAATTTCAATGTAATAGGATTGATTAGATTTGATTGATCCATCACCTAAGTTTTATTTCATGGACTTTAGACCCACATGTAAGAAGTATTTATACTTCATTTTTTAGGTTGTCCATTGTAATAGAATAGGCTTAGAAATAGGGCAAGAAGATCAAGATTCAAGAAAATCATTGTGTGAATTCAAGCGATGCGCCATGCGCCTTCAAGCCATGCGCCATAAGCCTCCAAGCCACGCGCCATAAGCCTCCTTGGTGCACGCGCATGAGTATGCACCTAGCATTAACTCATGCGCTCCATTGGCTCATGCGCCTCAACGTAGTGTGTTTAACACTCAGTGATTTAATGAAGATTCAAAGACTTGAAGAGAATTTAAACTACGCCAATGATTCAAACGATGGTTAAATAACACGTGTGCGCCCAAATTGAGGACACCTGTCCACAACGGTCACAATTGTGTTATGTGTCTAATGGCTATAAAAGGACACATGCTCCACTCAATGAACGACAACACATTTGTCCTTTGCTCAGAATCATCATGAATTTTCAACAGCTAGTTTTTGGGATTTCACTATAAATACCCCATAACTTCAACATTTTGAAGTTGCTGAGTTTTGCTAAGATTTTCAAGAATTTCTCTCTCAAGCATTTGTTGAAGATTTGAAGATTGCCTTTAAAATTTCTAGAATTCTCAAGAACACCTTCATACCTTCATCCTTAGCCCAGATCTTCAAGCCAAAATACTTTAGTCTTCTTGTGCTCTCAATCTCAAAGATCTAAAGAGCCTTGATACTAAATCACACACGCACCTCTTTAAGTTTGATCACTTAGATCTTTCTTTTAGAGATACACTGGTTTTGTCTAGGATTTGTTCGTTTATAGAAATAGATCTTGAGTTAGTGTATAATCTCAAACGATTGTAATTTGTAACACTCGCTCATAATAAGATCTTCATTAGAAAATCCAAGACTAACCATCTTGGTAGAGGACGTAGATCATTTTACCCATCGAACCTCTCCAAATAGCTCTTGTTCATATCTTGCTATTTCCTTACAAGTTCATATCATATCTAATTACTTGCTTGTTTATTCATTGTAGATTGATTGATTGAACTGTGTTGTGTTTGTTATATCATTTGCCTTAGTTCTTTTTTTTCACCCACTTTGAGCCAAAATACTTGGAGTGTGTGTGCGCCCCCTTTATCACCTTTGCGCCTATTTACTTAACTTACTTCCGCTGTGCATTTCACTCACTCGCTTAGGCGCATATCATTACGCTTATTTGATAAAGTGCGTATTTGCAATTGAGTTTTTCAAGGGTACGAAAAGAATTTTAAAACAGCTATTCACCCCCCCCCCCTAGCTATTTTTCATACCCTTGTTGCCCTTTGGGACCAACACCCGTTATCCTCCAAGACCTACGTTAAGGCATTTCGTTAAGTCTTTGGACGGATCCCCGTTATCCCCCAAGACCTCCGTTAAGGCATTTTGTTAAGTCTTTGGACGGATCCCCGTTATCCCATAAGACCCCCGTCAATCTTTGGTAGGATCCCAGTTATCCTCCAAGAAGCCAGTGAAATATTTGGACGGATCCCCGTTATCCCCTAAGACCCCCGTCAATCTTTGGATAGATCCCTGTTATCCTCCAAGATGTTCATTAAACCCTTAGAAGGCGTCCCCTAGGTCCCTGTTGAGATTTCCGTTAAACCCCTAGGCGTCATCCCCTAGGTCCCCTTTTTGAGATTCTCGTCAAATCCCTAGGAGTAGTCCCCTGGGAAGTCAAGTCCTTGGGAGGATCCCCGTTATCTTCTAAGGAGCCGGTCAAGTCTTTGAATAAATCCCCCGTTGCCCTCCAAGATGTCGGCTACAACCATGGATTCGATATCCCATTTGATCCCGTTCACCCTTCACCCGTAGGTCTAAGCCTAGCAGTCGTGTCCCATTTGTAGTATGAGCATCCACCCAATGATTACCTGAGCCTAAGTTGCATTCTGTCTCTGCTGCAGCAAGAATGAAGTGGGAAAGAGCACCGTGTCACCGCCTGTTCCGTGTTGAGTCCGAGGGTTCCTCAGCCGCTACAATCCTTCCACGCCGGAACCTTGGAATGACCGGATCAGAGGAAAATAGTTGGGAAAGCAATGCCGCAAATGGTCAGACCAGCCCAACCAAAGAAGAGTTTCTCCAAGCTTTGGAAGCCTCCAGGGCTCGGGAAAAGATTACAGGAAACACTACGAGGAAGCACGAGACCGGTTTATCGGGTCAATGAGACGAAAAGGCGTTAAGGTTTTGTTTCAGACGGACGGGTCCTTCGTTGAGGTTTCTGACCATGAGGAAGGGGTCAAAACCACCCTACCTCCAAGTCACAACCAAACTCCACCCCCTCAACCTTGCGAAAACACCAAATCCCCTCACTCTCCGTTTCAACACGTCACCACTCAAAGCTTGCCTCCCACCCAAGCTCCATACACTCCGCCTTACCCCGGATCTAACATTCCCTTTGGGTTGCCTCCCATAAACACCCATGTCTCACCATTCACACCGATCATGCCTCGACCATCACTCCCACGAGGTCTTTCTAATTGTACTCCTCTTAGTTTGAGGTCGCCAATCAAATCCCAAGAACTCAGTCACCATATGTGGATAATTGGCCAACCACTGGATTCCGAGGTGACCCATATCATTTCTACGGTCTGAGACCTTTTGGACCACAAGTTCATTACGCACCTCCGAGGTACATTCCTGCGAACAACCAGGGTTATGGATATGCCTACACCCCTCCACCCCGCAGGATCCTCTCAATCATCTATTGGGAAGGAGAAAGCAAATGGAAGTTCAGTATGAAAGGACACTCAATGAGCACCCCTTTTCATTGAATAGTAATGATTCTCATCCCCGCCGCGCTCCGACCAACAATGGAAGAAGATCCAAACGCCAATCCAGACCCCGTTTCATAAGGTTTGAGGATTTCGGAATGCCTATAAGCAAGGTATTTGAGAGATTGGTTAAGCAAGGCCTCGCAAAGCCTCTTGTCAACTTCCAACCCAAAAACCCTGATAAGTATCTTGATGTTAACAAGAAGTGTGCCTTCCACAGTTACCATGGACACAATACCGACGAGTGCCCTGCTGTGAAATGTATCATTCTGGGTTTGATTGGGGAAGGAAAGCTTGAACCCCTTCATGCCTCCGTCACAGCCAACAGCCCGAGTGTCAACGTTCTTGGGATCGAGAGATCTAATCCTGTGACTTTTCCAAGGATAAATGAATGGAGTGGTATCCGCCCCAAGAGAAAAGAGACTGTGCTTGATGGAGTCACCAACTCCAAAGTAGGAGAGCCAGTTTTGGGAAGGTTGACAAATTCAGCAAAGCCAAAGGGTCAATGGCACGGAAAATGTCTGCAGGGCTAAATGCCCCGGGTTGGGAAATTGATGGTGTTGTGGTCACCGTAACAGAGAGAAAAATCTCAAAACCCCTTCCACCGACCTCCCCTCAGGAAAGGTCAAAGTCTACTGTTAGAATGTGTAATAAGCCTTTAGGGAAAGTCATTTAAGATGTCTGTTAGGTCTAGTTAGTATCTTGACTCCCCGGTTAGTGCTATGTGGTGACCCTTTTGAATCCATTGTCAATTTTCTTAATGAAATTATTATCATCATTACTACATTGTCAAAAGTTTACCTAAAAAATGTGTGTGAATCTTTTACTCAAATAAAAAAATGTGTGTGTGTCAATCCTTATAAAAAGAAGAAAAAATGTATGAGTCTTTTGCTCATATAAAAAATGTGTGTGTCAATCCTCATTCAAAAAAAAATGGAGATCGAGTTTTCTTAAAATAAAAGGTCAACTCTTTTCTAAAAGGCTAATCCGCTAATGAGGCGTTCCTCTCAAATCGTGGTTGTAATTTCACCTTGAGGTTTAAAATGCTAAAGTCCTTTGTGGTCCTGTCCACCGGAAACATAGACCAAGGAGCCCACATCCGAATTGGCGCCCACATGAACAAGAAGATCAAAACAAGTTGGGACACCGCCCATAAGGAGAGGCCCATGCTTCGAAATCCCAAGGGTGGGTACATCAAATGGATAACCATACCCTCGCCGAATTCCATGCATGAGGTTACGCACCTCGAAAGGAAGTCGCCAAAAGGAGATGGCAAAAGATGAACTCGGTAATTACAATGCCAAGCCAAATGGAAGCCTCGCGACATCTTTCCCGATGACACAGAGCCCGAGTTCCCCGTGGAAGTGCCGCCGACAACCCCTCCAACAATTGAGGAAGAAAATGGACCATCGCACTTTATAGGAACCCATTCCCAAAAAAAAAAATGAGTGATGAGTCTTCCAGCCTCATAGGATCTAGACTTTCATCAAAGTCCGTCCCAGACTGTGTCTTTTTTATTTTTGCAAAGGTCCGCACTT
Source organism: Campanula takesimana (assembly GCA_026119855.1). Taxonomy (NCBI): domain Eukaryota; kingdom Viridiplantae; phylum Streptophyta; class Magnoliopsida; order Asterales; family Campanulaceae; genus Campanula; species Campanula takesimana. The sequence continues at coordinate 8,426 of JAOWBW010000582.1, forward strand.
GGAAATGTATGTACAAAGTTATCTCAATAAAAGAGTCATTTTCATTCTCTTCTCTCTAGACTTGAGACATTATTTGCAATATACATTTACTCTTGAAATTGCCTTGTTGTTATGATCAATTGATTGCTACGTCCCTAAAATGATGAATTGACTTCTAAGCATATTAGTCAATGACGACTCATTAAGGACAAATGGACCTAACATGAATGAAAAATGCTAAATGCAAACAATTAATCTTGATGTGAATAAATGTTGTGATCAACTGGCATGAACGTCAAAGGCATCCCGAGACAGTGAAAAGGTGAGGACGTTGTTGCTCAACCACCAAGATTCAACGTGATCGAACGTGCGCAACCAAGCAAAGGGCTTCCCGAATCGTCAAAATCAAAGCTAGAATCGATAAAGGACTGCAGGAAAGCCAATGCCCAAGATAGCAAGCTGGGGCTAATGTTTACCCCCTCCCTCAAAAAAAAAAAAAAAGAGGGAAAGGAAATGAATGTATGGAAAGAAGGGAAGGAAATGGTGAAAACAAAGTTTGCCTCAAAAGGAGTTCACACCAAAAAGGGTTCACCCCAAGAGGTCCCTCTCAAGGAGTTCACCCAGAGCAAAGTGAGCAACAACGTCCTCCGAGACAACAACAAAAGAAAGCCAACTTCAGCAAAAGACGGCCTCATAGCCGAACTACGGCGACCTGAGCTCCTCAAACTGAGGGGAACATAGGCAACCTTCGGGTCCGGTCATAGCATGAAATGAATCCATCAAACCTCGGTCCTCCCAAAATGACCCGGTTCTCTTCCCTTGGTCCCATCAATGACCAATTTCCCAGATAATAAACAATCTCTCCTAAACACATTGTGATCTTGCCATTGATCGAATCTTAATCTCAATTGATCACAGCATTTATACATGTCAAGGCTAATTGCTTGTTATAATCCTGACTTAATAATGAACATGGCCCGTTCAAGCAATCATTTGATGATATTAACTAGGGCAAATTTCAAATGTCTCAACAAGTCTTCTCCTCTACATCTTAGGAAAGAGCTAAACACTTGTATTCTGTCAAGCAATGGCTTCCTCCTGTTTCGTGATACATTGTTCACCAATATAAAGGGACTCTCTCCCGCCTAAATAAAGGCCCTTGCATGTTTCCTCAAAATGACATATTAAGTCCCCGTCCCGTCGAGTCGGTTGGATCACTCATAAAAGAAAGATAAAAATAGAAAGAAACGCACCAAAAAAGTAGCCCGCTAGGTTGAAAACCCGTAAGGGCGGCCTAGGCAAAAAACAGGGTGTGCCATGAAAGACGCAAAAAAGTAGCCCGCTAGGTTGAAAACCCATAAGGGCGGCCTAGGCAAAAGAAAGGGCGCGTCATGAAAAAGGGATGGGTTCCTAACCGTCAAACGATGACATTAGGGCTACGCCGGCCAAAAACATGGGGCTAAGCCGCCACCAACGCCAACAAGGACATGGGGCTACCCCAACCTCGACGACAAAAGGGTTCTCCACTTCCGATCGCTACTAAGAAATGGACAAAGCTCCAAAGGACTTTATGCATAACAAACCTCATGGTTAAGTTAAAGTCAAAATTTGGCTGACATGCTTCATTAAAAGATTCACCTCGAGGAATGAGCACTTTGGAAATTTGCCCTTTTGGCATCATGCTTTTGATAAAAGATGTGTTTTTCCCCTTTCAAGTCGCGTCGGGCCCTTGAGGGTGTGTTTTGTGAAAAAATTGTGTTTTTTCCTTTCAAATCGCGATGGGAATTTAAGGGTGTATTTTGAATGTTGTGTTGTCCCCCTTTCAAGTCGCGTCGGGCACTTGAAGGTGTGTTTTGTGAAAAAATTGTGTTTTTCCCTTTCAGATCGCGATGGGCATTTGAGGGTGTATTTTGAATATTGTGTTGTCCCCTGTCAAATTGCATGGGCATTTGAGGGTGTGTAAAAATAATGATTTTCCAAAACCTTGGACTTTTGCGTCCAACAATGTACCTTAAGGGTCGCCCCTAGGCTTTTACCGGTATCAAGAAAATATGTCAACCGTGCCATAGAGTAGTGTTGACCAAATCCAAGCCTCGACACGAAGTGGTCACTTTTAGGCTAGTCCTTGTCCCAGTTTCTCCGTCAACCTCCCGTGAGTTAAAGTTGACCGAAGCATTTAGGATGACCAAGTAAGAGTCAAACCATTTGGTTGCGCGGGCAGTCTGGCGTGACGTAAGCCCATTTTATTTGAAAGGAGTTGTCGGCAGTCCTTGGTAGGACGTAAGACCAGTATAGTCATGTTAGGTTAAGAAAACCTTTGTCCCCGAGAATGGTCAGGTTAGAGAAAACCTATCATCGTGACGCCAGTTCTTGGTAGGACGTAAGACCATTATAGTCATGTTAGGTTAAGAAAACCTTTGTCCCCGAGAGTGGTCGGGTTAGAGAAAACCTATCATCGTGACGGCAGTCCTTGGTAGGACGTAAGACCAGTATAGTCATGTTAGGTTAAGAAAACCTTTGTCCCCGAGAGTGGTCAGGTTAGAGGAAACCTATAATCGTGACGGCAGTCCTTGGTAGGACGTAAGACCAATATAGTCATGTTAGGTTAAGAAAAACTTTGTCCCCGAGAGTGGTCAGGTTAGAGAAAACCTATCATCGTGACGGAAGTCCTTGGTAGGACGTAAGACCAGTATAGTCTTGTTAGGTTAAGAAAACCTTTGTCCCCGAGAGTGGTCAGGTTAGAGAAAACCTATCATTGTGACGGCAGTCCTTGGTAGGACGTAAGACCAGTATAGTCATGTTAGGTTAAGAAAACCTTTGTCCCTGAAAGTGGTCAGGTTAGAGAAAACCTATCATTGTGACGACAGTCCTTCGTAAGTCCAGATTAGGAGTTTGAAAATTGCGAAAATCCTGGTCGTGCGCCCAGAACGAAATACGAAAATTGTGAAAGTCCTGGTCGTGCGCCCAGGATGAAATGCGAAAATTACGAAAGTCCTGGTCGTGCGCCTAGGATGATGAAAATTGTGAAAGTCCTGGTCGTGCGCCTAGGATGAAAATTAAGGATTAAGTTCTATAGGTTTGAGTAGCCTTAAACCCTCTCACCCAAATCGGCCAAGCCGTCCTCCCATCGGATTGGGATGCCTATAGGTTTGAGTAGCCTTAAACCCTCTCACCCAAATCGGCCAAGCCGTCCTCCCATCGGATTGGGATGCTTATAGGTTTGAGAAGCCCACCCAAATCGGTCAAACCATCCTCCCATCGGATTGGGATGCTTATAGGTTTGAGTAGCCTTACACTCTCTCACCAGAACTACGACTGGCTTGATTCCCTCGGATAGGGATACGTAGGAATCCTATACCTCTAGGTCCAGCCATAGAATAAAATCGGCCAAGCCGTCCTCCCATCAGATTGAGATGCTTGTTGTATCGATAACCCCGCTTTCTTCAAAAGCGACGTTGCCGAGGGGCTTTGTAAGTACCCCAATCTGAAATTGACCTACTTTAGAAGAATTCTTGGTACCATTTAGGGATAAACCAATGGGCCGGGACCTCACTAGGATAAACCTGATATTCCAGGACTGAACTAGAATTAAACTTAGAAAAATCCAGAAGCTCGCCAAGTCGAGCCGTATGGATGGTTTGGGCACATGAGGTCCCTAGCCGTACGGCTGGTTTGGGCACCCTCAGCCTCTATAAATTGAACCCCATGCTGATCATTTCAGGGGGAGAAAACATTTTGAGAGTTGAAACTCTGCCAGTTTGAGAGCAGAAAGTGAGTAATATACACATTTGAGTGATTAGAGAGGAAGATAGGCCATAACCGCAATAGGTGAAGCCTCCTTCTCCCCATCTTCTTCTTCATCTCAAACTCTCTTTTATCTTTGTTCATATTACTTGTTTATCTTGTGATTATTTCTTCTTGTTCTTGCAAAGTCTTGTCCATTTCAACCACTTTACATTTCTTGCAAGTCTTATCCATTTTCAAGCACTATATCTATATATTATACAAGTATTGGCCTTTCAAGCTATATATATTATGATTATATATGTATATGATCCAAATCATGAGGTGATTCAAGGTTCCCTTCACACCTAGTGTGTGATTATGGGGTAAAACCTAAAGATGATCATGGTTTGTTACATTTTCATGTTGATTTTGTTTTATTTGGCCATAAGAGTCATGATTGGGGGATAAAGTTCCAATCTTTATCACCCCAACCATGATCTAGCCATAAATCACCAAGTATGGGACATAAAGATTTGATCTTTATGTTATATTTGTGTCCCTAAAGGTTTAATCTTGTATAATAAGTCCATTTTGGTGGTAAAGTTTCAATCTTTATCCACCAAAATGGTCATTTTGGTTTAAATGCCATGTTCATCAACTTTTCATAAATTTCTCCAATGATTGCCTTTGATCACACCCAAATCTTTGTTTTTAGGGTTCCTTTGATGATCAAAGTGCATAGTAATAAACTTCTCAAGGTTTTGTTGTTAATCATAAACTGGAAATCAACATTCTAGTCCAGTTTCAACAAAGATACTCTGTTTTGACTGAAACTGGACTGTTTTCTGATAAACTGTAAAAATGCCCTGGAGAGCCCTCCCCATCCGTACGGCTACTTTGGCCGGGGAGGGAATTTTCCATTTTCTTCCTTTCCTGACCAGAAAGTTTGCAAAATAAACCTTTTCTGTTAAATAATTAACTGGTTTTGTCAAAATAGTCAGTTTCTCCCATTTTGAAAACACACACACACACATGCACTTTCGTTAACAAACATTAAGGAGACTCGGTCCTATCCGAGGCGACTTGGGTGACGTGAAACTCTTCCCAAGGCGTAACCTGACCTCCGAACTAATGGAATCTCTAACCTTTTCTTTTATTGGGTTAAATAATTAACAAAAGTGGCGACTCCGTTATTTTTTGGCGTGTTAACCGTGTTTGGCCTTTCGCCCCCATAACTCGTCGCGTTTTCCGCACGGGGGCGGGATCCTTACACAAACCCAACATGAAGAATTCAACAAAATCACTATGTAAACAAGTGTATGAACATGCAAATGGGTGCCCAGGTATCCTTTCACAAAAATCAATAAGAACAGCAACATGCAGCCATGATCAAAAGGGTTGCTGCAGCAGTATTACGAGCAACAATGACACAGCCCCAAAATGTGAAAAATCAACAAGGAAAGGTGAAATCCTTACCAATCCCGCAAAACCAAAGTGGGAGATATGAGTATGGGACTCATAAGTAAGCTGCCTTGGTTCCATAGCCTCGACCCCAATCTCGGCTTCTTCGCCCATGGGCATCTCTAAAGGGGGAGTTTGATGAGAACTCGACATGATTCCTCGATGGAATGATCTCAAATAGACAAAGGAAATGTTTTGGATGTCTCTCTCTCAGAAATTCGACTCAGAATAAGGAGGGTTTGAGAAAATTTCGAACCTAACTCGAACAAAATGAACAGTTTCTGAATATATGCTGAACTTAAACGCGATGCGAGAGCCTCCTGATGCCCTTATCTGCCGCGCGCGCGTCCCACAGCAATACCCAGAAGCAGGCGCCTCCCGTGTCCTGTTCAGGTTCAAGTTCCCATGCAGGAATAAATACATCACATCAATATGCATTCAACTCCCATCCGAGTTTTCAGCTCCGCCTCAGGGAATTTCAAGTACAAAAACTCCGCAACGGACATCATTAAAATCTGACGGTTACAAAAGTTAAGGTAAATCTCGGCTCTTCCTCTCAAAGGAGAATACAGAATAGTTGGTCTGCAGCCAACTGTGCCCGCACCCTGCAAAAGTCAACTACAAGCGCGACTCCAAAAAGTAATTTGGTCCGCGGTGAACCACTAAAATCACCACCTCATCAGCAAAGTCTACTCAACAAATTCGCATTCATCAGCAGGCAGACTTTCGAGTCCCCCTAAATCAGCAGGCAGACTCTCGAGTCCCTCTAAACCATCAGGCAGACTCTCGAGTCCCTCTAAATAAGCAGGCAGACTCTCGAGTCCCTCTAAACCAGCAGGCAGACTCTCGAGTCCCTCTAAACCAGCAGGAAGACTCTCGAGTCCCTCTAAACCAGCAGGCGGACTCTCGAGTCCCTCCAAGTCCCCTATACGGACTCTAAATATTGGCCACGGTGGGCCGATTTCTATCACCGCACCCCCTCTATCAGCAAAATTCGCTCACACAAAGAGCGCACTTCTATCTCTTGTAATTTCAAGATTCTTGTTTTCATCGAGTCTTTGCTTTTTTTTCTTGGTGATGTCCTCGGCGGATATTTTGTTCTTTCGTCGACGCGTTTTGCTTTGCAATCCACATCGCCGAGGGGCTCTGTAGACACCCCACCTTGTGTAGACACCCCGCCTTGGACCTCTCACCCCGATTGCATACATAGTATTTTTATTTAACTTGTTTTTGTTAATTTCTGTTACTTCCGTTAAGTTCTTAACTGATTCTGTTAGTTTTGGACTAAACTGCATAACAAAGTTAACTTTTAGAGTCATTTCTGTCATTTCTGTCATTTCTGTCTTTCCACCCGCGGGCGCTTCCGGCACCGTCAATGGGTCGCGCGCGCGTTTGGTCCAATAGGCCGGACCCGCGCGCTTCCCGCTTTGGCAGTAACGGATAGCACCATTTTTCCCTCCCTTTTCTTATTTAGAAAATCTCTTCTTGATCACAAACACCCCTTTTTTACATCCACATTCATTCCCCCTTATTTCATAACTCCTAAATCCTTTATTCTAGTCATTCTTCATAAAAACAAAATATTTCATTTTATTATTATTTGATTTTCTTTTATTTCTTTCATTAATTCTTTTATTTATCTTTTTCTTGATTGGTCAATTCCATTTCAGATGGATTGACCAATTTCCCTCCAACCTTTCCCTCCTAATTTTACCTATAAAAAACCATCATCTCCTACCTTGGAAAAGGACCGGATTTTTGGACCTTGAACACTTTCTCTTTACACAAACTCTCTACACAAATTCTCCCAACAAGAGTTTTAACAACAAAACTCTACACAAAGTTCTACACAACCATTTCTCTACAACAACACCACTTTCAAGTCAAGGTTTCAAGTTCTCTTTTCTAAAGGTACAACTTTTCTCTTTCTCTTTTATTTATGTCTTACTAGTATGCAATCTCCATAAAAGGAATACAACCAAAAGGCCACTTCACTATTGAAGTTTGGTCAAGGTTACATTCCAACATTCCAAACACTAATTAAATTCCATTTCATTTCTTATGTAATTGTTTAGCATATTCAACATGTAATCTTTTAGCATAAATTAATTAATAAAATCATTCTTTTTATTTCCCCTTTTCTTCTCATCTCAATTGTTAGAACATTTTTTATATCAATAAAATTGAAGGACATTAGCACTAGAACACCAAAGTAGCAAGACCCGCGTAAGCGGGGCGGAGTGGGTGTTTAAGTACTTCCCACTCCGTCACCTAACCCCCGAACCCTTTCTCTCCCGAATCTCTGGTTTTCGTACAAAAAATGGCTTTCTTTAGGTTTTCCTTATGTTCCTCTAAAACATAGGTGGCGACTCTTAAAAATCAAGTAGACATCCTAGGTAATTCACGCGCTCTAGCCAAGCTGTGGTCCCCCGGGGTATCTACAGTGGCGACTCCGCTGGGGATGTAGAGGGTTAAACTTGCATTTTCTGCTTTTGGTGTTCTTATATCTGTTTTCTGGGCATTCTGGTAAAAAGGGTAGGAAGCGCGTGCCGCCGGCCTTCTTGGCCTAAAGCGCGCGCGTCCGACCCCTTTTACCAGAATCGCCCACCTTCCATCTTGTCCTTCAATTCCATGTTTCTGTGCTAACGTTTACTGCAGGGGAAAAAGTTCTATAATTTAGGGTCAAGGCAATCCCTTGAACCCGCTGATTTGCAGGTACTGCCCAGAAGCAGGCGCCTCCACTTCTCTCAGTCTAACATGCGCGCCTCCAGAGTAGGCTTCTGAATGCGCGCGCTTCTGTGCATTTCCCAGAAACAGAAACAGTGAACAGAATGGACAGTTTTGACAGTGTGTGGGCACCGGGCCTGCACAGAACAGCTTTTATTTCCTGTTCATTTTTATCGGTCACACGGGTGATTCGAAAGTTGTAAATTACCTGCTTATTTGTTTTTTTTATTTCCTTTGAAAAAAAAAAATTGTCACTTGTTAGACCTCACACTACGCGCACAATTCTTATCAACTTCTCACTATCGAGTCGCACAAGTCCAACCCCAAACCCGTCGAGGCCCGTCCTAGGAAGTTTCAAGCTCCACTCGACCTTGACTCTTCCGAAGCGGTAAACCTCAGCCCGTGGCGTAGTTCACGACTACATGCCGGGGGTGACCTTTAAGCCTCTCTTTAGCCGAGCACAAACCACACAATTCTAGTTAGGGTCTAACACTCCGTGACTCAAGTCGGTTTCCATGTGCCGAGATTTCCCTAAACTAATGTCTTCAAATCATACATGCCACCGTTGTTATGGACGAAATAAAACTCCGTCCCCGAAGTGGTTATTTTGGACGCAAATAAAAAATCCGTCCCCGCATGTATGCTTTACTACATTAATTTAGTTTAATCCCGACACATGTAGGATTCACGAGCGTGGTGGAATCCGATGAGTATATGGGACAGCGAGAAGGTCTATATACTAGTGTGACGATTCCACTATTTTTCTAGAAACCCCAAAAAGGACCACGTCCTTCCGACTTTTGTAAATAAATAAATAAAAAAAGAGTCATTTTTCTTATGTGGTTAAGTCTTTTTCCTTTGTTTGTGGGCCTTATTTTACTCAAAATATGCTTGTGGGGCCAACCTAAGATCGACCGTGTTCTCTCAATAGGTCCAATGGCTTCCAACGGCAACAACAACAAGGGTGAGAACATCTCCGTGTCCAACGAAAGGCTCTTCAACATAATAAGAGCCATGGGGGAACAAATGGATAGACTTGTCGAGGATGCCCGCCGCAAAGATGATTTGTGGAAAGACCGTCTTGATCTCGAGAGGAAAATTCACAAGGAAGAAGTGTCCGAACTTAAGGCTCGTTTGCAAGAGCTCACTGACAGCAAGGCAAAAGTCCACGGTAAAGCACGCTCAAGTGGCTCACCCCTCAAAAGTCACAAAGGTGCCACCAACGACTGTGTCTATACCCCTCTCAATGGCATGACCATCACCGAAGCCTACGAAGCTCTCAAAACCAAGGGACAAGTTTCTCCTCTCCAAGGGTACAAGCAACCACAACCGTTATGTCGCAACCATGCCCACCACAATTGGTGTGACTCTCACCAATGCAGCGGTCATCTCACCGAGGATTGCTTCTCCCTCCGCGACATCATTCAAGATTCGATTGAAAATGGTGAGTTTACCATGGTTGAAGAACAACAGTTAGAGAGTGAGAACATGTAAGAACTCATCAGGAAGGGCTCAGATTTGAAATAGGGTTTCAACAAGAGATCATGCTTCAAGGCCGACAACAACAATCTCCGTTTCTCTTTCTCTACCTAGAAATAGGATTAAAAAAAAAAAAAAAAAAGAGTCAAAAGTCCTCTTAAGTGTGCATTAATGTTTTCTCTCGTCCTATGTTAAATGTTTGAGTCCATTGAGTCATCAAATAAAAGTCGTTCTTGTCCTCATACACTCCTCCAAGTTTTTCAATTTTAATTCTTGGCAAAATGATGAAAAGATGTCTAAACAAGTTTTAGAACGAAGGCCATCGCTTGAACGCTTAGGGGCTAAACATCGACGACGGCATCAACAACGAAGACATCAACAACGACGAAATCAAGACAAAGAAAGGTGGAACAATGATCATGAAGCAAAGTTTTCAAAAGGGGATATATATTAAAAAAAAAAAAAAAAAAAAAAAAAAAAAAAAAAAGAGGCTTGCTAGGTTGAAATCCTCAAATCAACCTAGGCAAAAGTTAGAGCACAAAAAAAAAAAATCCCCTCAATCAAAGAAATACAAGATCAACATCATTCCACCGATGAAGGACGAAGCAACAACCATCTCAACGAATGAGCATCTACAAGAACTACGGTGACCTGAGCCTCTACACTGGAGGAACGTAGGCAACCTTCGGTCCGGTCTCATGCAAGAAAGAAGATATGTTTAGCCCTACCACGTTATGGTGATTGACCTTCATCTCGAACTTGTCAAGATATCTTTGTACGATTCATTTGCCAATGAATTAATCACCTCAATATTGAACAACTTTCTAGATTTGGAATCACTTTCCGTTCCTTATCGAGTCTAGGGCTTCTATTCTTTCTGCATACTCCCAATTTCTTGCAATCAAATTGGGGCTTTCCTTCTCTTCTCTCTTAATGACTTACTTGCCTTCGTGAGTCATTCAAAAAAATATACATACATGAAGTCAATACTAGGGACACTTCCCTAGTCGAGTCAATGTCACTCATCTTTAGTGACAAGAGGTCTTCACCGCAAAATTACATGCCTTATCTCCTCAGCCAGAGTCAATGCACACTTCCTCATTAATCGAGTCAAAAAAAAAAAAGGAAGACGCAAAGAGATGTCCGCTAGATTGAAAACCCAAAAGGGGTCTAGGCAAAAAACAGGGTGCGTCATTAAAAAATGATGAGAGAGTGAGAGAGAGAAGGGGAAAGAGAAATGGAGATCTCCAGCCTCTAAGGAAGACAACTGCACAAGCTCTACATTGGATCTCCTCAACAAATCAATTCCCCACCGAGTCAACTTTGGGATTGCAAAAGGCTCGACAAGATATGGCACCATCAAAGGTTGTCTTGGGTTATTGGCATCATTCTCCAGCAGTGTGCATTTTTGGGTTCATGAAAAGAAGGCCCGTGGTAACCAAGACCCATCGAGAACAAGCCCATCATAAAAGAACACGAGGTTGCACAAATAATCCCTAGCTAGTCAATTGTCTTGGGCAGCAAATAGCAACAAAATGTGTCTCAGTTTTCAAAGCTTCTTCAAGTATGTGCTTCTAAAGTACGCCGAAAGGCTCCCAAGAAATGGAGTAGCTCTTGCCATGTCCTCTCATTTTTGGTCCCTCGCACGAAGATGAGTCACTCTTGCTTTGATCAACAAATCGTGACGCCCTAGGGGCTATGTGACTCAAAAATAAGGGCTTCTTTTGCTTCATTTGACAATCAATAAGCCCTAGGGGCTATGCTCGAGAAAGATGTGTGAGACTATCGTCAAAGTCACTAAAAAGGGATGTCAAAAAGCCCTCTTATCATGTGTGCCCGTACTCGTTCCCCCAATCAAGGATGGACCTTTCTCACAATCAATGATGGCACTCTAGGGTCTACGGTCAAGTCTTAAAGGCTCCCTCGGCAAGAAGCAATTCACTTCAATGTCCCCAGCAACATTTGAAGCTCTATACCGAAAGGTTTCAAGGGGCTTCGCAATCTACAATCTTTTGGGCTACGGCATTATAGTGATGCAAGCAAAGGGCAATATTGGGGCTTCGTAATTAACAAGCTTTTGGGCAGTGGTACCTGAGCAATGCAATTTGGAGTAGTCTTATGGCTCCATGAAAGGGATCAAACTTCAATGGTCCCTCAACACTTCCAGTCAAAAGGCCTCTTGGTTTTAAATGAAGGCTCCGATGATATGAATGAATTTGATGATTCTTGTTAGAACTCACATCGAGATTCTGAAGGAAGTCTTAGAGAAAAGGAAAAAGATTCAATATGCTAGACTCACCCGGCTGAGGTATAGCGGGAAATGCCAATATGTTAACTCTCTAAGCAGAGTTACGGCCAATCCCAATGTTTCTGCAATACAGCACCCCCTTCTCCAAGATCAAAAGCACAGGCTGCATCCGAAGATCCGCCGTCGGTTCAACTCAAGAAGACTCAAGCAAACATACCGTTCGAGACTTTATCACACCATGACCTTATCATCTGCAACAACATCACCATCTCCCACGAGACGTCTCCCGAAGACCGTACTACATTTTCAATATGGACCTTTCGCCATTTGGGTATCAACCACAAAAAAAGGTCATCCATCTCCAAACAAGAGAAAGAAGGAGATCGCCTTCAGAGTTCTTCCAATAGCGCCATCCGCTCCCAACATAAAGCTAAGCCGATTCCAAGAAAATTTGAGGCATCACACCGAAAGGTCTCCACATCCCGCCATCTATAAACTTGATAAGCCCATGACATTTGGGGCTTAGCAATCTCTCAAAGCTTGGTATCAATGATCTTCTCTTAGGGCTTGCCCACGTCGACAACAAAAGACAGTTTATTTGAATGGGCTAAGAGTTGATTCATCTTGGGGCTTCATAAGCCACTCAAAGTTCAGCATTCGAGGGGATTTACAGTCAGCAACCCCTTGGCATCTCCATCAATAGTCCCTTTTGAAGCCCCATAATCGACAAATCTCTTGGGGCTAGACATCAATTTCGTTGGACACTAAGGCAACAACGACATAATTCAACAAGGCAATCCGGACTTCGATTGAACACGACCTTGATCTTGGGTTGGCTTTACAAACACACAATGGTTAAAATGGTTCACCCACGAACTAAGAAAACAAAAAAAAAGTCTTTTTCTCACACGTGTGCATATTCTTTCCATTCTAATCTTTTTTTAAAAAAAAAAAAAAAAAGATTTTCTTTTTCTCTTTCTATGTGCAAAAGTATGTGCTTTACTTTGCTTTGCTCCTAGCTTCTCCTCCAGCATTCTCCATCATCCTTGAACTACGCTGGTCTGATTCCTTTCAAGGGATACGTAGGCAGCCTTTTGGCGCGACCAACCCATCACCCGGAACACCATCCCGCTGACGCTCCTTCAAAGGCAAGAACAATTCATCATCACCAACATCATCATTCTCCATCCAAAGCATGGACATTCTTCTTCAAAAGCATCAACATCCTTCAGCAATCCATCTCCAATCAAGCGGCAATGGTAAATGAAGGTATGAACATCATCATCTCAAGTAATCTCTGCTTTCAAAAATCACTTCACACACAAAATCACTTTCTCCATTCTTACAAAAACTCTCTCTCTCATGCAAAACTGATTTCAAATCACATTGCACCACGAGCACAATTTCTCTCTTCATTTCACACTTCATGCATCTTCTTGCACAAACACATATACCTGCCAAGCACACACATAGCAGGTACCACCACAAAGTCAACAGCATCCGCTACTCAAAGCACTTCATCCCCAGCAGAAAATGGTCCACAGTCAACCATGCCCGCATCCCCACGATAAAGTCAACAGTAGCTGTAACAGCAATTTGGTCCACGGTGATCTCGTATTCCAGCAAACGGATCCCGCACCAGCAAACGGATCCCGCAATCAGCAAACGGATCTCGCATTCCAGCAAACGGATCCCGCTACCAGCAAACGGATCCCGCAACCAGCAAACGGATCCCGCAATCAGCAAACGGATCCCGCTTCAGAAAACGGATCCCGCAATTAGCAAACTGATCCCGCAATTAGCAAAACGGATCCCGCACCAGCAAACGGATCCCGCTTCAGCAAACGGATCCCGCTTCAGCAAGACGGATCCCGCCATATCTTTTCTATATCAATAAAGTCGCTCACACAGGGAGCGCACCCCCCTCTTTCACAATTTCAAAATTCCCTCTTTCTTTAAATTGCGGCCGTGGTGGGCCGCCTCAAGCCACCACACTTTTTTAAAAAAAAATTGTGGCCGTGGTGGGCCGCCTCAAGCCACCACACCTTTTTTTTTTTTTTTAAAAAAAAAAAAAAAAAAAATTGTGGCCGTGGTGGCCCGCCTCAAACCACCACACCTTTTTTAAAATTTTGCGGCCGTGGTGGGCTGCCTCAAGCCACCACACCTTTTTTTTAAATTTTGTGGCCGTGGTGGGCCGCCTCAAGCCACCACACCTTTTTTAAAATTTTGTGGCCGTGGTGGGCCGCCTCAAGCCACCACACCTTTTTAAAAATAAAAAATAAAAAATTGTGGCCGTGGTGGGCCGCCTCAAGCCACCACACCTTTTAAAAATTTTTGTGGCCGTGGTGGGCCGCATCAAGCCACCACACCTTTTTAAATATTTGTGGCCGTGGTGGGCCGCCTCAAGCCACCACACCTTTTTAAAAAAAAAAATTGTGGCCGTGGTGGGCCGCCTCAAGCCACCACACCCTTTCCATCCGCGAAAGCCGCTCACACAGGGAGCGCACTCCTATCCTTTGTAATTTCAAATTCCTTCTTTATCGAGTCTTTGTTTTCTCTTGTCGATGTCCTCGGCGGTTGTCTTTCTTTCGTCGACGCGTTTTGCTTCGCAATCCACGTCGCCGAGGGGCTCTGTAGACACCCCGCCTTGGACCTCTCACCCCGATTGCATACATAGTATTTTTATTTAACTTGTTTTTGTTAATTTCTGTTACTTCCGTTAAGTTCTTAACTGATTCTGTTAGTTTTGGACTAAACTGCATAACAAAGTTAACTTTTAGAGTCATTTCTGTCATTCTGTCTTTCCACCCGCGGGCGCTTCCGGCACCGTCAATGGGTCGCGCGCGCGTTTGGTCCAATAGGCCGGACCCGCGCGCTTCCCGCTTTGGCAGTAACGGATAGCACCATTTTTCCCTCCCTTTTCTTATTTAGAAAATCTCTTCTTGATCACAAACACCTCCTTTTTACATCCACATTCATTCCCCCTTGTTTCATAACTCCCAAATCCTTTATTCTAGTCATTCTTCATAAAAACAAAATATTTCATTTTATTATTATTTGATTTTCTTTTATTTCTTTCATTAATTCTTTTATTTATCTTTTTCTTGATTGGTCAATTCCATTTCACATGGATTGACCAATTTCCCTCCAACCTTTCCCTCCTAATTTTACCTATAAAAACCATCATCTCCTACCTTGGAAAAGGACCGGATTTTTGGACCTTGAACACTTTCTCTTTACACAAACTCTACACAATTCTCCCAACAAGAGTTTTAACAACAAAACTCTACACAAAGTTCTACACAACCATTTCTCTACAACAACACCACTTTCAAGTCAAGGTTTCAAGTTCTCTTTTTTAAAGGTACAACTTTTCTCTTTCTCTTTATTTATGTCTTACTAGTATGCAATCTCCATAAAAGGAATACAACCAAAAGGCCACTTCACTATTGAAGTTTGGTCAAGGTTACATTCCAACATTCCAAACACTAATTAAATTTCATTTCATTTCTTATGTAATTGTTTAGCATATTCAACATGTAATCTTTTAGCATAAATTAATTAATAAAATCATTCTTTTTATTTCCCCTTTTCTTCTCATCTCAATTGTTAGAACATTTTTTATATCAATAAAATTGAAGGACATTAGCACTAGAACACCAAAGTAGCAAGACCCGCGTAAGCGGGGCGGAGTGGGTGTTTAAGTACTTCCCACTCCGTCACCTAACCCCCGAACCCTTTCTCTCCCGAATCTCTGGTTTTTCGTACAAAAATTAGCTTTCTTTAGGTTTTTCTTATGTTCCTCTAAAACATAGGTGGCGACTCTTAAAAATCAAGTAGACATCCTAGGTAATTCACGCGCTCTAGCCAAGCCGTGGTCCCCGGGGTATCTACACCTTGGACCGCTCACCCCGATTGCACATTTGATTTTGTGTTTCTCCTTATTTTAAGTGTTTCTCATTAGTTCTTGTTACTTCCGTTAAGTTCCTGACTGACCTTGTTAAGTTCAGGGACCAAACTGAATAACAGTGCTGACTTTCAAAGGGGGGACTTTTGACCACTTTTTTAAACACAAGAAAACTATACAAAAATCACTTCTCAAGGCATTTTCCTAAGAAGAACTTGGAGGCATTTTAATGGATAGGTAAACAAGACTTTTCTTTCTCTCTTCTCTACTTCATCTCTCTTCTTCTCTTTTTATTTCATCAAAAGTGCAATCACCCAAACATCTTGGGACATGACACCAGAAGACTACTTCACTTCATTGAAGCTAGTCAAGGAGTTATCTCCCTACATTCCAAAAACCCCTTTTAAACCCCCCCCCCTTTTATCATTAAGAATAGGAAGAACATTATATATATATGTACACTTTGAACAAGCAAGACCGACATTAGTCAGGCGAGATGGGTGTTTAAGTAATTCCCATCTCGTAACCTAACCCCCGAACCTCATAACAAGAATCTCTGTTTTCGTAATCAAACTTAGGCTAAATATTAGGTTTTTCTTATGTTCCTCTAAAACATAGGTGGCGACTCTAACAAATTAAAACACAAATAGACATCCTAGGACAACTCGCGCGCTCTAGCCAAGCCGTGGCCTCCCGGGGTATCTACAAAAACCATCACGACGAAGCAACAATTCTCCCGGCGAATGGAGCATCCATAAGAACTACGGTGACCTGAGCCTCTACACTGGAGGAACGTAGGCAACCTTTGGGTCCGGTCTCATGCAAGAAAGAAGATATGTTTAGCCCTAGTGCATTATGGTGATCAGCCTTCCTCTCGAATTTGTCAAGACATCTTTGTACGATTCATTTGCCAATGAATTAATCACCTCAAGATTGAACAACTTTATTAGAATTAGAATTGCTTTGCGTTCCTTATCGAGTCTAGGGGCTTCTTATCTTTCAGTGATACTCCCAGTTTCTTACAATCAAATTAGGGCTTTCCTTCTCTTCTCTCTTAATGACTTACTTGCCTTCGTGAGCCATTCAAAAAATATATAAATACATGAAGTCAATACTAGGGGCTAGTTCCCTAGTCGAGTCAATGTCACTCATCATTAGTGACAAAAGGTCTCCACCGCAAAATCACATGTCTCTCATCGTCCGCTAGAGTCCATGCACACTTCCTCATTAATTGAGTAAAAAAATGAAGATGCAAAAGAGATGCCCGCTAGATTGAAAACCCGAAAGGGCGGTCTCAGCAAAAAACAGGGTGCGTCATAAAAAAATGAGAGAGTGAGAGAGAGAAGGGAAAGATAAATGGACATCCCCGGCCTCTAAAGAAGACAACTACACAAGTTCTACATTGGATCTCCTCAGCAAGCTAGTTCCCCACCGAGTCAACTTTAGAATTGCAAAAGAATCGACAACACATGGCACAATCAAAGGTTGTTTGGGGTTATTGAAGTAAGAGTATTCTCCAACAATGTGCATTATTAGGTTCATGAGAAAGAAGGCCCGTGGTAACCAAGATCCATCCGAGAACGAGCCCATCATTGTGGGGTATGAGGCTGCACAAATAGTCCCCAGCAAGTCAATTGGTTTGGGCAGCGAGTAGCAACAACATTTAATTCAGTTTTCAAGCTGCTACAAGTATGTGCCTCTCAAGTGTGTCGAAAGGCTTCCCGAGAATGGAGTATCTCTTGCCATGTCCTCTTATGTTTGTTCCCTTGCACGAGGAAGAGTCTCTTGCTTTGCTTGAAAAATGATGACGCCCTAGGGGCTATGTGACTCAAAAAAGAGAGCTTCTTTTGCTACGCTCAACATTTAATTAGCCCCAGGGGCTACGCTCAAGAAAGATGTGGGGGACGACCTTCAAAGCTTCATAAAAGGAATGTTGAAAAGTCTTCTTGTCATGTGTGCTCGTACTTGTTACCCCAATCAAGGATATGCCTTTCTCGTTCTACTTGCAATCAATGGTGGCACCCTAGGGGCTACAACGAAGTTTAAAAGTCTCCCTCAGCAAGAAGTAATTCACGTCGCCTCCCAAAAATGGCACTAGCAAAGTCATATGCAACATTGGAAGCATCCTCAATTATTTTGGCACCGAAGGTCTCAAGGGGCTTCACAATCTATAATCTCTTGGGCTACGACGTTACAGTAACCCAAGCAAAGGGCAATATTGGAACTTCGTAATTGACAATCTTTTGGGGAGTGATACTTGAGCAATGCAATTTGGGAGTAGTCTTATGGCTTCATGAAAGCGATCAAGTTTCAAGGGTCTCTTAACACTTCACGTCAAAGGTCTCTTGGTTTTAAATGAGGGCTCCGATGTTATGAATGAATTTGATAATTCTTGTTATGTTGTGACTTAAGACGAGATTATGAAGAATATCTTAGAGAAAAGGAAAAGGATTCAAGGAAATGCCAATATGTTAACTCGATAAACAGAGTTATGGCCAATCCCATTGTTTCTGCAATTCAGCACCCCCTTCTCCAAGATCAAAAGCAAAAAGTATGGCTCAGACAAAGTTGCGCCCAAGCACTAGTTGCATCCTAAGATCCGTCATTAGTTCAACTCAAGAAGACTCAAGGTGTTTTGGTTTGAAAGGAGGGCTCCGATGTTATGAATGAATTTGATGATTCTTGTTATGTTGTGACTTACAACGAGATTATGAAGGAAGTCTTAGACAAAAGGAAAAGGATTCAAGGAAATGCCAATATGTTAACTCGATAAACAGAGTTATGGTCAATCCCCATGTTTCTGCAATTCAGCACCCCCTTCTCCAAGATCAAAAGCAAAAAGTGTGGCTCAGACAAAGTTTCGCCCAAGAACTAGTTGCACCCGAAGATCCGTCATTAGTTCAACTCAAGAAGACTCAAGCAAGCATACCCATTTGGGACCTTATTGTTGGGTTTCGATCAAACATGCGCAGCGGAAATTAGCATTTAAAATTTTGAAACCCAAAGCCCATAGATCCGTTCATATGATTAAATCAAATACAACATAAGAATAAAGGAATAAACTAACCCTTGATGGCTATCAAATTCTCTTGGTCTTTGGTGGAGGTTTGAAGACTTGATCACGATCACAAAGCTTGAACACGAACTTTGAAGATGATGATTTTCACCCTCTAGCGGTATCCACACTTCGAACGAATATCAAAGGAGCTTCTTTGATCTTGGTTGCTAGACCAAATTGTGAAACACTTTTTCACAATCAAAAGAACTATATGGAATTTATTTTGTGTATTATTTTGTTCCTCAACCAAGAATGTCTTGGAACAAAATAAACCCTCTCTCAAACTCTTTGAGACTCACAAAATCAATCGTATTGAGTGCTGGCCGAATTTGGTCTTTTATACACAAGTATGACCTATTCCAAATAGGAAACTTGTGTCAAAATCCGTCCAAAATTCGTTTCCTAATCAAATTAGGAATCTGCCACCCGACAGTACTGTGCGGCCGCCCAAAAACCTCTGTGCGGTCGCACAACATTCTGAAACAAAACTGGTACATTTCTGAGCTAAGTGTGCGGCCGCCCAGTCCAGAATGTGCGATCGCCCACTTCCCAGAAAGTCCAGAATTTCCAAAATTCCAATGTAGTCCTTTTAAAGATCCGTTCTATTGTGTGTGACCCTCTAGGATTATACTAAGTTGGCAATGAGCTCAAACATGATCCCATAAGATATGATTAGGTTCTAGCAAACCGTCATACCTACCCAAATAGTATAACTAGATACAAGTTCGCATTCCTTTAGAATATGTCACAATCCCTTTGTCCACGATGTCATTGAACACAAGTCATGGTCAAACAGTCAACTTGTTTTGTTCAATACTTTCTCGATTCCGAATATGTTGATAATTCAAATGCTATTGATCCAATCAATCCATTTGAGTCCGGCCGAACATTTCATCAACATCATTCCTACGAGTGGCCCAAGCTTGACATCTCTCCGAGGAGGAACAAATCCATTTAGCTTATTATTCTTCCCTACGTGAATCCGATTATGCCAATCATACCCTTTATAACTTCCCGGTTAAAGGTAGCGTTTGAATATGTCAAACATAATGTTCATCAAGTGGAAGACTATAATAACTTCATGTCTAAGGATTCAAATGACATAACTAATATGAGATATATGTTTGACATGGACCATGACATAAATCTCATACAGCGGGTCATGTCCAGTACCTTGTTCCAAACAAGTACCCATAAATCTAACATGATCATCCCATGATCATTTAGCCTTTATACTAGTGCTTAACAAGTACTAGGGATGGGGATTATTAGAAGTAAACATGAACAAAAATAATAATCAAAACATCTCTTTATTGATATAAAATAAATGATAACAATTACAACGTTTATTAAACGTGCCTAGGGCACCACTACCAACAATCTCCCACTTGCCCTAGGCCCAATCTCCCATGTATCTAATACCCATGGACCTAACATGACCATCATGTTTAGCTTGTGGAAGTCCCTTTGTTAGTGGGTCCGAAACATTGTCATCAGTAGGTACTCTGCATATATTTACGTCTCCCCTATCAACGATCTCTCGAATGATATGAAAACGCCTAAGTATGTGTTTGGATTTCTGATGTGCTCTTGTTTCCTTTGCTTGAGCAATAGCACCATTATTATCACAATAAAGGTCTATTGGATTAGCAATACTAGGAACCACTTCAAGTTCAGTTATGAACTTCTTAATCCAAACAGCTTCCTTTGCAGCATTCGATGCAGCAATATACTCAGCTTCTGTTATAGAATCAGCGGTTGTACTTTGCTTGGAACTCTTCCAGCTTACAGCTCCACCATTTAACATAAACATAAAACCCGATTGCGATCGGCTATCATCTTTGTCGGTTTGAAAGCTTGCATTCGTGTAAGCATTTACAACGAGATCATCTTCCATTCCTCCATAGACCAAAAACGAGTCTTTAGTTCTTCTCAAGTACTTAAGAATCGCTTTTACAGCTATCCAGTGATTTTCGCCAGGGTCGGATTGGTATCTACTTGTCATGCTCAAAGCATAAGACACATCTGGCCTAGTACAAATCATGGCATACATGATGGACCCAATTGCCGAAGCATATGGAACATCATTCATTTTTTCACGCTCATCTTTTGTCTTAGGACATTGAGTCTTGCTTAGAGAAACTCCATGTAACACGGGCAAGGTGCCTCTCTTAGAATTTTCCAGGAATCTTCTAATGACCTTGTCAATGTATGTACTTTGGCTTAAACCAAGTAGCCTCCTTGATCTATCTCTATAGATCTTAATGCCAAGTATATATGCGGCTTCACCTATATCTTTCATTGCGAAGCACTTTCCTAACCAAGTCTTCACAGACTGAAGTGTAGGAATGTCGTTTCCAATGAGTAATATGTCATCCACGTATAAAATAAGGAATAGCACTATGCTCCCACTAATCTTCTTGTATACACAAGGCTCATCTTCGTTCTTGATGAAACCAAACTCTTTGACCGATCATCAAAACGGAGATTCCAACTCCTTGAAGCTTGCTTCAATCCATAGATGGATCTTTGCAATTTGCATACCTTAGAATCTTGTTCAAAACCTTCTGGTTGTGTCATATACACATCCTCTTGGAGTTTTCCATTCAGGAAAGCGGTTTTGACGTCCATCTGCCATATTTCATAGTCATGATATGCGGCAATGGCAAGCAAAATTCTTATAGACTTGATCATTGCTACGGGTGAAAAGGTCTCATCATAGTCAATACCATGAACTTGCCTATAACCCTTCGCTACAAGCCTAGCTTTGTAAGTATGCACCTTCCCATCCATGTCAGTCTTCTTCTTGAAGACCCATTTGCATCCTATGGTTTTTACACCTTCGGGCGCATCAATCAAATTCCAAACTTGATTGTCTTGCATGGATTGCAATTCGGATAACATGGCTCCAAGCCACTTGTCCGAATCAGGAGAAGACATCGCCTCTTGGTAGGTTGACGGTTCATCATTCTCAATGATATCTACCTCATTACTATCCGTTACGAGAAATCCATATCTCTCGGGCTCGGATCGTAACCTACTAGATCTGCGAGATGCTTGTGTATTTTGAACAGGTTCCACAACTCCTTGTGGTTCTTGTTCTGTTCCACTATTGGTTCAATGTTATTTTCTGGGTCTCAAATTTCTTCAAGATTTATTTTACTCCCACTGATTTCTTTGGAGAGAAACTCTTTCTCTAGAAAGACACCAGTTCGGGCAACAAACACTTTGTTGTCCTCTCGGTTGTAAAAGTAATATCCTTTAGTTTCCTTAGGATATCCCACGAAAATACATTTATCAGATTTGTGTGCTAGTTTGTCAGAGATAAGTCTCTTGACATAAACTTCGCAACCCAAATCCTCATGAAAGATAAACTAGGTTTCTTTCCACTCCACATCTCATATGGAGTCTTTGGAACCGATTTAGTTGGAACTTGATTTAGTGTGAAAGCAGCGGTTTCTAGGGCGTAACCCAAAAGGATATTGGAAGATCAACTTCACTCATCATTGATCGAACCATGTCTAACAAAGTCCGATTCCTCCTCTCGGACACACCATTCCATTGTGGTGTTCCAGGTGGAGTCAATTGTGAAACTATTCCACAATTCTTTAGATGATCATCAATTCTTGACTTAAGTATTCACCACCTCGATCTGATCGAAGTGCCTTTATACTTTTGCCAAGTTGTTTTCTACTTCATTTTGAAATATTCTAAATATCTCAAATGCTTCACTTTTATGTTTCATTAGGTAAACATACTCAAATCTACTATAATCATCAGTGAAGGTTATGAAGTATTGAAATCCTCCCCTAGCATTGCTACTTAATGGTCCGCATACATCGGAATGTATCAACCCCAATAAGTCGCTTGCCCTTTCACCCAACTTGGTAAAAGGTGTCTTAGTCATTTTTCAAGAAGACACGACTCACAAGTGTCATATGACTCAAAGTCACATGAACCCAAAAGTCCGTCCCCATGGAGTTTTGAGATACGCTTCTCATTAATATGACCAAGACGGCAATGCCACAAATAAGTATGATTTATATCATTAGGTTTAGATTTCTTATTTACATGATAGACATTATTTTCATTCTTGACATCCAAGATATAAAGGCCATTAAATGAATTAGCAATACCATAAAGCACATCATTTAAATAAATAGAAAATTTCTTATTCTCAATAAGAAACTTAAAACCTTCATTATCCAAACAAGAAATTGAAATAATATTTCTGCTTAAATCCGGAACATAATAACAATTGTTCAAAACAAGAATTAATCCGGAAGGTAAAGTGACTTCATAAGTCCCTACGGCTAATGCAGCAACTCTTGCTCCATTCCCCACGCGTAGATCTACTTCACCTTCTTTAAGCAGTCTCCTATTCTTTAGTCCCTGCACATTTAGACAAATGTGAGAACCACATCCGGTATCCAATACCCAAGAATCAGTGGTAGAAAGGAGAATATCTATCATATAGATACCTGAAGTCGACGCAGCCTTGCTGCTCTTCTTCTTCTTTTGTTCTTCCAAGAAAGCCTTGCAATTACGTTTCCAATGACCAATTTCTTGACAGTGGAAACAAATTGCATCCTTTTGTGTATCGGTTTTGCCTCAGAAGCCTTGGCAACCTTTGCCTTGCTTATCTTGGGTTTGACAACTTTTGCCTTACCCTTGCCTTTGGCACCAGGCTTCTTCCCATCATGAACCAAGAGCACAGGAGAACCTTTCTCCACAATTTTCATCTCTGCAGTTTTAAGCATCCCATGCAACTCAGAGAGATTCTTATCCATTCCATGCATGTTATAATTCATTACAAACTGATTATAACTTTTAGGCAATGAATTAAGAATGAGATCCGTGGCTAGCTCCAATGGGATTGGATAGCCAAGTTTCTCAAGGTGCTCTACATAACCTTTCATTTTAAGAAAGTGAGGACTCACTTGTTGCCCTTCATTCATTTTACTAGTAGTGAATGCAACAATGGTCTTGTACCTCTCTGCCTAGCTTGCTCTTGAAACATGGTTCTCAACTCCACGCCTATCTCATAGGCTTCCAAATGTTCCAAACTTTGTTGGAGTTTTGAACACATAGCAGCAAGCATGAGACAACTTACATCTCTAGAATCATTACGATGTTTCTTTTAATTGTCTCTTTCTGCCCTAGGGGCAGTAGGCGGTGGTTCAGCAGGGAGAGGCCCATCGAGAATGTACAATTTATCTTCTTGCCTAAGAACGATTCTTATGCTACGGATCCAATCCATAAAGTTGGTACCATTCTCTTCGAGCTTATCCTTCTCAAGGATCGATCGCAACGACATTGATTGAGTGTTATTAGTCATTATCTACAAATATGCAAAATTTCCAAAATTTAATAAGTACCGATTTTCATTAAAGAGATAAATAATGTATTTTCAAACAAAATACTCCCACTAAATTATATAACCTTCATATACATCCAATGTATAATATAATTTAAATGGGTTAAGATCCAACTTTAATTTAATTTCAAGTCCGCTAAGGCGGATTACACAAAATCAAATTAATTAGGTAGACAACTCTTGTCAATCATATCTCATATGATTCTTAGTTCCTTTTATGAGATTCTTAAGAAATCCAATTTCAAAAAGCATGTTAAACTCATCTTTGCCTAGGCCCAAAACTGTTTTGACGCCCAATTAAGTCTAACCATTTTAAACGCATAGTTAATGTGTCCCGCTAGGGCGTGCCCACACTATCTATCTTGCTCATACATAAAAAAAAATTTAATGCATCTCGCTAGGGCGAATCTACATTAAAATCACTCATGTACTCACAAGTGTTTTAATCATGGCATGGCAATAAAAGACTTAAAACTTTCTTTGAAGGTTCCTCACATGTAGCATATAACACATTTATGAGCACATAATATAAACATGTTACACATCAAGTTTAGCCACTAAATTAATCTCCATTAATTTAAGCATGGTATTTATGTGTCATTAGTTTCTCTATAATTATGAGGATGAGACTATTTCAACTTTGGTTATTATCTCCAAATCAAGACAACAAGAAGTGCGGTCGACCTAAACCATTAGGCAACCACAATCCCGCACTAATTCAGAAGACCAAGAAGTAGTCCATGTGGCCGAAACTAAGCAATAGATGGTCTCGATGAACGTAGGCCAATTGCATTCACAATTCCACATGGATCTCCAATCATTGAATCAAGAACTTTGTTTCTCATTTTAGCAATTATGAACTCTTCATAATTCTAACTTCGTTTTATCTTTGAAACTTTGATTGCGATCAATTTTTGGGAAACACAATCTTGA
>JAOWBW010000582.1:770020-819872 GCA_026119855.1 Campanula takesimana
CTGGCACTGTTAACCTTGGACTTTGGTACACCAAAGATTCGAACTTTAAACTTGTAGGTTATTCAGATGCGGATTATGCAGCGTGCACAATTGATAGGAAAAGCACTAGTGGCACCTGTCATTCCTCGGATATCGACTTGTGTCATGGGCAAGTAAGAAACAAGCTCCGTATCTGTTTCAACAACCGAAGCCGAATATATCGCTGCGGGAAGTTGTTGTGTCAAATACTTGGATGAAGCAGCAATTGGTGGACTATGATATCATCGAAGAAAATTGTCCCATCTACTGCGACAAACACATCAACAATTGCGGTTTCTGAAAATCCTGTCATGCACTCAAAGACCAAGCACATCGACATCAAATATCACTTCCTTAAAGACCACGTGGAGAAAGGCAATATACATTTGGAACACGTGGGAACCGACTATCAAATCGCCGACATTCTAACGAAAGCACTTGACGCGAAACGGTTCATGTTTTGAGAGGTGAAAAGGTATGCTTGAACTCAACTAAATTCAATATAGTTTTGTCAATACTAATGATTTTATGTTGTGTTGAGTTATGAGTATATTAGGTACAAATGATTAAAATCAATTTCTCAAAGTTTCAAGGAACTATGCGCCACCTATGCGCCTTACTAACTGCGCGCCCATCTCTCATTTTCTGCGCGCACAATATCTGCGCGCCTATCAATCCATGCGCGCCTAGCACCCAATGCACTTCAAACTTATGCGCCCTCAATCATCTTTATGCGCCTTGATGTGTAATGCGCCTAGATGAGTATGCGCTTGCTGAAGTAATGCGCCCCTTCATGCGCGCATTAACTATTGCGGCTCAATCATTTCTCAAATTCAATTCAATGATTGAACGTATTAAATACACAAGTACCAGGTATGTTTATTCTGTTCATTTATTATAGGAATCTATGTCCTTTTGACATTCCATTAATTGTTCAAGGGTACTTGTGCAATTAAATTTTCCCTCGTTTTACGCTTTTTTCGAAAAATTTATTTCTGGGATATATCTCTTGCACCCAAACTTACACCAAAATAGATGTTTGGTGTTTGTGCAAAATTAGTCAAAATTGCTCATACACTTAAAGGGAAAGTGGAGCAGTTTTTTTAAACCTAAATGTCACATCATGACACTTTAGGTCATTCAGCCATTAATGCCCTTCAAATCCCAAAAAATCCCTCATTAATGAATGTCCTTTTTGTCATGATGAGCCGCCGTTTTTCAAAATCCCTCATAAATGCCATCCTTTCAACTTCCCATTTTTTTTTTAAATTTTTGACTGTATTTTTTTCCATATCTGTGCAAAATTTTGAACCTAACCTATATTCATCATCACCTTCTCCCTCCTACAACTCCCCGTCTCTCTCTCTCCCTGTCTCACTCTCTCCCCGACTCTCATCTCTCTCTCTCTCCATCTTCATTTTTTCTTCCTTTTCTATACAATAATATATAAGTTTATGGGTCCTAAGAAAGCTTCAACATCTTCACAAGACGAAATGGTATGAATTCTCAACCTTTAATCTCCTTATATTTCTGATTTTTTTTTCTTTTCGTCATTTTCAGTGTTTTTCGTTTTTACAAAAAAACCCGGATTCATTTTCCTTTGATTTCTCTTGTTTCGATGATCCTTTTCTATATCGTTTGTTGGGTTGTGTTCTATTCTTGATTTCGAATCTTTTAAAACAATATTTCAACGATCAATGCTTTGCTTGTTCCAAATCTGAATTTTTGTTTTCAAAAATTTTCAAAATTTCGGTCATTCTTTTGATCATTGTGCTTTCATTATTGATTTGTTCATTTTGTTTACATATTTAGATTCCTTGTTGTCATGCGGTCATTTTGATATATTATTTGTCTAGTTTGGTGAAGTTTCATGATTTTCGTGTTCTTGGTGTTCTCGAGCATTCAAGGGTCGTTCTTCGTGTTCTTCGTCATTATTGCATGTTTGGTCTCTAAAAATTTTCTATCTTGTTTTCGAAAATTTGAACTTTTTGATTTTCATTTCTTTCTTTGAATTGTTGTTGTTTGTTTTTTCTTACTAAGTTAAAATTCTCACGATATGCGCCTATGTACTTCTTTATGCGCCTATTTTATGCGCCTGAATGCTTTCTGCGCCTCTACTTGTATATGCGCTTAAATCATTCTGCGCCTAAAACCTTATGCGCCTAACTTCATACTTAGTCAAATTTCGTTGTTTTAATTTTTCCTTAGTATTCACATAGAACCATATTATGCGCCTTGTAAACTCTATGCGCCTTTAATATTTCATGCGCCTAATTCAATCATGCGCCTTGATTCTCTATAATTTTGTGCGCCTGATTCTATATGCGCCTATCTATTCCTTATGCGCCTGTTACTTTTGATCATTTTATGTTTCTATGCGCCTATGTCACTTCTAAACCATCAATCATTTTTTCAGGACCTTGCAAATTTCAAATTAGAAGAAACTCTTGATCTATTAGAGTTGTCTGGTGAAGTAATTGGGCGAGAAATCATAGAGACTCTGCGCGTAGCTGGTCTGCTCCCCTTATTCACCATGGATCAAAATTTCTACTCTGCGCTCCTCGTGGATGAGTTCTTTTCCACTGCTGTTCTAGTGGAAATTGATGTAAATGGGCGCACTCACTACAGGATTGAGGCGCGCGTTCAAAATGTTGACGTCCATATTTCATCATCTGTGATTCGACACTTGCTCGGTTTTCCATCTACGGGTGAAGATCGCATTATTGGCGCCCGATGACTTACTCTATGATGATCAGAACAAGATGGCAGCCTCACTTCTAAATATTCCCACGCTTCAAAACAATATCAAAAACACTGAAATTCGAGATGGTGGAGAACTCTTGACTCACATCGCGCACTTGGTGGGAACTTCAATTGTTTTTAAAACTGGGAACGTGAACCGATTCACGGTGGAACAATGGGAATACACAGCTGCCATCATGGCCAAGGAGAAGCTTCACTGGCCTCACATTCTGTTCAAGACACTGTGAGCAGATTGATAAATTTGTGAAGAACAAGAGTGATGGAAAGACCCGATTCCGCTCACACTGCCTTCTTCTCACAAAACTTTTTCTAACTTACCCTGAGTTAGTTAAGTTTTTGAATGAGAATCCTGAGTATAAGATAAATGATGTTCCAATGTTTGGTAAAGCGAATTTGGACCTCAAGAAGCGCAGAAAGAAGCCTACAAAGCGCGCCAAAGGAATTCAAATCAAGACTGTTGAAGGCTTAGTTGATGAAGACACAGAGTCAGATGATGCGCCTGTCCTGAAAAGCGCACCATTAATAAAGAGCGCAGTGAAGGCAAGCGCTAAACAAAAGCGCTGATCCCTTGCCAGGCGCAGAGAAAAGCAAGGGAAAACGAGTGGTTGACCATGAAGATTTGAATCTGATGAAGAGCGAGATCTAAGGCTAGCGCAGGAAGCCAGCAGACTTGAGGCTCGAAGAAAAAGAGATGAAGATTTTCAAGCCAAACAAGATGCTGAGTCAGAAAAGTTAGAGCGCATGAAAGGCGCCGGATCAAGCGCTGATATTGAGAAAGGGCCTTCTGTTTCCGCGCCTACCCAGCGCGCGCCTTCTTAACGCGCCCCCACTCCCCGTGCGCCCTCATTCAAATTTCAACGGACCAACGTGTCAAGGATACAACTCCTCTCTGATTTTTTTGGGGATGATGTTTCAGACTTAGAGGAACCAGTTCAGGGGGAGCAAGAGACCATCCCTCAGCGCACTCCTTCTCCAGTTGGGGATGATGTTGAAACAGTTGTTGTTGAAACTGTTGATGTTGAAACTGAAGATGAATTTGAGTCTCCTACTCATTCACCTCCTCTTGCGCCTCCATCTCCTTCTGCGCCCCTTCAAGATGTTGCGCCCCTTCAAGATGATGCGCCCCTGTCTACCCCTGCGCCTCCTCCATCTGTTCCCGATCTGAGCGAGGTACTTTCCATTCTTCATTCTTTACAGCAGGGGCAAGCAAACTTAGAGCAAGGACAGACTCATATAAAGTCTCAATTTGAGCTTCTTACTTCCTTACTCACTGATCAATCTGAAGAGATCGCTGCCATTAAGGGGGAGATGAACTCTCTCAAGGAAAAACTTTCTGCTCCTTCTCCTCCTCCGGCGCAGACTCAGGTTCAACCTCATACTGATCAGGCGCAAACCACCGCTTCTGCGCCTACTTTCATACCTCAGTCTGCTGCGTCTCAATCCAACATGAACGTGCTAGTATCTAAGTTGGATGTCCTGAAAGAATTGGTCGTCACTCACTTTACTGCTGCTCACTCAAGCTCTGACAGACTCGCCGAACATATTTCTTCCGATATTATCACGGCTCAAAATGCCATTGAAGCTCACATTCAAATCTTAGAAGAAAATATTTCACAGCAGCATCAAATAACTCAGCGTTCCATTGATGAATACCAAAACATCAATGTGAATCACTTGAGTTATATTAGAGACGGTATCACTGCCACTCACTCCAGTGTCTCTGACACTCAAGGGTTAGCGAACCGTAGTCATCAGCTCGCAAAGCAAATTCAGCGTTCTGTTTCAGAGATCGTTGAAGGATTGAAGAAGATGATGCGCCTCCCAACCCTTAGTTTCTATTTTTGATTGTAAGTTATTAGAACCTTTTTGTAATAGAATCAACTCTTTTGAGTTGGTGATTTTGTGCTTACTTGTTTTAGCACCTTTTGTTTTTGTTCTATTCGAAACTTGTAACTTGTAACTCTTACACCCCAAGTTTTAATGAGAAAAATGCATCACTTATTACCAAACCTTGTTCACTCAAACTCCTTGTTTGTAGAACAATGAATATTGTTTAAATTCATATGCATCATATTGAATTGTTTCATACTTTCATGCATTAAGTTTAAACTTGGTTTAAACACATTTCAAAACTAAAATCATATATCATTTTAATGTGTTAAACTGTTGTTTCTATCTTTCCATATGTAATTCTTTATTCTTATTGGAATAGATTAGAAATCTATATTTTGGACTAGTGTGTGCATTAACTTGAGACATGAATTACCAATTTCATTCATTTGGACATGTTTTTATCAAGTATAATGTTTGTCCTTGATATAGTAGGTAATGGCATCAATCAAATAGGGGGAGATTGTTGGGTATGCCCACACATATCTCAGTTTTAATGTAATAGAATTTATTAGATTTGATTGATCCATCACCTAAGTTTTATTTCATGGACTTTAGACCCACATGTAAGAAGTATTTATACTTCATTTTTTTAAGTTGTCCATTGATATAGAATAGGCTTAGAAATAGGGCAAGAAGATCAAGTTTCAAGAAAAATCACTCAGTGAGTTTGAGCCACGCTTATGCGCCTCCTGCGCCACACGCCACGCGCCTTCTACATTCGCGCCATGCGCCATTTAGAGCGCGCGCATAAGGATTTCTTCATAAGCTATGTTACGCGCCTCTGCGCCCCTTGATTTAAGCGCACAATTACTGTGCGCCTGTTGGCTCAATGCGCCTCTTGGCTCAAACGCGCCTCAAAGTGTTTATTCAACACTCAGTGATTTATTGAAGACTCGAAGACTTGAAGAGAATTCAAATTACGCCAATGATCCAACGGTGGTTAAAAGATGCATATGCGCCTAATCTATTGACACGTGTCCACAACGGTCACATTTATGTTGAGTGTCAAAATGGCCATAATATATGCATGCTCCAATCAACGAGCGACAGCTCATCTTATCCACAAGGATTTCCAACGGCTAGTTTTTTGAAGTTCACTATAAATACCCCATAACTTCAACATTTGAAGTTGCTGAGTTTTGCTAAGAATTTCAAGAATTTCTCTCTCTAAGCATTTGTTGAAGATTTGAAGATTGCCTTCATTTTTCCAGATTTCTCAAGAACATCTTCATACCTTCATCCTTAGCCCAGATCTTCAAGCCTTAACACTTTAGTTTCTCGTGCTCTCCATCTCAAAGATCTAAAGAGCCTTGATCCTAAATTCACACACGCACCTCTTTAAGATTAATCATTTAGATTCTTCTTTAAGAGATACACCGGTTATTGTTTTGGATTTGTTCATTCATAGAATATTAGATCTTGAGTTAGTGTATAAGCTCAAACATTGTAATTTGTAACACTCTCTCATTATATAAGATCTCCATTAGAAATCCAAGACTAACCATCTTGGTAGAGGACGTAGATCTTTCATTGATCGAACCTCTCCAAATAGCTTGTGTTATTATCTTGTCATTTCTTTCAAGTTATTATTTTCACTCACTATTTGCTTGTTTACTCATTGTAGATTGATTGAACTGAATTGTGTTGTGTTTGTTATATCATTTGCCTTAGTTCCTTATTTCAACCACTTTGAGCCAAAATACTTAGAGTGTGTGTGCGCCCCTTTATCACACTTTGCGCCTATTTTCATTACTAAATTCCGCTGTGCATTTCACTCACTCACTTAGGCGCATCTCATAACGCTTACTTGATAAAGTGCGCATTGCAATTGAGTTTTTCAAGGGTACGAAAAGAATTTTAAAACAGCTATTCACCCCCCCTCTAGCTATTTTTCATACCCTTGTTGCCCTTTGGGACCAACAGTTTAACAACGTTCATTTCGTCAAACGCTGTCTAATTTCTATGGTACAACATTTTCTTTAAACGTTGCATTGTTCTTTTTCATAACAACGTTTGCTAAATGTTGTGTAAAAATAGCAAAAAAGTTAGATTTCTCGCGGGAGCCCAAATGTTTTAGGCGCCTAACAAAGTCACTAAAAGGGACATTTTAATAACAATTAAAATAAAAGAAAAAAGAATTAAATAAAAGAACCTATTCTAATAACCCCTTCCAGTTCCAGAGCCTCTCTCTCATGCTCACATTAGAAACCACACGGCGCTCTCTCTATCTCTTTGACAGCGGCGACTCCCTCTTCGACATCTTCTTGGGCGGCGACTGCAGTAGGTCTCCTTCGGCGGCGATTGAAGCTAGGTCTTCCTCGGGTAATTTTGCCTATCTTGTTTACCAATTTTTTATAGTCAAATTTAAAATATTAGGGCTTTTAATTTCCTCACCATGGCTCTCTCTCTCTCTCTCTATTCAATAGCGGCTACTGAAACGTGGTGATTTCTATATCCTGTTCACCGATTTTTTATAGTCAAATTTCAAAAATTAGGGCTTTCAATTTTTCTCTGAAAATTAGTCTTTGATTACTGTATATATTCATCTCTATTGATAATCAGTATTTATTGAGCAGAGGTGTCTTTGCTAACTGGGTTAAGGCAGACTTGAGGATCATTTGAAATCAAAGAAGAATTGGTTAGTACAGTAAGTAGTCGGTAATTTTTTCTCTTTCTTTCTGTAATTATACTGTCTACTTTATAATATCTTCCTCTCTTTTGTTGTTATGTTTTTTCCATTAGGTAGTTGTGATAAAAATTTGCTAATTTTTGGTATTCTACTTTAGTCCGTTTCTCAGTTACTTAAAATGTTCTTGATAATTACAGTTGGGCATTTCTGTATTTAATTCATGATTTTTTTTTTTTTTTTTTTTTTTTAAGATATCTGCTATAAGACTGTCTTAAGAAGCATGAATATCGATAACCCAAAAACTTCATCTGTGAAAGCAATTAATACCCAAGAGTCAATTATTTATTCGTTTAGTTAATAATTTATTTCTGTGAGCATGTGTACTTATTGGTTAAAAGTGTAATTATCATGTTTGTATTTTACTACATTGAGTCACTTGGTTAGTGTCAATATATTTATCAGGCTAAATGGCATGGCCGCATGGGTGAAGTGCTGGAGAAATGGTTTAGCATAATGGTAAAATATTACTAGTTTGCTATAACTAATTGCTTCAAACTTTGCCTTTACATTGCTTGTAGATTTATTGTAGGTGACCTAGATTTAGATTAGAATAGTCTGTGAGAGATGCATTTTCTGAAAAGCTGTAATATAATGGATTAAGCTGAAGATCTGCTTGGAGAGCGAGCGTCTTTCCAATGAAGAATAAATGTCGAGGAGCATTTGACAGAAAACTTGGTTTAATATGCATCAGAATAGTTATTTTTTCTTCCTTTCTTGCTTTTCTTTTCATAAAACTTGGTAATTATAAAAAGATAAAATGCCACCAATCAGTTAATGCTTTGTTAAAGAAAAATAGATAATAACAATCCCGGTGTTCTAAAATGAATGTCTATTTTTCATTGAAAGGCATTGTGGGTAATGGACATTGATTATGGGCGTAGGGAGTATAATTTTGATGCCGATAGCTTTGTGGTATGCTTTGTAGAAGGGCAAAAATCTAGGAGGATGGAAATCTAGCCAAGTTTGTGAGCCTACTAGTTCCTGTGCTATTTGGTTGAGAAAGGGTTTCTGTTAGTATACCTTTTATTGACAGTTTTAAACAAACATGATAATGTCTCTCTTTTCTCGTAGCCTCTCCGTGGATTTATAATTCATATTCGATGGATAAAGCTTGGGTGAATCTTCCGAGGTTTTAATCTGAGCTCAAATATTATTACTTGCATGTTGTTTTTCTTAGTTGCTAAATGCTATATTTCCTGTTGGGTTTTGGAGTAACATGCGCAGCGGAAAATAGCATTTAAAATTAATGAAACCCAAAGCCCATAGATCCATTCATATGATTGAATCAAATACTTGCAATATGAATATTAGAAAAACTAACCCTTGGTGACTTTGAATTTGGTCTTTGATCTTGGTGGAGAAATTGAAACTTTAATTACGAACAAGTAAGAACACGAACTTGTAGATGATAAGCTTCACCCTCTAGTGGTATCCACACCACGAACGAATATCAAGAACACTTGATCTTGGTTGCTAGACCAAAATTGTGAAACACGTTTTCACAACCAATATGAACTATATGGAATTATATTTGTGTATTATTTTGTTCTTCAATCTAGGATGTCTTAGAACAAAATAAAACTCTCTCAAACCCTTTGCAGACTTGCACATAAACTATGATATGTTCTGGCCCGAATTTGGCTGTTTATATACAAGTTAGACCTATTCCAAATAGGAAACTTGTGTCTAAACACGTCCAAAATTATTTTCCAAATCAAATTAGGAAACCAGCCCCGACATGGTGTGCGGCCGCCCAAAACCCTTGTGCGGTCGCACATCTATCTGGAAGGTTTCTGGTACTTTCTGAGCCAAACTGTGCGGCCGCCCAAGCCATTATGTGCGGTCGCACACTTTCCCCAGATTTCCCTAATTTCCAAATTCCAATATAGTCCTTATTTAAGATTCGTTCTATTGTGTGTGACCCTCTAGGATTACACTAAGTTGGCAATGGGTTCAAACATGAAACTATAAGATATGATTAGGTTCTAGCAAACCGTCATACCTACCCAAATTGTATAACTAGATACAAGTTCGCATTCCTTTAGAACATGTCACAATCCCTTTGTCCACGATGTCATTGAACACAAGTCATGGTCAACAAGTCAACTTGTTTTGTTCAATACTTTCTCGATTCCGAATATGTTGATAATACAAATGACATTGATCTAATCAATTCATTTGAGTCCGGCCGAACATTTTCATCAACATCATTCCTTCGAGAGGCCTAAGCTTGACATCTCTCCGAAGAGGGACAAATCCATTTAGCTTATTACTCTTCCCTACGTGAATCCGATTATGCCAATCATACCCTTTATAACTACCCGGTTAAAAGTAGCGTTTGAATATGTCAAACATAATGTTCATCAAGTGGAAGACTATAACAACTTCATGTCTAAGGATTCAAATGACATAACTAATATGAGATATATGTACGACATAGACCATGACCTAAATCTCATATAGCGGATCATGTCCAGTACCTTGTTCCAAACAAGTACCCATAAATCTAACATGATCATCCCATGATCATTTAGCCTTTATACTAGTGCTTAACAAGTACTAGGGACGGAGATTATTATAAGTAAACATGAACAACAATAATAATCAAAACATCTCTTTATTGATATGAAATAAATGATAACAATTACAACATTTATTAAACGTGCCTAGGGCACCACTACCAACAATCTTCCACTTGCCCTAGGCCCAATCTTCCATGTATCTAATACCCATGGACCTAACATGACCTTCATGTTTAGCTTGTGGAAGTCCCTTTGTTAGCGGGTCCGCGACATTGTCATCAGTAGGTACTCTGCATATATTTACGTCTCCCCTACCAACGATTTCTCGAATGATATGAAAACGCCTAAGTATGTGTTTGGATTTCTGATGTGCTCTTGGTTCCTTTGCTTGAGCAATAGCACCATTATTATTGCAATAAAGGTCTATTGGATTAGCAATGCTAGGAACCACTTCAAGTTCAGTAATGAACTTCTTAATCCAAACAGCTTCCTTTGCAGCATCTGATGCAGAAATATACTCAGCTTCCGTTGTAGAATCAGCGGTTGTACTTTGCTTGGAACTCTTCCAGCTTACAGCTCCACCATTTAACATAAACACAAAACCCGATTGCGATCGACTATCATCTTTGTCGGTTTGGAAGCTTGCATCCGTGTAAGCATTTACCACGAGATCATCTTCCATTCCTCCATAGACCAAAAATGAATCTTTAGTTCTTCTCAAGTACTTAAGAATCGCTTTTACAGCCATCCAGTGATTTTCACCGGGGTCGAATTGGTATCTACTTATCATGCTTAAAGCATAAGATACATCCGGACTAGTACAAATCATGGCATACATGATGGACCCAATTGCCGAAGCATATGGAACATCATTCATTTTCTCACGCTCATCTTTTGTCATAGGACATTGAATCTTGCTTAAAGAAACTCCATGTAACACTGGTAGGGTCCCTCTTTTAGAATTTTCCATACGCAATCTTCTAATGACCTTGTCAATGTATATACTTTGGCTTAAACCAAGTAGCCTCCTTGATCTATCTCTATATATCTTAATGCCAAGTATATATGCGGCTTCACTCATATCTTTCATTGCGAAGCATTTTCCTAACCAAGTCTTTACGGACTGAAGCGTAGGAATATCGTTTCCAATGAGTAATATGTCATCCACGTATAAAATAAGGAATAGCACTATGCTCCCAC
This sequence comes from Campanula takesimana, assembly GCA_026119855.1. NCBI lineage: Eukaryota > Viridiplantae > Streptophyta > Magnoliopsida > Asterales > Campanulaceae > Campanula > Campanula takesimana. Next base: position 781,106 of record JAOWBW010000582.1, read on the forward strand.
TAATATTCTTGTATACACAAGGTTCATCTTCGTTCTTGATGAAACCAAACTCTTTGACCGATTCATCAAAATGGAGATTCCAACTCCTTGAAGCTTGCTTCAATCCATAGATGGATCTCTGCAATTTGCATACCTTAGAATTCTGTTCAAAACCTTCCGGTTGTGTCATATACACATCCTCTTGTAGTTTTCCATTTAGGAAAGCGGTTTTGACATCCATTTGTCATATTTCATAGTCATGATATGCGGCAATAGCAAGCAGAATTCTTATAGACTTGATCATTGCTACGGGTGAAAAGGTTTCATCATAGTCAATACCATGAATTTGCCTATAACCTTTCGCTACAAGCCTAGCTTTGTAAGTATGCACCTTCCCATCCATGTCAGTCTTCTTCTTGAAGACCCATTTGCTTCCTATGGTTTTTACACCTTCGGGAGCATCAATCAAGTTCCAAACTTGATTGTCTTGCATGGATTACAATTCAGATTCCATTGCTCGAAGCCACTTATCCGAATCAGGAGAGGACATCGCCTCTTGGTAGGTTGTCGGTTCATCATTCTCAATGATTTCCACCTTATTACTATCTGTTACGAGAAATCCATATCTCTCGGGCTCGGATCGTAACCTACTAGATCTGCGAGTTGCTTGTGTATTTTGAACAGGTTCCACAACTCCTTGTGGTTCTTGTTCTTGTTCCACTATTGGTTCAACGTCATTTTCTGGGTCTCGAATTTCTTCAAGATTTATTTACTCCCACTGATTTCTTTGGAGAGAAACTCTTTCTCTAGAAAGACACCAGTTCGGGCAACAAAGACTTTGTTGTCCTCACGGTTGTAAAAATAATATCCTCTAGTTTCCTTTGGATATCCCACGAAAATACATTTGTCATATTTGTGTGCAAGTTTGTCAGAGACAAGTCTTTTGACAAAGGCTTCGCAACCCCAAATCTTCATGAAAGATAAACAAGTTTTCTTTCCTCTCCACATTTCATATGGAGTCTTTTGAACCGATTTAGTTGGAACACGATTTAGTGTGAATGCAGCGGTTTCTAGAGCGTAACCCCAAAAGGATATTGGAAGATCAACTTGACTCATCATTGATCGAACCATGTCTAACAAAGTCCGATTTCTCCTCTCGGACACACTATTCCATTGTGGTGTTCCGGGTGGAGTTAATTGTGAAACTATTCCATAATTCTTTAGATGATCATCAAATTCATGACTCAAGTATTCTCCACCTCGATCTGATCGAAGTGCCTTGATACTTTTGCCAAGTTGTTTTTATACTTCATTTTGAAATATTCTAAATATCTCAAATGCTTCACTTTTATGTTTCATTAGGTAAACATACCCAAATCTACTATAATCATCAGTGAATGTTATGAAGTATTGAAATCCTCCCCTAGCATTGCTACTTAATGGTCCGCATACATCGGAATGTATTAACCCCAATAAGTCGCTTGCCCTTTCACCTAGCTTGATAAAAGGTGTCTTAGTCATTTTCCCAAGAAAACACGACTCACAAGTATCATATGACCCAAGGTCACATGAACCCAAGAGACCGTCCTCATGGAGTTTTGAGATACGCTTCTCATTGATATGGCCAAGACGGCAATGCCACAAATAAGTATGATTTACATCATTAGGTTTAGATTTCTTATTTATATGATAGACATTGTCATTATTTTTATTCTTGACATTCAAGATATAAAGGCCATTAAATGAATTAGCAATACCATAAAGCACATCATTTAAATAAATAGAAAATTTCTTATTCTCAATAAGAAACTTAAAACCTTCATTATCCAAACAAGAAATTGAAATAATATTTCTACTTAAATCCGAAACATAATAACAATTGTTCAAAACAAGAATTAATCCGAAAGGTAAAGTGACTTCATAAGTCCCTACGGCTAATGCAGCAACTCTTGCTCCATTCCCCACGCGTAGGTCTACTTCACCCTCTTTAAGTAGTCTCCTATTCTTTAGACCCTGCACATTTAAACAAATGTGAGAACCACATCCGGTATCCAATACCCAAGAATCAGTGGTAGAAAGGAGAATCTCTATCATATAAATACCTGAAGTCGACGCAGCCTTGCTGCCCTACTTCTTCTTTTGCTCTTCCAAGAAAGCCTTGCAATTACGTTTCCAATGACCAATTTCTTGACAATGGAAACAGATTGCATCCTTTTGTGAATCGGGTTTTGCCTCAGAAGCCTTGGCAACCTTTGCCTTGCTTATCTTGGGTTTGACAACTTTCTTACCCTTTCCTTTGGCACTAGCCTTCTTCCCATCATGAACTAAGAGCACGGGAGAACCTTTCTCCACAATCTTCATCTCCGCAGTTTTAAGCATCCCATGCAACTCGGAGAGATTCTTATCCATTCCATGCATGTTATAATTCATCACAAACTGATTATAACTTTTAGGCAATGAATTAAGAATGAGATCGGTGGCTAACTCCAATGGGATTGGATAGCCAAGTTTCTCAAGGTGCTCTACATAACCTTTCATTTTCAGCATGTGAGGACTCACTTGTTGCCCTTCATTCATCTTGCAAGAAGTGAATGCAACAATGGTCTTGTACCTCTCTTGCCTAGCTTGCTCTTGAAACATGGCTCTTAACTCCACGCCTATCTCATAGTCTTCCAAATGTTCCAAACTTTGTTGGAGTTTTGAGCAAATGGTAGCAAGCATGAGACAACTTACATCTCTAGAATCATTACGATGTTTCTTGTAACTGTCTCTTTTTTCCCTAGGGGCAGTAGGTTCTTGTTCAGCAGGAAGTGGCCCATCGAGAATGTACAACTTATCTTCTTGCCTTAGAACAATTCTTAGGCTACGGATCCAATCCATAAAGTTCGTACCATTCTCTTGGAGCTTATCCTTCTCAAGGATCGACCGCAACGAAATTGATTGAGTGTTAGTAGTCATTGTCTACAAATATGCAAAATTTCCAAAATTTAATAAGTACCGGTTCCATTAAAGAAATAAATAATGTATTTCTCAAACAAAAATACTCCCACTAAATTATATAACCTTCTCATACATCCCATGTATAATATAATTTAATTGGGCTAAGATCCAACTTTAATTTAACTTTTGAGTCCACGGATGTGGACCGCTCAAAACTAAATTAATTTGGTAGACAATCATGTCAATCATATCCCATATGATTCTTAGATTCTTTTTATGAGATTCTTTGAGAAATCCAATTTCAAAAAGCATGTTTAATCTCATCTTTTGCCTAGGCCCAAAACTGTTTTGACGCCTAATTAAGTCCAACCATTTTAAACGTATATGAACCATTCAATTTAATGCACCTTGCGGAGGCAAGCCAACATCAAATTAATGAACCTCATCTTGCCCATACATGAATAAAATTAATGCACCTCGCGGAGGCGAACCCACATCAAAATCACCCATAATCATGGCATGGCAAAAAGAACTTAAAACTTTCTTTGAAGGTTCATCACATATAGCATACAACACATTTATGAGCATATAATATAAACATGTTGCGCATCAAGTTTAGCCACTAAATTAATCTCCATTAATTTAAGAATAATATTTATGTGTCATTAGTTTCTCTATAATTATGAGGATGAGACTCTTTGAACTTTGGTTACCATCTTTCAAATCAAGACAACAAGAAGTGCGGCCAAAACTAAGCCATGAGGCATCAACAATTCCGCACTAATTCTAAAAACCAAGAAAGTAGTCCATGTGGCCGAAACTAAGCAATAGATCGTCTCGATGAACGTAGGCCAATTGCATCCACAATTCCACATGGATCTCCAATCATTGAATCAAGAACTTTGTTTCTTAATTTTAGCAGTTATGAACTCTTCATAATTCTAACTTCGTTTTATCTTTGAAACTTTGATTGCGATCAAGTTTGGAAAACACAATCTCGATGAACGTAGATTAGCCATCCAAACCTTGAACCAATCTTAGAATCACAAGATCAAAACAAATAGGAAAATCAAACCCCAAGATCCACACCAAAATCAACTGCCCAAAACCCGCTCCAGATCAGCAAGTCTGGCCGGTATTGTCACTGATTCGGTTGGACCCCATCAAAATTCCAGAATCTGATTCTGATTCTGATCAACTGTGCGGCCACCCAAGAAAAGCCTGTGCGGTCGCCCAAACATGTGCGGCCGCCCAAGGTTTTCTGTGCGGTCGCACAGTAGCATCAGAATGAATTTTTAAAGTTCGAAAAAATTGTTTCAAAATTGTTTTCCCCAATTATTAAAACTTTGATCCAATCAAAAATTAATAATCAAACAATTCAGAATCCAACATAATTTTTAGTGCGATTCAATAGTGCGATTAAAGTTGTAAAACAATAAACCACATAAAATCATATAACACATAAACATCATATATCCAATATTCATATCATGTTAGGCACATAAACAATTTATATACACACAATCATGACCTAAGTATTGAAATAATCAACATGAACGGGGCTCTGATACCACTGTTGGGTTTCGAAGTAACACGCGCAGCGAAAAATAGCATTTAAAATTAATGAAACCCAAAGCCCATAGATCCATTCATATGATTGAATCAAATACTTGCAATATGAATATTAGAAAAACTAACCCTTGGTGACTTTGAATTTGGTCTTTGATCTTGGTGGAGAAATTGAAGCTTTAATCACGAACAAGTAAGAACACGAACTTGAAGATGATAAGCTTCACCCTCTAGCAGTATCCACACCACGAACGAATATCAAGAACACTTGATCTTGGTTGCTAGACCAAAATTGTGAAACACGTTTTCACAACCAATATGAACTACATGGAATTATATTTGTGTATTATTTTGTTCTTCAATCTAGGATGTCTTAGAACAAAATAAAACTCTCTCAAACCCTTTGCAGACTTGCACAGAAGCTATGATATGTTCTGGCCAGAATTTGGCTGTTTATATACAAGTTAGACCTATTCCAAATAGGAAACTTGTGTCTAAACCCGTCCAAAATTCTTTTCCAAATCAAATTAGAAAACCAGTCCCGACATGGTGTGAGGCCGCCCAAAACCCTTGTGCGGTCGCACATCTATCTGGAAGGTTTCTGGTACTTTCTGAGCCAAACTGTGCGGCCGCCCAAGCCATTATGTGCGGTCGCACACTTTCCCCAGATTTCCCTAATTTCCAAATTCCAATATAGTCCTTATTTAAGGTTCGTTCTATTGTGTGTGACCCTCTAGGATTACACTAAGTTGGCAATGGGTTCAAACATGAAACCATAAGATATGATTAGGTTCTAGCAAACCGTCATACCTACCCAAATAGTATAACTAGATACAAGTTCACATTCCTTTAGAACATGTCACAATCCCTTTGTCCACGATGTCATTGAACACAAGTCATGGTCAACAAGTCAACTTGTTTTGTTCAATACTTTCTCGATTCCGAATATGTTGATAATACAAATGACATTGATCTAATCAATTCATTTGAGTCCGGCCGAACATTTTCATTAACATCATTCCTTCGAGAGGCCTAAGCTTGACATCTCTCCGAAGAGGTACAAATCCATTTAGCTTATTACTCTTCCCTACGTGAATCCGATTATGCCAATCATACCCTTTATAACTACCCGGTTAAAAGTAGCGTTTGAATATGTCAAACATAATGTTCATCAAGTGGAAGACTATAATAACTTCATGTCTAAGGATTCAAATGACATAACTAATATGAGATATATGTACGACATAGACCATGACATAAATCTCATATAGCGGGTCATGTCCAGTACCTTGTTCCAAACAAGTACCCATAAATCTAACATGATCATCCCATGATCATTTAGCCTTTATACTAGTGCTTAACAAGTACTAGGGACGGAGATTATTATAAGTAAACATGAACAACAATAATAATCAAAACATCTCTTTATTGATATGAAATAAATGATAACAATTACAACGTTTATTAAACGTGCCTAGGGCACCACTACCAACAAATTGTAGTCCAACCGAGGAATATATGGAAGGAGTTAAGAATTTTGTAGAAGCTAGTATGCAAATTTTTAAAAATCCCTCAAAAATTCGATGTCCCTGTGCTCGACTAGAGGATGAAATGGTAACTTTCTATCATCAAACTAATATTTTAATACATGTTATTGTTTGTCTATTCAATTTATATAGTGTTTTATATTTTTAGAGAAAGGAGAATCCAGAAAAACCTATAAGCAGGGCGGATGTTTGGCGTAAAGCACACACTAAAAAGAATGGGGATGTACCAACTACATTTGTTGCCGATTGCATCGTACGTGACATTTTAATTAAATTATACTTTATTCTATTTTTTGCCTAAATTACTATCTAATACTTATTTGTTTACAAATTATCAAGAGTAAAATACAAGAATTCAATTCCTCTCAAACCACTCCTTTGACGTCATTATCAATTAATGAGGATGCACTCTCTCAAGCACTCGGACCCGAGCGAAATGGAAGAGTTAGAGTTATGGGATTTGGTGTTACCCTTTCTCAATTAGGTGTCCACATAAATATCTCAAAGAAGGTGCAAGCACTTGAAAACCGAGTTTTTGAACTGGAAAAGATAGTGCAGGAAAGTATTCTTAATTAACGCTCATTGGTTTTGAGAGATTTTAATGATATTCACTTACATATTGTTGTTGTTTTAAGGTTTTGGCTTCAAAGGAGAATGCAAATAAAAACATATCCTCTTCGAGTTTACATAGTAATGGTTCAAAGGATAATGCGAATGGAAAGTCTCCCTCTCCCCCATCACATAATGGTAGCTCTAATGTTCGTGATTGCTATAATTTGAACTCAAGAGATCATCCTACGACTATCAATGTTGAGCGTAAATGCAAATTACTGAATTGGCGAAAAGTGGCTGTTGCGGAGGCTAAAATTGCCTCTATGGATCCTGATACTTTGGTGCACCATGTTCCTCTCGGAAAGGATGCATGGAAGGTTTGGGTCATTGTACCTTTAGATCCCAAGGCTTCATTGTGGAGGCCTAATTCACACATGGAACTAATCGAGGATGCAGTTGGGAGTACGATTGCTTGGCCTAAGGACTTAGTTTCTTTTGATTAAATCTATATTGAAACCTTTTATTTCGGATGTTTATGCTTCTTGTGTTGACTTATTTTCTTTTGGATGTTTAAACCTTTTTATTTTGGATGTTGATGCTTGCTATGTTGACTTATTGCTAGGATAACTTGATATTACTTCTTTTTAGATAATTGCTTTTTATAGATGCATGCATGACCTAGTTAAGTAACACCCTTTTTAACTCCGCCAATGTAATTTCTATATATAGCATTGCATTGCCGGTCCCAAGCCTAGATAAAGGAGGAGGTGGAAGAAAGAAATATTGGAAGCTATACCAGGTATAACTCAAATTCACAAAATAATAAACATTTTTTCTGTTTACCATTTTGATATATATGTACTCTGTTCGTCATTCTGGAAAGTACTGGTTTATGAGAGTTGAGTTGTAGCTCTTTGTTACAGCTAATTGCATAAATTTTAATTTTTGCATGTCCGTTATATATGCGTTGTTGTTGTTGATGGATGCAGATGCTGATGAGTTATACTCTGTTCATCATTTGAATATGCTATTAAGACCCCTGTACTGAGTTGTTCTTGTGGCTTTAAATGGTTACTTATTTAGTCTCTTAATCTTCAAGGATGAGAATCCTCCATTATTAAATAGCTTATCACCTTCCATTACAGATTTCTTGCATTAGTGCTTAGTTGTTGTTCCTTAACTTTGGTTTTCTTAATTATCCAGGCGGCTCCTGATTTGGCTAATCTGGCTGCTCATGGGGATGGCGTTAACGTCTTGGAGAGAAGAATGAGGAGGTAGGGCCAACTCTTTACACTGCTAGAAGTGAGGTCTTAGGCTTACTGCAAAAGTGGTCCTCACTAAATACACGATTTGGATCTGGTAGATGCCTATTCTAAGTGCTATGGTGAGTTTCTAAGTCCTCTCAAACACTAAATATAATCACGAGATTCCGTTTGGGTTGATGGATGAATAATCTTTGTTATGGATAGCAGTATTGGTCAAGGTGCATTTAAACAAGCTGAAGCATTCAGGAAAAGTGTCGCAGTTGGAGCCGTGATAGTTACGAAGATGGATGGTCATGCAAAGGGAGGTGGTGCTCTTAGTGCGTAAGTATTTCTGCTTAATGCTGTGGTTGTAGCATTATTCTGAAGCAAATAGACCAGTTGCCTGTCATGGTTTCTGAGTGCTGGGCAACTACTGACTCCCTGTTAGAATGAGTGCATTAAACATTTAAATTTTAGATGTTGAAAAATTATAAATGAGATAATTTAAGTGAAGGTATGAATAAATTTGAGTGTTGACAAGTAGCTGTAGGTAATAAACTGAAAGGAATTAGCTGTAAGTGGTTTTATTGTGGTAATTCCTTATTGTCCCAATTAATTAAGTGATTGTTTTTTACTTCTATGTGCATAGTTGCAGCTACGGAAAGTCCTGTCATATTTATTGGTACTGGAGAACATATGGCCGAATTTGAAGTTTTCGATGTTAAACCATTTGTTAGCCGTCTTTTAGGTATGCTTCTTTTTATTTCTCACAAAATCCTTCTTATTTTTACTTCGTAACATTATAGTTCTAACTCATTGCGTGTGTGATACGTCCTTATAACCCCAACTTCAACTAGGTATGGGCGACTTGTCTGGATTTGTGGACAAAATTCAGGAAGTGGTTCCTATCGATCAGCAGCCTGAGCTTCTTCAAAAGCTATCTGAAGGACATTTTACCTTGATTATGTATGAGCAATTTCAGAATCTTCTCAAAATGGGTCCTATTTGTCAGGTTTGTCACCCAATTATTTTACTTTATTGTTTTTTTTTTTTATTTTGTTATTGTATGTCTAAGATACTACAGTACGAATTTTTTTTTTCATGGCTGCACCAGATTTCACTCTGCATGTGTGACGTAGCCAGCTTGTATTTAGGACTTGTGACTTAACTAAGATGAATCACCGTATGGACATGTCAATAACAATTGAGAAATAAATAAAGAAAATAATTAAAATAAATAAGCCTCCTGGTTGTGTGGGAAACTACATGGGTTATTTGGTCTTACGAAGCTGCATAGGCTAATTAGCTTCTTGTGTGTGGGAAACTGTGTATGTATTTGGTCTTATGCAGATACATCGGTGCTTAACTAACTCGTTCTTCGTGTAGGTTTTCTCAAAAGCTGATGAACGAATCGAGAATGATGCGTATAGCAAGGGGATCGGGGCGTCAATTAAGGGAAGTAATGGAAAGTTACACAAGCTAAGATTGTACTTTATTGGTAGAAGTACCGTTGGTGCTATGTGGATTGGTATGTGTACTTCCAGTATAGCATCATCGTACATGTTCTAGCTCAATAGTATTATATCCTGTACTACGTACTTTTCCCTTCACAATTTTTTTTTTCAATTATTATTATTCATATCTATATCTATATATATATAAAAGGAGAATAGTCTCTAAATAAAGAAATATCATGTTTTCCCGCCAAAAATCCAGTTGCCAAAAATAGACTATGCTAATTAAATACACTATTCATTAGTTATTTAATGTAGACAATTCATATTTTAATTTATTTAACCAAACTGTTTTGGGCTGGTATGAATTCCAAAACCCTTCCTCTTCGTGTTTTAATTAAGACCATGCTATTCTCCTTCTTGATCCAAGTTTTTTGATCAGATTGTATTTATGTAACAATAAATTGTAAAAAAAAAAAAAGTGTAATGAGTTTTGGGAAAATAGACAGTCTTATATTGGTAAACAGGAAGGCTCCAAATAAATTCTACTACAGTACTACTCTTATATATATGTGTTGTTAATGCGAGAAGTTTTGCCTTCACGGTAGAATGGAAACTAGAACGATAGCATGCTACTGATGACGAACAGATAGAGAGATGTTAATGCTAAAATGTCGACGCATCAAATGTTTTGTTGAAGAATATATAGGAGGAAATGGGAGACGGAGAGAGGGACGTTTTTCTTGGCCTTGGTAGCTAGAGAGATATTGAAAGAGATGATTTGTGAAAAAGTGAGTGAATAAAGCTACTACAGAGAAATTTTTTAAAAATGTAGATAAATTGTGGGTGTTGTTTGAGATTTGAAATATGCTTCTATAGTGCGAATAAATTGTTCTTTAAAATAATGAATGGATGGAAGGAGGTAAGTTTTCATTTGAATAAGTTGTTTCCTACTTTAAATTTTTATTTTTTTTTTTTTTTTTTTTGTTGGAAAAAGAATTACGCCATAATTATGGAGATATAAGTGGATCAGAGAACATATATATTTGCATTGATTTTGTGCATGGGAGTGGTAAGTTCCCATCAAAAAACTAGAAAGGTGTGGTTGTGATAAACTGACAATGTGAATGGATTCTAAGTGCAAATTAAATTAGTTTGTTTTTTCCGAAAAAATACTGCAAACTGCTCCAGTAAAAAAGTAATACAACACATTTTCTTTTAGAATTGTATCTCTACTTAAAATGTATTTCCATAATTTAAGAATGTAAGTCTACTTTTAAAAGAAAATGTCTTCTAAAAGAATTAACAGCTGGAAATAAAAAGTATTGAGTAAAAGGAAACCCTTCAAAAAAAAATATTAAAAGGAAAGAAGTAAGACTTATTTTGGGGAGGAGATGGACGGACGTGGAAAAATGGAAAGTTTTCATATAGAAAATATGTTTTTGTTTACGAAATTTAAAATTTTGTTGCTAACAAAAATTAAAAAAAAAAATGTGTTAAATGGATGATATAGTTTTGGAAAATAATGTTTTTTGAAAATCAAAATATTAGTTTTGAGTTTCATTTTGGGCGTCCCTTACTTATTTACTTACCTAAAATGTTTATTTTTTTCTCTCCTAACCACTCACAATAACTATTCACTAACTTATTTTATTTCTCCTACCCACACTCACAATAGTTACTTTTTCAACGTATTTTCTTAGAACTCCCATTTGATAGCAATAAATATGGACGGAGGGAATATTAAGAATGTTGTTGAAACCCTCTCATTCAAGATTTTTATTCCAAACAAAAACAGTCATATCATGGTATATTGTGCGGAGTGATTGGTTCGATGTTATATGGAAGAAATTCAAAAAAAAATCCAAAACAAATAAATGTTCCCTAAACTAATTTCAAATGCTCACACAAAACAATGATTCTTCTTATTCTTCTTCCTTTTTTTTTTTTTTGAAAGCAAACAATGATTCTTCGAGAATATTGAATTTATTTGACAAAAACTTGTGTGAAACGGTCTCCCGAATGAGACGGATTTTGATAAGAGAGTAAATGGTTTGCCTCTTATGGACGGGGCGGGGCAAACCCATTTCCTTTCTTATCAATACCCGTCTCATACATGAGACGGTCTCACAAGAGACTTCCTCATTTTATTTTAATATTATTGCTATAGTAATTGAAATGTTGACAACATAATTATTTCTTGAAAAAAGATTTCATCTCTCTTATTCAGTGGCGGAGTCAAAAAATTTCATCGATGGGACCAAAGATTGCACAACATAAAATTTTAATTGTATTTTAGTTAATGGGGGAATTTTTTTTTTATAGTGTATTATAATTTTATCTCAAAGGGTGCAAATTACAATAAATTGCACTAAACCCCCAATTTTTTGTAAGTTTTGCAATACTATATTTTTATTTTTCAAAAATCAATGGGGGCAATTGCCCCTTTTTGACTCTCATGTAGCTCCGCATGCTTCAAAACAACATCCACAAATTTAATAGGTATAAAAAAAACTTTACTGAATTGGTTTTGGGATGTTTAAAAATGAAGACAAAAATTTGTGTGAAATAGTAAGTATTATGTATGAGACGAGTTTCGTTTAAAGAGTAAATGGTTTGCCCCTTATGGGCGGGACAGGATAAGCCTATTTCCTCTTTCATTGAGACCCGTCTCATACATGGAAGTGTCTCACAAGAAACTTCCTAAAAAATGAATCATCTCAGCCTTAGAGTGATGGTCAGTTTTATAGACATTGACCAAGATTGTACGAGAATTTTGTTTGTTTTAATAACATGATTGAAACTCTTATCCATGTTTTATAAATACTCAGTTATCATAATAATTTTTTAATAATTATTAGTATTATTAATATATTAACAATAACAATTTATCAATAAAACTATCTTTTTGCTATCGAGAGAGTATATGACTGTTTTGTATTAACATTTAGAAATCTCTTCAAATAGATTCATATACTCACTGAATTTTTCGAAACTTATTTATTAAATTAGTTAGTAAGTTATGTGTGTGGGTGGCATGGTATAAAGGAAACAACATAGATTTTTCATTATCAAATGATACTTATGCACTTATAGGTTTAGTTGAAAGTCGTGAACACTATCATGTGGCATGTACATGGGCAAATTTGTTACATTTTTAGCATACGTTAGGTTTTCGGTGACAAAATGGGATAATTTTAACATGTGGCTCAACATGTATATATGGGGGATAAAACGTATTTCAGCCATTAATCACGAGTCACTTGCAATCAAACTCCAAACCTTCGATTTGAATCATTTGATGGATCTTTTACATGCCCTTATAGTATGTATATACAGTATATGATCAGAAGAACAGAAAAAATGTTATTTGGAGGCAAGGGTAAAGTTAGACGATTTATAGTATAAGGTACCATCCTGATAAAAATTTGATCGAGGACGGAAATTGAGATAGTGTGTTTACACCGCGGTAAAAACGCATTTTGACCCATAAATAACTATTTTTTATATGAAATTTTTATTAACAATATATGGATTAAACATAAGTGTATTATATTAAATAATATTTGCTATTCTATCTTACATACTAATAATTCTTAGTATTTTCCTTTATTTCTGATAGTTTTTTCTTTAATAATTTTCTTCCTTAGTTTTCTCTATACCATGGAAAATATAAAACTATGTTATCATATTTTTATTAATATTTTTAATTTAACATATCCCATGCATCGCATGGGTGCATTACTAGTTTTTGTAAAATGAATATAGTTGGACTTGGGAATAGTGCATGAGTATTGTCAAAGTTCAGTAGTGTATAAACTTTTGTTAATTTTCTGCAGTGTCAGTTTTGAAATAATGTTGTTATGTGGATGATATGTGTAGTTGCTTACAAGGTATTGGTGTAATAATAGGGGAAACCAGCATCAATATATATATATATATATATATATATATATATATATATATATATATAATAATAATAATAATAATTAAGTTCACAACGTTTTAAAAAACCGTTGTAATAAAGCATTTTCATATAGCAACAACGTTTCTGTAACCGCTGTCTGAACATAACTACAATGTATAAATAAACGTTGTAAAAGTTAATACAACGTTTTCCAAACGTTGTACAATATTGTATGACAACGTTTTATAAACGTTGTCGTATACATATAATACAACATTTAGAAAACGTTGTTGTTGGTTTCGACCTATTACAATGTTGGCTAAGACAACGTTTGCTAAAACGTTGTAAACAGCTATTACAACGTTTATTAAACGTTGTGAAAGGGCATTTTTGTTGTAGTGTCAGCCGTTCACCAAAAGTAATAGTTACCATAACTTAATGTAATGACTGTATACATATAAAGTAACATTGTTAATAAGTAAAGTAACACCTGTTTTACAAAAACAAAAGCTCATTTTACCCATTTTTTCAAATGTAATACTAACTATAATTACATGTAACCCAAACAATATCTAAATGTAATTATCATTTATATTGAAATGTAATAATGCTTTTACAAAAATGTAAAATATTGTGTATTTTGATTTAATTTTTTGAAAGAAAATAACATTTGAAAAGTAACAACTCATATATGAATGTAATTGTTTGTACAAGTAAATGTAACACTTTCATAAAAGAAATTATAACATGTTTCTATAGATAATGTAATACTTTTACATGTAACACTAATCAAGTGTTTTTAGCTCTAAAAATGTAAATGGTTGAATTATTACCTTTTCTATACATATGTGTTACAATTATGTATAAACATTATTACATATAAGTAACACGTTCGTTACATTTTAGTTGTAATAAATATTACTTTTGGCAAACGAAGAAAACATAGAAAAAAACACTATTACTTTTCTGTATATATGTATTACTTTTATGTATACAAACTGTTACTTTATATGAATACAGTCATTACATTAAGTTATAGTAACTATTACTTTTGACAAACCGGAAAAAAATAAAAAAAAATATAAAAAATTAATATATTTTTTTGGGCCTATGAGAGGCTGCCACGTGGCAGGTTCGACCCCTGAGTCCTGGAGCCGGTTCAGTGGGTCAGGCGGGTGGGTCAAAAACCGACACGTCTCATGGATGAGACGGGTAGTGCATTCCGCACAAGAGTTTTTGTCTTTATGCAATGGATGTCTTGTACTTTACTTATTGACTTTTGACTTTTAAATCAAAACACACACTACAATATTAGTATTATTTTAAGTTAAAAGTCATAAGTCAATAAATATAGTGAAAACAAACAACCACCTACTATATTTCATGAAAAAACACCTAAAACATTATTTAAATTTGTTAAACATAACAAAGAGTATTTTAAAAATATCATTAATATTTAAAAATTACTAAATATAAAGATATACTCCATCCGTTTCAGGTTAGTGTGAATTAATGGTCAACTTAATATAACTTTGATCAATAATTTTAACAAAATAATGATTCTAATAAAAATTTAAAAATTTTAATTGTATCATATGATTAATTATATTTTCAATAACAAATTTTATAATTTTATTAGGATCATTATTTTTTATTTAAATTATTAGTTAAACTTATGTCAAATTGACCATTAGCTCACACTTATTAAGGATATTAGAATCCTTCTATAGTTAGAATTGTATATTTCCTAGACATTGTATTATTTACTTTCCTATTAGGATTACTATTTCTTTTTCCTTATGTAATTTAGAATTGTCTAGAATAGCTTGGAGAGTACTCCACCCTCTTGTATAAATACCCTACTCATATGATCAATAATACTTGAGTCATTCATACAATATTATTTGAGTCTCTCATATCAATTATCTCTCCACATGTATGATTGACTCCTACTATCTCTTTCTCTAATCCTTGACATGGTATCAGAGCTATGATCCATAATGGGACTTCTCCACCACAAAGCTTCCGCCAACCATCATAAAAACCACCACGGCGAAACTTTCCCAAACTTGCCACCATATCACCACCACCAAAACCAAGAAAATCCGGCCAAAACCCTATTGTTATTCTTCTTTATTTTCTGTAGCAGCAAGGAAAAAAAAATCCTCTCGCTAGCAGCAGCGTGGCCGCATCTACGTTTTCCGACAGCGACATCTCCACGAACACTGACTACTCTGGAGCTCTCCTGATTCTTTAATTGGTGATACCAAGTACCATGAAGTTAAGGATGGAAGTATGTAAGGTATATATATTCATAATAAGCCGCCCTGCACCACAACTTCACAAACAACAAAACCCAAACTTTTTTTTAATACCGACCCCCCTTCTAACTCCTATGCATTCCTTTAATTTCTTTTCCTTTACACCCACAAACACCAAGCCCTTACCCCGTCTTGCGACGTAAAAGCCCTACCTCGTCTTGCGACGTAACATCCCTTACCCCGTCTCGCGACGTAAAAACCCTTACCCCGTCTTACGACGTAAATGCCCTTACCCTCGTCTTGCGACGTAACAGCCCTTACACCGTCTCGCGACGTAAAAGCCCTTACCCCGTCTCGCGATGTAAAATCCCTTATCCCGTCTTGCGACGTAACAGCCCTACCCCCGTCTCGCGACGCAAAAACCCGAACCCGTCTTGTGACGTAAAAGCCAACAACCCTACCCGCGTCCCACGACGTAAAAGCCAACAGCCCTACCCCGTCTCAAAAGCCTTACCCCGTATCCCGTCTCGCAACGTAAAAACCTCACCCTGTTTGCAACCACGGTAAAAGGCAGTACCCGTCTTGCGACGTAAAAGCCCAAGTCAGTCATTGCGACGTTAACTTCCTATGAGGATTGCAAACCCTACTTGTACAAATGTAAAGATCATGGCAACATCATCCACAACCGGGATCACATCAACCAACTCGCTTCATCAACCCGGTTCATCTCATTACTTTAAAGATTGGACTCTCCTATCGGTTGTCCATCTTGCGGGGGAATATTAAGGATATTAGAATCCTTCTATAATTAGAATTGTATATTTCCTAGACATTGTATTATTTACTTTCCTATTAGGATTACTATTTCCTTTTCCTTATGTAATTTAGAATAGTTTAGAATAGCTTGGAGAGTACTCCACCCTCTTGTATAAATACCCTACTCATATGTTTAATAATACTTGAGTCATTCATACAATATTATTTGAGTCTCTCATATCAATTATCTCTCTTCATATATGATTGGCTCCGACTATCTCTTGTATAAAGATATACTCCATCCGTTTCAGGTTAGTGTGAATTAATGGTCAACTTAATATAACTTTGATCAATAATTTTAACAAAATAATGATTCTAATAAAATTTAAAAATTTTAATTGTATCATATGATTAATTATATTTTCAATAACAAATTTTATAATTTTATTAGGATCATTATTTTTTATTTAAATTATTAGTTAAACTTATGTCAAATTGACCATTAGCTCACACTAACCTAAATAGTTGTGTTTGAGGTATTCTCAGCTCCGAACCAAACCAAGCGAATTTCAGAAATCACTCATCGGCCTTTTCCATTAGCACAGATCATTTTGGATTTGAGACATTTTTCACCATTTTTATGCAAAATATGGTCTGTGTGCTTTGGAATAATACTTGGGGCACAAAAAATCACAAAATTTTACTCATAAAATCTTAGATGTTATGATTTTATTGGTGTTAGTTGGAGCTTAAGATGGAGCAGACCGAGACCGAATAGAATGGACGAGTTTGACCAGTCAACTGAGATCAGGTTAAATGAAGATAGAATCAAGAGATTATATTTTACCTTATTTATTGGATGTAGTTTAGGAATAGAATATATCTTACCTTTATTTAGTTGATGTATTTTAAGAGGAGTACTCCCCCTGTCCCACTCAAATTAGGACAAATTTTCATTTTGGGTGTCCCATTCGAATTAGGACAACCCAAAAATGGAAATATTTTATTTAATGGGATCCACATTCACACTCATAACAACTTTCCACTCATTATTCTCTTCCCTACTTTCTCTCTCCTACTTTACTTTTCATACTAACAACACCTACTCCACTAACACTTTTTCCTTGATCCCCGTGCCCAACCCAATAATCATAATTCGGGTGGGACGGAGGGAGTATTCCTCAAGAATAGAGTTTAGGCTTTAGTATAAATATAGGTTTAAGTCATTGTAATTATTTGAGAGTGAATAAATACAAATATATTATCAAACTCCTCTCCACCATATTCTTAGCATAGTATCAGAGCCTCCGGTATGGGGGCCTGATGACCGACTACGCTTCCGCGACGAAGCCATCGTTGCCATGGTGGGCAACATGGCGAAGAAAAAAAATGTCGGGAGGAGCCCATGGAAGCCTCTTCGCGGCACGGGACGTGCACGATGAATGCGTTGAGGAGGGACCCGTTCATGATGACCAAGAAGCACCTTCGTGGCACGGATTGTGCAAGACAAACACGATGGAGCACGATGAAGAACAAGAAATCACCGGCCGTTGTAGTAGCGGCGGAGGCAGATTAAATGGAAAGATTGTCGATTGGCCACCGGTGGGAATAGGGTGAAAACCCTAACTATGGCGATCACGATGGCGCTACACGGAAAAAAAAAAGACGATGACGGAAACTGGTGGTGGTTCACCGGATTTATGATGAAGGCGAGGTAAACTTCAACCAATGATGCAGCCAAGGACGCCGACTGATTTACAAAAGGACAGATAGAAAAAAAAAAAAAAAAAAAAACTGAGCTGCTGGACGTAGCAGCTTGACTGTCGAGTTGTTAGGTCACTTGTGCTATCAACGTTGCACACAAGTGGACTGACGATTGAAAAAAAAAAAACTGGTTTTTTATCCCCGTTTTGATTTTCATATTGGCAAGTTGGGTATCTATGTTGTAGATCCTCCAACTTGAGGGGGGAGTTGGAGCTTAATATGGAGCGGACCGAGACCGTTGGAGCGGACCACGTGGAGCGGACCGAGACCGAATAGAATGGACGAGTTTGACCAGTCAACTGAGATCAGGTTAAATGAAGATAGAATCAAGAGATTATATTTTACCTTATTTATTGGATGTAGTTTAGGAATAAAATATATCTTACCTTTATTTTCTCTCAAATAATTACAATTACTTAACCCTATATTTGTGAGTTTGTCGGATCCATTATCGATGCAAGCAATAAAATATCATCATCTCATTGTGTGAGCTAAGATTTTGTGAGTTTGTTTTGTGCCCCTAGCATTGCTCGTTTGCTTTGTAACCATCACGATCCTTAAATTTCACACTAATCCCTGATTTTCACTATTGCATGTTTTAGGCATATGTTACTTTTTGCATCCGTTTAATGCTGAGCTAGATTATCCACGGAACCAACACACCGACAAACTTTGAGTTATTCATGAAAATGTCATGCAGTTTTTTATAAAACTAGCAGTACTCCCATGCGATGCGATGCATGGAGCGTTACTCTTGCTTCAAAAAAATAAAGTCAAAATTAATTTAAAGCAAAAAATATTTTATACATCATTAAAATAATAATAGTTACTTCCTAAAATATTAAATTAATATATTTATACGATTTACAACCCAAATAAATAAATATACTCTAATTAAGAAAAAAAAATACAAAAAAAGACAAAAACTAATAAAAAGTTTTAGAAGGCAGTTTGAGGCCCTAAACAAAATGACTTTCTTTGTTCCTCAAATATCTCAAATCAACAATAACACCTTTCTTTTTAAAATAATTTACATATATACTATAATTCTTTAATTTTATATTTTTTAAACAAATTAATGTTAGAAATATTACACCGAATATCGAATAAGAAACAGAAATTACAGAGATTACAAAAACAGAAAAAAGAAAGCTGGAAAAGAAAATTGTTGGGTTTGTCCGAGTCGTGTAAACCAACATTGTCCTTAAGACAAATTCGTCCCCTCACCGGTGTTGTGCTTGAAGATACGTTGGACGCCTGTCTCCCAGGATACAACGGACGGACCGGACAACGGCTGCACAATAGTGTCTCCGGCGAACTTCAAAGTGCCCGGAAAAAGTCACCAAGAAAGAGCAAGAGGGCCAAGGAAAACGCTAAAGCAAGAGGGTGAGAGATTGTTGTTCTGTGTGTCTGAAATGGCTGTCAAGAACACCATTTTAAACTGCTCAAAAAGTTCCAATTAATCACACAATTAAAACTGAAATCAATAGAATTAATTTTGACCGTTACAAAATAATCCTGTAATGAATGGCTATATTCTGCTGTTACAAACTGTTCCAGCCGAAAAATTCAAATTGGAGACGGAAAAAATAAATAAAAAGTGAGCTTGCATGCCTAGGCCATTTCGGAGCTGCATTCGTGTCTGCAGGTCGCGCACACATGAGTCCGGCGGTCCAAGGCATAAATCAACAGATTTTTCCAACTAAATTTGCACCCCCCACTGCGCACCCGGGCGCGAGAGAGAGCCTCTAGTCTACACAATCTTAATCCATACAAATGGTCAATTGTATTTAAACTAGCTCACATTTTTATTCTAAACCAATGTGGACAAGTTCACTTGACTTTACTCACAAATGGTCTTAGAACATTATTTTCCTCTTTATCCCATTTGGGATACCCTTTTACAAGGAAGAAGCCTAGGGAATTTTCCCTTCACTTTCCATGTGGGATAGTTACCCTTCTCAACTCACCCATTCATTTTTTTTAGCATTTCAACTTCTACTTTTCATTACATAAATTGAACACCAATTTATTACTAACATGTAGAAGTCATTATTTAATCAACAAATGATTTTTATTTAAGAAACGAGCGCAATTTCTTAAATTTCCTTCACACATTTACACATTTTCCAACAATTAAAATATGACTTCTTCCAAAAAAAAAAAAAAAAACACTATAGTGGATGGAGCGGCACTACCAATTTATTCACGGTGTGACACTATGGTAGTTGGAATAAGGAAGGGTTGACTATAACTATTTCAGTGTGTATTTATTTATATCTTACTTTTCTATTTTTTGCTACATTGGAATTTGACATTTAAAATTATTATGATTCTCAATTTATCTTAAAAAATGTAGAACCCAATTACAGCCTTTTCTAATTCTCTTGTATACTCCCTCCGTTTCATAATACATGACGTTCTAGAAGCAATTTTTTGTTCCAAAATACTTGACGTTTTACTATTACCAAGAAAGAATTACTCTTGTTTACCTATTATACCCTTATTCATTAATTGTAAACTATTTCTTGTATAAGCATTTAAATGCCTAAGTAATTGGATATTTTTAGGGGCACATATGTCTTTTTAATATATATTAATTACATTTCTTAATATGTGTGAAGGAGTCTAAAATAACATGCATTATGAAACGGAGGGAATAACATTTAAAGCTAAGTTGATTATTTACTTTATACAATATAATGTCTTACTCAATACCTATGTCTAACCTAATTGTAACCTTTTGTGAAAATCTAAAAACTTGCACCATTTTAATCAAAAAAATAAAATTAATTGCACATTGACCACGACGTTATAGAAAATTTGATGGTCTTAATGAAAATCTAAAAATTGTTAAATCATCATTAAAAATACTTTAAGTAACAATTTTTAAATTTTCTTTAAAATCATCAAATTCTCTATAAAGTCATAGTCAAAAAGCAATTAAATTAACCATTTTAATGAAAATGATGCAAGTTGGTACGAAATAGAAGGAGTATACTATAACATCCTGATTTGTCTTAAAGTTTAACTTAATTCATATACAAAAATTGATATACTAAAAAAATCTTCCCTTGTGTCCATCTTCATCGTTAGTAACCTAAATATACATAATCATCAAAAATTGAAAATGCTACACAAATTTCAATATATTTTCCGCTTATATAATTGAGTTGTAACTCTAAGGTTAAGTTTGAATTGATGATTTATTGTAATTCTCTAAGTTTTTTAATAAATCTTGTAAAACAAAAATAAAAGCCTCATAAGAATCAAACATGCCAATGACACATGGCAATTGAAGTCACTACTCCCTAAAAAATTAACACGTGGCAACAATAGTAAGTAATTTTTATTTTTTTCCTTTTTACCTGTTGTGGATTAGACCCTCACAACCCAAGCAATAACCCCAAGAAAATAATGGCACACAAACAAGAACAAGAAATAAAGCAAAGAAAAGACACAAGAAATTGTTTATCCAGTTCGTCAATATGTTTGACTACGTCTGGGGGCACTACCAAGCCAGGATCTTGCACTATAATATGTTATCCTGAAGTTACAATGAGTTTAGGGGCGGAACTTTACTTAAATATGTGCCCAGGAACACAAACCTAACCCTAGATGGACAAAGGAACCCGAAAATTGGCCTAAAAACGGACCCAGAATTTTCCCATCCCGACAAGTGGGCGGTCGCCCAAATCGGTCCTGGGCGGTCGCCCAAAAACCTGCTCCTCCGGATGAACCAACTGATTAAGTGGGCGGTCGCCCACACTCACCCTGGGCGGCCGCTGTAACGACCCCAAAATCCGTTTTATTTATTTTATATTTTGAGAAATTTAATTTAAAATTATGTATGCATTTTATGTGTTGCATCATATTATATGACTTGCACATTTTATTTGATTATTTGTTTTAGTTAAAATGTTAGTAGTAAAATTTATTTGGGGAGTTAAGTTGTTAGTGGGAAATTATGGGGGCTTTATTGAAAATGTGGGTTGAGGGGTTTAAGTGTTAAGATTAGAAGTAGGGTGATTTAATTTAAGAATGGGGTGAAGATCTTTGTCTGATAACTCCCTCCCCTCTCTCCTGCGTGACCACCCTCACCATTACTTTCCCCAATTTTTTTCTCACCTCCATTGTTGTAGAAAGAAGCTAAGGTAAGTTTTATTGTTTTGTTAATTTTCCTTCTTTTAATCTATTACTCTATTTTCAAATCTAATTATATATAAATGATCAGGGAGTTGAATAGAGTAAGTCTACCGGATCAAATATTATTTTCTTGATACTTTTCTGAAAAATAAGTAAGTTACTAATCCCCCATTTAAGTGTTAAAATGGTCATAATCATGCTATATATGCTTAATATGTGGTGAAATGATGTTTTGGTATACTTTTATTATACTTGTAAATTTGGGACGGAGGGAGTAGTAATAACTTTTATTATACTTGTAAATTTGGGACGGAGGGAGTAGTAATAACTTTTATATATACTTGTAAATTTGGGACGGAGGGAGTAGTAATAACTTTTATTATTATGGGTATATGCTAGATGAGGTTGGTATCGTAGTGTTATGAAGTTATAATGATGTTGTTGTGCTTTAGGATTGGGTAACAACTTGGTAATGAAAGTGAATTTTGTTAGATTTTTCCTGGGAATTGGCCATTCTGCAGTAGAGCGGCCGAGTCAGTAAATTAGAGCGGCCGATCCCCTTATTGTCGAATGTTGAGTTCTAGGAGAGCGGCCGATCAAAGTAAGGACTCGACCGATCCGCTCGGCCGAGTCAAGTAAGTAGAGCGGCCGAGCAGTCTGAGTTTTAACAACTTGTTTGTTTTTCGTTAAGTATTGGGCTAGGTCTTAGGCGATGTCCTAGGATGCCTAGATAATTGTTATGAGGTATCAAAATGATAGAATTGGTCATTTGTGATCGGGTTTGACTTAATGTGATTGTGTAGATGGATTGTGTCGTGACTTAATGTCAAGATTGTGCACATTATTGTGAAAACGTGTTTACTTCTCTATGATGAGCTTGTGTGGTTTCCTTTTATGGAATCATGCCCTGGTTGTTGTTTTAGCAAGTATTTATTACTGTTCTCTTTGTTGAAAGTCCAGCTGGTTTTGTGTGTTATCGAGTGGAGGTGGAAAGCATTATAGTGGCACACTAGCCAAGTTCACTATAAGGCTTTTCCACTGGTCCTATTTCCCAGGTTTGGGATGTTATCGAGTGGAGGTGGAAGGCATTGTAGTGACATCAGTTAAGTGCACTATAAGGCTTTTCCACTGGACCTATTTCCTCAGTCCATATTGGCCTTGGATGGGATGAACTCGCTCTCTCGCGTGAGCATTTAGGGGTATGACTTTGTGTCATTTTCTCCCACTATTGTTGTTGTTATGTTATATGGTTCTGGAACCTGTTTCAGCTATTGATGTTGCCCGTTGTTACTTTGGCTCTGTTGGATATGGTTTGGTTTTCGGGATCCCGGCTTCAGCTATTTATGCTGCTCAGATGGTTTCAGACAGATGGTCTTCTCAGATGGTTATTCAGATGGTTTTCTCAGATGGTTTTCTCTGATGATCATGTTATTTCGGTAAACCTTGGCTTGGTATCCTCGTAGGAGTGTTTACTCCTACACTATGTGTTGTATGATGAGTTGGCCGTTATTTCCAACCGGTATGGGACGGTTGGCGATAGGGAGCCTCTCATATTATGTGCTATATGCTATATGATCATTTGTGACATTGTTCCTTTATGTTTATCATATAAGCATGTAATGTAGTTGCATTTTAGTAACTTACTGAGATTTATTCTCACCCCTTATTTGTTTACCGTGACTTAGTTTTGTATCATCTCTTTTAGTAGATGTCGGGGTTGTATATTTGTAAGTAAAGTTGTGGCCAAGTGGCTCAGTACTCATTGTGAAAGTTGGTTTGTTTTATGACTTCAAGTCAAGTTTCAAGTAGTTGTGTTGGTCGTGTGATCCTTTTTATGAAAGTATATTTCGAAAAATTTCCTTTAAATTGTTTTATGACGTCTTCCGTGCGTGTCCCGGACGTGGGGCCAAGTAGGACCACGGGTCGGGGCGCGACAGCCGCCTAGAGCAACAGTCCCTCCGATGATTTTCTTGCTTTTTGCTCCGAAGTCTAGTCCCGGTTGGTCCTCTATTCCAACAATCTCCCACCTAGAGATCAACCGAGCATACAAGCCCCGTATCCGTTCTTCAACTCATCCTTGGTGTCGTCCTAGTGCTCACCTCGAACATGATAGTGCCTTCCGGATCTCCTATTCTCCAAACCCAATTGAAGCTTTACATAGCTTCAACTTTTCAAGGTTTACCACCTTGGTCAACATGTCAGCCGGGTTCTCCGATCCCAAAATCTTCTCCAGCCTTAAGATCTTCCTCTCCAAGAGATTCCTGATGTAGTGAAACCTCAGCTCAATGTGCTTCGTCCTAGAATGAAACGCCGGATTCCTAGCCAAATGAATTGCACTCTGACTGTCACTGTAGAGAGCATTACCACTTCGCGTCTTCCCAAGTTCACCCAAGAAGTTCTGCAACCATACCATCTCTTTGCTTGCCTCTGTCACTGCCACATATTCTGCTTCCGCAGTCGACTGAGCCACGATCTTCTGCAATTTAGAAGCCCAGGAGATAGCCGTACCACCCAATGTGAAAACATAACCCGTAGTACTTCTCCTCTTATCAAGATCACTTGATGCCAAATCCGCATCCATATAACCCGCTAACACGACCTCCTTGCTTGAGACACATAGAGCCTTACCAGCAGTACCCTTTAAGTAGCGCAGGATCCATTTAACCGCTTCCCAATGTTGCTTCCCTGGATTGCCCATGTACCGGCTGACTACTCCCACCGCATGTGCAATGTCCGGCCTTGTACACACCATTGCATACATTAGACTCCCTACTGCCAAAGCATATGGAGTCTTTTCCATCTTGTCACGCTCCTCCTTGCCCTTAGGTGAGTCCTTCTCGGATAGCTTGAAGAGCATACCCAATGGTGTCCCTGTTGGCTTCGCCTCTTCCATGCAAAACCTTGCCAAAACTTTCTCAACGTATTCTGCTTGTGAAAGAACCAACTTAACCGACTCCCTATTCCGGTCAATCCGCATGCCCAAGATTTTTCTGGCCTCCCCCAAATCCTTCATCTCGAACCGTTCTGACAACTGAGCCTTCAATCTGTTTACATCTCTACTGCTAGAGCCCGCTATTAACATGTCATCCACATATAACAGCAAGATTATATACCCATTGTCCGTGTTCTTGAAGTAGCAACAATGATCCGCCTCACATCAGATAAAGTCAATATCATGCATGAATCCATCGAACTTCCTGTACCACTGCCTAGGAGCTTGTTTAAGGCCATACAAGCTCTTAGTCAACCTGCAAACCAGTTCCTCGCTACCCTTAGACAAGTAACCCTCTAGTTGTACCATGTAAATTTCTTCCTCCAAATCACCATGAAGAAAGGCCGTCTTTACATCCATCTGTTCCAGCAACAAGTTATCCGCCACTACTATCCCCAGAACCATTCTGATAGTGGTCATCTTCACAACAGGAGTGAATACCTCGGTGTAGTCAATACCGTACTTTTGCTGAAACCCTTTTATAACCAACCTTGCCTTGTAACGCTTGCTACCGTTTGCTTCCTCCTTGATCCTGTAAACCCACTTGTTATGCAATGCCTTCTTCCCCTTAGGCAGTTTAATCAACTCCCAAGTTTTATTGGCCTTTAATGAGTTCGTCTCATCATCCATCGCAGCTTTCCACTTATCACAAAGTGCACTACGAACAGCCTCCGCATAACATTCCGGTTCACCACTATCTGTCAGCAACAAATAGTAATTTGAAGAAGTATACCTGTCAGGTGATCCACGCAATCTGCTGGATCTACGCAGCGGAATATCCGGTTCCGGAGTATGTGGTTCATCTTCAGTGACCCCTTGACCATGGTCATCATGAACCGTCCTGCTCCCACCCGAGTCTGGAATATCCACCTCTACAACCTCCGGTTTTGAACTAATATCATCAGATGCCCCCTTTTTGTCCTTGTACAATACCTGTTCATTGAATACCACATCTCGACTACGAATTATTTTATGGTTTTGGTCATCCCAAAACTTATACCCGAAGTCATCCCCGCTATACCCAATAAACGTACATTTTACAGATTTTGCATCTAACTTAGTTCTATCAGCAGAATCAATATGAACATATGAAACGCAGCCAAATATGCGAAGAAAGGACAGATTTACCTGCTTGCCACTCCATGCTTCCTCTGGAATTTCATTCCCCAATGGTACCAATGGTCCCCGATTGATCAAGAAAGCTACCGTGTCAACTGCATATGCCCTGAACGTCTTCGGAAGTCCACACTTCAACCTCATACTTCTAGCCCACTCGTTCAAAGTCCTGTTCATCCTCTCTGCAACCCCGTTGTGTTGTGGTGTGCCCTTTGGAGTCTTCTCCATGCGAATGCCATTCGCTGCACAATATTCCTTGAACTCCCCGAGCTCATACTCCCCTCCGTTATCTGACCTCAAGCACTTGAGCTTAAGTCCCGTCTGATTCTCCACCAAAGCCTTCCATTTCTTAAACACCTCGAATGCCTCATCTTTGTGTTTCAAGAAATAAACCCAGACTTTCCTTGTCGAATCATCAATAAAGGTCATGTAATATGACGCACCACCTAGAGAAGTTACCGGGGCCGGCCCCCACAAATCCGTGTGGACCTAATCGAACTTTGCTTCCCTCAAAGCCCTACCTGTCCTCGAGAAATTACTCCTCGCCTGTTTGCCAAACACACAATCTTCGCAGATCCCCACGTCGACTGTCTTCAAACCCGGTAGTCTTCCCTTTGAGCAAAGTACTTTCATCCCCTTCTCACTCATGTGACCCAATCGACAGTGCCAAAAATCTGTATCACCCTTGGTTGACGCCACCGCGAAACTTGCCTTGGTGTTATTCGCCAAATACAATGTCCCCTATTTATTACCCCGAGCGATCTCAGAATCCTCCTTGGTAATAACCCAGTTCCTGCAGCCAAAAGTTACCTTGTAACCTTCTTCATCCAACTGCCCAACTGAAAGCAGGTTCTTTTTCAAACCCGGAATGTGTCTGACCCCGTGTAGATGTAAGACCTTCCCGTCCGATGCTCCTATTCTGACATCCCCCTTCCCCTTGATTTCCAAAGGCTCGCCATCCGCCAGATAGACCTTACCGAAATCACCGGAAGTATAATTCTCCATCTCTTCTGCATGCCCGCAAAAGTGGAATGATGCCCCCGAATCCAGCACCCATGATTCTAGTTCACTACTAACACTCAGAACCAGTATATCATCACCTTCGACTGTCACAATCACCGAATCGTCCCCACGATTGGGACAATCCTTCTTGTAGTGTCCTAACTCCTTGCAATGATAACACTGCACCGATCCTTTCGCGACCCTTGGTTTATCTCTGATCTCCATGGCCTTGCCCTTACCACCCACTACGTTTTCCCTTGATTCAGTTCTCCCTTTATTGCTAGTACCCGGCCTTCCCCTGCTAGTAGTAGCTAAGGCCGATCCCGAAGTAGACGATGTCCCCAATTTCTTCAAACGGTTTTCCTCGCCCAACAATAAGTCTTTAACATCATTATACTTCAATTTGTTCTTACCCGCTGAAGCATTGATCGCTGTCACCGTCCCGCTCCAACTTCCTGGTAAAGACGCTAGCAATAAGCACGCATGAACCTCATCATCAAACGTAATATCCAACGCAGTCAATGAGTCTATAACATCCATAAACTCATCGATGTGTTTAGCTAAGGATCCTCCCTCTTGCATATTGAGACTACCCATCTTGCGTATCAAATCAACCTTGTTTGCAGCAGATGGAGTTTCAAATCTCTTAGTAAGATAATCCAATAGCTCCTTTGTGGTCTTCGCCTTTTTGGTAGTCTTCGCGATCCACTTTGACAAAGTAGATCTAAACACCCCTAGGGCTTTCCGATCCATGAGATCCCAATCTTCTTGCTTTTCTCCTTCCGGCTTGACTCCCTTTAGAGGCTTATAGAGATCTTTGTTGTACAAGAGATCCTCTATTTGCATCCTCCAAAACCCGTAGTCAGAACCATAAAATTTCTCCACCGCTTGTTTATCTTTGCCCATTCTTGATTGCTTGACAAACCCCAATCGTCCGATACACCAATCGATCGATTGACCCTGATCTCCAACCAGAGCTCTTGATACCAGTTGTTGTGGATTAGACCCTCACAACCCAAGCAATAACCCCAAGAAAATAATGGCACACAAACAAGAACAAGAAATAAAGGAAAGAAAAGACACAAGAAATTGTTTACCCAGTTCGTCAATATGTTTGACTACGTCTGGGGGCACTACCAAGCCAGGATCGTGCACTATAATATGTTATATTGAAGTTACAATGAGTTTAGGGGCGGAACTTTACTTAAATATGTGCCCAGGAATACAAACCTAACCCTAG
Source organism: Campanula takesimana (assembly GCA_026119855.1). Lineage (NCBI taxonomy): Eukaryota > Viridiplantae > Streptophyta > Magnoliopsida > Asterales > Campanulaceae > Campanula > Campanula takesimana. The sequence goes on from JAOWBW010000582.1 coordinate 809,575, forward strand.
ATGGACAAAGGAACCCGAAAATTGGCCTAAAAACGGACCCAAAATTTTCCCATCCCGACAAGTGGGTGGTCGCCCAAATCGGTCCTGGGCGGTCGCCCAAAAACCTGCTCCTCCGGATGAACCAACTGATTAAGTGGGCGGTCGCCCACCATCACCCTGGGCGGCCGCCCAGAGCAACAGTCCCTCCGATGATTTTCTTCCTTTTTGCTCCGAAGTCTAGTCCCGGTTGGTCCTCTATTCCAACATTACCAACGAAAGTCACCATTGTAAATGATTTTTGTATTAGAAATAATTAGTTTATTTTTTAAAAAAAACATAAATCCTAGATAATAAATTATTTTTGTATATTAGAAATCTATTTATTGCATCAAAATATATATAATAATGATAAAATACAACATTATTATTATCTTAATATATAGGAATATTTTTATTAGTTTAATTGTTGTCAAAAATAAAAAATAAAAAATGCTAACTACATAATAAATGAACTAAATATTGTAAGTAAATAATACTCACTCCATCTAACCTAACCCAAAATAACAATAAGAAAAAGAACCCAGGTCTGGATTCCCCTCCCACCCCTTCGATCTCTCATTCCAACACACTCTCTTATCCATCTTCCATTTTCATAACCACCTATTCCCTTCTTCTTCATCTGGTAAATGACTACCATGGCTGCCCCGCTCCTTCCATGTCCGTCTCACATCCCATATCTAACGTCGAAATCATTCCTCTCCCCTCCCCCATGTCTGCTGCTCCCCCTTCTATCTATCAGTCCCACATAATCTTCACTCTTCTCAATTTGAGTAAAATTAAATGAATTAGGTTAGAGTTCTTCCATGTTTTCGGCAAATCATTAATGAAATTCTGACATCTTGGTGAATTTCGCCCATTTTCTTGAAGAATTATATGCAATTTTTTGACTTTTTTCATAGTTGGAGTCATGGGTGTAATTTTGAACGCGAATACACTATGATGCGTGTGATTTTTGCTTTATTGGGATGGAGATTAGAATCCAGTGTGTGAGAGAGAGGGGTGTATCATTTTATTGGAGATACTATCTAATATTCCACTATTCCACTGCCGTTTATTCACCAACCGGAGAACCTGATACCGTCGATGACGAACAGATCCAGTGCAATCGAATTCGGCCCAAAACTGTCGATTCCACCTCCGCTGCTTCTGTGTTTTGGGTTTCAAATCTAGAAAATAGGGTTTGAGATCTGTGTTTGGTTGAATTCGTGTGTAAATCTACAGATTTGTGTAGACCGGTTGAATTTGGTAGTGGCGGAGTGATTAGAGCGGTGGCGGTGGGGAGAGAGAGAGAAAGTGCGTGCGTGTGTGTTTTTTTTTTTTGTGAGAGAGATGAAAGAAAAATGAGGAGGGAGGAGATGAAGCTGGAAGATGGAAGTTGTTGTTATTAACACCGTCTTTTCAAGGATTACAAATTCACACTCACAAAGGCAAGTTATTACAAAAATACCATCCAAAAATATAAGCGGAAACACTGTTCCTAAGAGGATCTTGGTTTTATATGTAGTAAGATGTTTAGAAAGCATTATGATAATTATACAATGGTGGGTATATTTGATCACTTTCCTCAAGGGGTAAGAAGAAATTTAATCACATTTTTCAAAATACAATTTTTAAATGCTTTAAGATTGAATAAGTTGTTGTATGTTTTTTTGTTTGTTTCTCTCCATCAGTTGAGAGCCCTTTGATTTCCCTCCTTGTTGAGTGCTTCTTGATTTATCTCCTAGTTGAGAGCTTTTGCTTTGGATTTGATTTTGCATTGATCTTCATGGATTTTTTAATTGAAATTTTCATGGTTTCAATTTGGATTGTCAATTCCAAAAATGTTAGGGTGTTTTATGGAGGCCATTGCCCCTTTTTTGTAAGTGCAAAAATGTAAAAAGGCTTGAATTTCATATCTTTTATCTACTCAATTTTATTTTGCTCGGGAGGTTTGGCTGGAATTTCGTGCCAACTCAAAGGCTCTATTTTCTCAGAGTTTAAAAGTTAAATATTACTCGGTAGCAGTTTGTTTAAATGGCAATAGAAGACATTGGCCAAGTTTTACTTGGCGGAGCATTTGGGTGTCCCGAGACCGTGTTCAGATTGAGCTTTGGTGTAATACTGGGATCACCATGGTTCTTCATGTCTCTACGATCTTCAAAGATGTAGCATAAGGGTTTTCAAAAGATTCTCTACTCCCTCCGTCCCAGCACAAGTGACACTAATTTCCTTTTCGGTTTGTCCCAAGTCCCAACACAAGTGACACTGCCCCAAATGGAAATGTTTTAATATATTTATATTCAACCAACCTCACTATTTAACCCCACTCATTCTCTCTCTTCCTTTTCCACTACTCATTTTATTCGACCAACATTATTATTTACCACACTCATTATCTCTCTTCATTTTCTACCACACATCTAACACCTTTCCTTAATCTTCGTGTCCCAAAAGTTCGTGCCACTTCTGCCAGGACGGAGGGAGTATGTGTTTGGGTAGAGCCTCCCACTGATGTGGAGTGCCTACTTAACTTTATCTATGAATAAATCATATGGTCTCTTGCTTAAAAAAATATATGACAATTTAGGGTCTGAAATGATGGGGGGTGTTCGGCTTGGAGCCCTTTTTTTTTGCCACATCAAGGCTCAATATGCAAACTTTTCACCAATTAAGAGATTTTTTTTACATAATTCGCTAGAAATCTTGTTAAATGCCCATATGCGCAGCACATGATTAACAGAATTGTTAGTTTGAATTGTGATTAATTTTTAAGGAGTTAAATGCAATTTTTTAAAAGTGAGGGGAGGGTGGATTCAAATCCAACAACCCTAACCCATCCATACCCTCTCAGATATTGCTAGGGATGGTAATTTTACTGAACCCGATCCGTATCCGAGACAATCCTACCGGGGATGGGTGGGTTGTTGTGGATTAGACCCTCACAACCCAAGCAATAACCCCAAGAAAATAATGGCACACAAACAAAGCACAAGAAAATAACAAAGCAAAAGACACAGAAATTGTTTACCCAGTTCGTCAATATGTTTGACTACGTCTGGGGGCAGTACCAAGCCAGGATCTTGCACTATAATATGTTATTCTGAAGTTACAATGAGTTTGGGGGCGGAACATTGCTTAAATACATACCCTGGAATAAGATCTAAACCTAAACAAAAAAGAATCCCGAAATCCAGTCAGGGGACCAGGCGCCCGCTTGGACTACCCCAAGCGCCCGCCTGCCTTTGATTTTCGGAGAACCAAACCTACTGTCCAAATGAGCGCCCGCCTAATGGTCACCGAGCGCCCGCTCGCTCCCTCCACCTGAAAATCTCCTTTTTGTTCCTTTGAGGATCTCTACTCCAACAATCTCCCACCTAGAGATCAACCGCATATACAAACCCCATATCCGTCTTCAACTCATCATTGGTGTCATCCTAGTACTCACCTCGATCATGGTAGTACCGTCCTCCTCCCATATTCTCCAAGCCCCATTGAAGCTATACATAGCTTCAATTTATCAAGGTTTACAACCTTTGTCAATATGTCAGCCGGGTTCTCCGATCCCAATATCTTCTCCAGCCTTAAGATCTTCCTTTCCAAGAGATGCCTGATGTAATGAAACCTCAGTTCAATGTGCTTCATCCTAGAATGAAATGTCGGATTCCTTGCCAAATGTATTGCACTCTGACTGTCACTGTAGAGAGCATTACCACTTCGCGTCTTCCTAAGTTCACCCAAGAAATTCTGCAACCATACCATCTCTTTACTTGCCTCGGTCACTGCCACATATTCTGCTTCTGCAGTCGACTGAGCTACGATCTTCTGCAATTTAGAAGCCCAGGAGATTGCCATACCACTCAATGTAAAAACATAACCCGTAGAACTTCTCCTCTTGTCTAGATCACTTGATGCCAAATCCGCATCCACATAACCCTCTAACACGACATCCTTGCTTGAGAAACACAGAGCCTTACAAGCAGTACCCTTTAAGTAACGCAGGATCCATTTAACCGCTTCCCAATATTGCTTCCCTGGATTGCCCATGTACCGGCTGACTACTCCCACCGCATGTGCAATGTCCAGCCTTGTACATACCATTGCATACATCAGACTCCCCACTGCCGAAGCATATGGAGTCCTTGCCATCTTGTCACGCTCCTCCTTGCCCTTAGGTGAGTCCTTCTAGGATAGCTTGAAGTGCATACCCAGTGGTGTACCCGTTGGCTTCGCCTCTTGCATGCAAAATCTAGGCAAAACCTTCTCGACGTACTTTGCCTGTGAAAGAACCAACTTACCCAACTCCCTATTTCGGTCAATCCGCATGCCCAAGATTTTTCTGGCCTCCCCCAAATCCTTCATCTCTAACCGTTCTGACAACTGAGCCTTCAATCTGTTTACCTCTCTACTGCTAGAGCCCGCTATTAACATGTCATCCACATATAACAGCAAGATTATATACCCATTATTCGTGTTCTTGATGTAGCAACAATTATCCGCCTCGCATCTGATAAAATCAATATCGTGCATGAATCCATCGAACTTCCTGTACCACTGCCTAGGAGCTTGTTTAAGGCCATACAAACTCTTAGTCAATCTGCAAACCAGTTCCTCGCTACCCTTAGACAAGTAACCCTCTGGTTGTACCATGTAAATTTCTTCCTCCAAATCCCCATGAAGAAAGGCCGTCTTTACATCCATCTGTTCCAGCAGCAAATTATCTGCCACTACTATACCCAGAACCATTCTGATAGTGGTCATCTTCACAACAGGAGTGAATACCTCGGTGTAGTCAATACCGTATTTCTGCTGAAACCCTTTTACAACCAACCATGCCTTGTAACGCTTATTGCCGTTTGCTTCCTCCTTGATCCTGTAAACCCACTTGTTATGCAATGCCTTCTTCTCCTTAGGCAATTTAATCAACTCCCAAGTTTTGTTGGCCTTCAATAAGTCCATCTCATCATCCATCGCAGCTTTCCACTTATCACAAAGTGCACTACGAACAGCCTCCGCATAACACTCCAGTTCACCACTATTTGTTAGCAACAAATAGTAATTCGTAAGAGTATACCTGTCAGGTGATCCACGCAATCTACTAGATCTACGCAGCGGAATATCCGGTTCTGGAGTATGTGGTTCATCTTCAGTGACCCCCTGACCTTGGTCATCATGAACCGTCCTGCTCCCACCCGAGTCTGGAATATCCACCTCTACAACCTCCGGTTCCGAACTAATATCATCAGATTCCCCCTTTCTGTCCTTGTACAATACCTGTTCATTGAATACCACATCTCGACTACGAATAATTTTATGGTTTTGGTCATCCCAAAACTTATACCGAAATCATCCCCGCCATACCCAATAAACGTACATTTTACATATTTTGCATCTAACTTAGTTCTATCAGCAGAATCAATATGAACATATAAAACGCAGCTAAATATGCGAAGAAATGACAGATTTACCTGCTTGCCACTCCATGCTTCCTCTGGAATTTCATTCCCCAATGGTACCGATGGTCCCCGATTGATCAAGAAAGCTGCCGTGTCAACTGCATATGCCCAGAACGTCTTCGGAAGTCCACACTTCAACCTCATACTTCTAGCCAGCTCGTTCAATGTCCTATTCATCCTCTCTGCAACCCCATTGTTTTGTGGTGTGCCCTTTGGAGTCTTCTCCATGCGAATGCCATTCGCTGCACAATATTCCTTGAACTCCCCGAGCTCATACTCCCCACCATTATCTGATCTCAAGCATTTAATCTTAAGACCTGTCTGATTCTCCACCAAAGCCTTCCATTTCTTAAATACCTCGAATGCCTCATCTTTGTGTTTCAAGAAATAAACCCAGACTTTCCTTGTCGAAGCATCAATAAAGGTCATGTAATATGACGCACCACCTAGAGAAGTTACCTGGGCCGGCCCCCACAAATCCGTGTGGACCAAATCCAACTTTGCTTCCCTCAAAGCCCTACCTGTCCTCAAGAAATAACTCCTCGCCTGTTTGCCTAACACACAATCTTCGCAGATCCCCACGTCGACTGTCTTCAAACCCGGTAGTCTTCCCTTTGAGCAAAGTACTTTCATCCCCTTCTCACTCATGTGACCCAATCGATAGTGCCACAAATCTGTATCACCCTTGGCTGACGCCACCGCGATACTTGCCTTGGTGTTATTCGCCAAATACAATGTCCCCTCTTTATTACCCCGAGCGATCTCAGAATCCTCTTTGGTAATAACCCAGTTCCTGCAGCCAAAAGTTACTTGTAACCTTCTTCATCCAACTGCCCAACTGAAGCAGGTTCTTTTCAACCCCGGAATGTGTTTGACCCCGTGTAGATGTAGGACCTTCCCGTCCGATGCTCCTATTCTGACATCCCCCTTCCCCTTGATTTCCAAAGGCTCGCCATCCGCCAGATAGACCTTACCGAAATCACCGGAAGTATAATTCTCCATCATGCCCGTAAGAGTGGAATGATGCCCCCGAATCCAGCACCCATGATTCTAGTGCACTACTAACATTCAGAACCAGTACATCATCACCTTCGACTGTCACATTCACCGAATTGCCCCAACGATTGGGACAACCCTTCTTGTAGTGTCCTAACTCCTTGCAATGATAACACTGCACCGATCCTTTCGTGACCCTTGGTTTATCTCTGATCTCCACGGCCTTTCCCATACCACCCACTACGTTTTCCCTTGATTCAGTTCTCCCTTTATTGCTAGTACCCGACCTTCCCTGCTAGTAGTAGCTAAGGCCGATCCCGAAGTAGACGATGTCCCCCAACTTATTCAAATGATTTTCCTCGCCCAACAAGAAGTCTTTAACATCATCATACTTCAATTTGTTCTTACCTGCTGAAGCATTGATCGCTGTCACCGTTCCGCTCCAACTTCCTGGTAAAGACGCTAACAACAAACACGCATGAACCTCATCATCAAACGTAATATCCAACGAAGTCAATGAGTCTATTACATCCATAAACTCATCGATGTGTTTAGCTAAGGATCCTCCCTCTTGCATCTTGAGACTACCCATCTTGCGTATCAAATCAACCTTGTTTGCAGCAGATGGAGTTTCAAATCTCTCAGTAAGATAATCCAATAGATCCTTTGTGGTCTTCGCCTTCTTGGTAGTCTTTGCGATCCACTTCGACAAAGTACATCTAACCACCCCTAGGGCTTTCCGATCCATGAGATCTCAATCTTCTTGCTTTTCTCCTTCTGGCTTGACTCCCTTTAGAGGCTTATAAAGATCTTTGTTGTACAAGAGATCCTCTATTTGCATCCTCCAAAAACCGTAGTCAGACCCATCGAATTTCTCCACCGCTTGTTTATCCTTGCCCATTCTTGATTGCTTGACAAACCCCAATTGTCCGATAAACCAATCAATCGATTAACCCTGGTCTCCAACCAGAGCTCTTGATACCAGTTGTTGTGGATTAGACCCTCACAACCCAAGCAATAACCCCAAGAAAATAATGGCACACAAACAAAGCACAAGAAAATAACAAAGCAAAAGACACAGAAATTGTTTACCCAGTTCGTCAATATGTTTGACTACGTCTGGGGGCACTACCAAGCCAGGATCTTGCATTATAATATGTTATTCTGAAGTTACAATGAGTTTGGGGGCGGAACATTTCTTAAATACATGCCCTGGAATAAGATCTAAACTAAACAAAAAAGAATCCCGAAATCCCGTCAGCGGACCAGGCGCCTGCCTGGACTACCCCAAGCGCCCGCCTGCCTTTGATTTCCGGAGAACCAAACCTACTGTCAAAATGAGCGCCTGCCTTATGGTCACCGAGCGCCCGCTCGCTCCCTCCGCCTGGAATTCTCCTTTTTGTTCCTTTGAGGATCTCTACTCCAACATGGGTTTGGTAATAGCTTTTCAAAATCCGGCGGGTTCGGATACGGGTTCGGTAGCTGCCCGAGATCCGCCCGTATCCGACCCGTATACAACCCGAATAAATTCCGACCCGTGTAGTATATATTAGGATATTTACTATTTTACCCTTATTTTCAATTGTTATTACTCCCCTTCCCTTTGTATATATACTGAGAGGCGAGAGAGAGGTTGTACCTAGGGTTTCACTTTTCAATTTCACACATGCCATTAAGAGAAGAGAGAGAGAGAGAGAGAGCGACGCCGACGCCGTCGCTTGAACAGAGCGAGCGAGCGAGCGACCTCAGCGACGAGCCGACGGGACGATCCAGCTCCGGCCACCACTGGTTACCCCGCTGTCCAAGGTATTGGTGCCCGAGATTCTTTATTTGTTTACCTGATTTCGTGGGAATTCATTATTCGTTCTTCAACGTTTGCTAACCTTAGTTCTATCCAACTAGCTAAAATATCAAGCAAAAATCACACAAGGAAATTATGAAGATTGATGGGTCTTTTCTGAAATTGGAGGCGATTATCATTTCTTTAATCAATCTGCTCCAGTTCAACAACTCTGAGGTGAATTTCCCTCCCCTTTTCACTATTTTTTATGATTTTCATTTCCTGAAAAATCCTTTGCATTTCTTTGATTAGTTTGCGTTTGCTTGTCGAGATAAATTTCGGAAATTTCTCACGAACTTAGGGTGTATTCTTGAGAGTCGGGTTGTTTTTTAATGTCTGTGATAAAAGATCAATTAGATTTAGAATGTTTGTTGCTTAAGTTTCTTATAAATGGTCCAAACCTGTTTGATAAAATGCCGCACCGAAGCAAAAAATTTGTTTTGGGCGGATACGGATTTGCCATCATTCGGATACGGGTTCCACATCCTCGGGTCGGATACGGGTTTTATGATATCCGGACCGTATTCGACCCGTTGCCATCCCTAGATATTGCTCTATATCCCCAAACATAAACAATCCAAATAACGAATCCTTTAATTGGAACAACTAACAGAAAGCAATACTTGATTTGCTTAAAACCCCAGTCAACACCTCTTCAGTGTGGGTTGTCAAAGAAACACTATAATTTTTGAAAACCCTTAAAAGGAATCACGTGCTGCGCACATGGGCATTTAACAAGATTTCTAACAAATTCCGTAAAAAAAAAATCTCCTAATTGGCAAAAAGTTTGCACATCAAGCCCTAATTGGCAAAAAATCTCACTACTTCATATTGCTAAATGCAAAATAAAGTGTCATTTTAATTCACTTATGACCCCAAATTTATTTCTTATACTGTATACTTTTGGGATAATCAATAACTTAAAATGTTTGTTTTCAAAAGAGTGGTGCAGTGGTAAAACCAAGTCTCATCCTCGTTGACCGCTAAGGTTCAATCGCTCTCCTCGCTTTTTGGCGAGCTCGAGTCAAGTTTGTCAATCCCATAAACATGGCATCCTCGGGAGGGGGTGGGGGTGGTACAATTCCAGACGTTCTAGACTTTTGGTAGCCCGACTAGAACTACTACCATCGCCTTTCTTTCCATTACTTCGACAATCACAATTGGCACAACACTACTTCCACAATGCAATCACTCTATAGCATCGCTCACACCAATACGCTCACCAACAACAAGAAACATAATAATAACCACACTATCGATTCAATGCACCACAATGCAATAAAAAAAAAATTCCAACAATATCAACCGAAACACCACAATTTTCACCCAACAGTTGCACCAATCCCAACAATTCAAAAGCGGGAATTGAGAAAATTATACCTCTACTGCTCAAGTATGCCCACGCAATCTCCTTGTCCCTCCAATAGTGCTCCAAGAAAGAGAAATCCAAAAAAGCCCCAATTTTGAAAAATTAGGTTCTTGAAATTTAGTGTGAATTCGAGCTTTGATGATGGGTTAGATTGAAATTGGTGAAATATAAGTGAGAAGGATGTTCAGAATGTGATTTGGGAGAAGAAATCGAACCAATTGATGATTTTGGTGGTTAAGGTTTAGAGTGAGAAATTTGATCAAGTGATGTTAATGGAGAAATTGAGATTGGATATGGTGTTGGTGAGGAAGAAGAATGAGAGAGAAGGTGATTTGGTGTGCGGGGGTAGCGATTAGTGGTGGGAGGTGGTTGTAGAGGATGGGGGTCGGCGGTTTGAGAGGAGGAAGTAAGATGGGGGGAGTCGGGTAAACTAGAAGAAAGAATAATGGCGTCAAGGGCTGTCAGAGCCAAATATGCGGCAAAATCTGATCTACACGAGTCGTGTAGTAGTGCACGAGTCGTGCATCAGTACAATAGCAGCTACACGAGTCGTGTACGTGGACACGAGTCGTGTCAATTTACACCCCTTCAGTATCTAGCCTTTTACACGAGTTGTGTACGG